>CAMXCT020002453.1:0-15707 GCA_947184155.2 Cladocopium goreaui | reverse complement strand
CTTCCCTTCCTTCCCTTCCTTCCCTTCCTTCCCTTCCTTCCTTCCCTTCCTTCCCTTCCTTCCCTTCCTTCCCTTCCTTCCCTTCCGTCCCTTCAGTCAGTCCCTTCCTTCCTTCCTCCTTCCTTCCGTCCAACACATCTGCGTCGAACACTCAGTCTCGCTCCCCCGCGGTGAGTGCAACTAAACGAGAACCCAAGCATCGGAGATGCTTTTGGGGAAAAAAAAGCACGGCCGGTGATCAGCACGATCAGTCTATGGTCAGCTGAAACGTATCAGAAGAGATGATAGTATCACCTCTGGGATTGATATGGCATGTGAAAACAAGAGCGAAACAACTGCAATACAATCTGTGAGCCTGAAAGCAACAAAGGCACAAAGCGGAAACCCAGCCAGGAGCTCGAGATCACTGAGTGCATTTTTTTTTCCTCGGGTACGGCCGATGTCGCACTGTGGCTCGGTCCTTACATGAGCATAAGCAGTCAAAACGACATTTGTACAAAGACCCAGAAGGTCCAGAAGTGCAGGCAAATCACAACAAACCAAAAATCACACAAACCATCAAGACGACCCGCAAATCCCCCAGCCAGATTTGCGTTTCGTCAAAGCAAAAAACAGCAAATCAGACACACAAAGGGGCAAGAGCCCAAACAAAAAACACCCACAAACAGGATTTGCCAAGGGACACAGCGGTCTTACCACTGTGTCACACTCAAAAACATGCCAAAATTAATTATCCACCACGACATTCAGTGAAACATGGAAATCGAAGCATTGTGCATACCTTCGTTGGCATAGAAAAAACCTGTACATGGTCACGGGCCTACGAAATTGCCTCTCTCAGTACTTGTGCATAAGGCCACAAGGCAAAGGACCTAAATCGTCCATCCTCTGTTGGTAGGAATGTCGCAGTGGTCATTGTACCAAGTACCCCCCCCGGCAGGGGGGGCATACGGTATTGGCGTTCAGGAAGATTTGCAGACCAGTGAAAATCATCCATACAGCCATCGCAAAAAACAGAGTGCAGGGCCCCTAATTTCATAGGGGGAAATGTGCACACCTGACCAAATGATCGAGCTCTGCCGGTGGTAATCCTCAGCCGTAGGCAACGCTCAAATGGAAGGAAACCATGCAAGAGAAGTCAGCAGACATGCAAATTGCATGGAGTCTATGATGACTCCACACTTAGACAGCGAAATCATGCAGCAAACGATATGACTTCGTCGCAGCTGGCTAGTCATACCATCTTCACTTTCGTCAACGTAACACTGGTTGTTGCAGGGTTCGTTAAAAGGGGCAACCGCAGAACTGTTCAGGACATTCCAGGGCGTCATCGTCCCTGAAAGACCTGCAGTGCATTGCAGTATGCGAAGTAGACGTCAGCAGTGTCATCCAAAACAAGTACCACTCACCCGCTGAGTGGGCAGGTTGCAGAGTCACCGATTCTCAGCGCCTGCCACGGGCTTAAGCTTTTGAAATATTGGGCCTGCCGCTTTAAGAGATCTGTTGAATACGCCCGCTCCCCAGCGGCAATGCTGCGTCAGTGTGAGATGGACTGAAGGTGTCATATGCTTCTTTACAGCATTCCACCAGTAGCATTGCCACCGGGGGTGTGGGGGTTCTGCGCTGCCCGCGCAAAAACTAATGGGAGAAAAAATGCAGGATCACATGGAGGTGAGGCCATGGCAGCCACATGGTATCTTCTTTATTTCGCAAGAGAAACGGAACATATCGAGGGACGAAAATATGCATGTGCTTTGAAGTTAAGGTCCCACACGGGGCATGTGTCCACATTTTGGACTGCAGGCTTTCATAAAAGCAATGGATATCTTGGCTGGTGATCATCGCCAACGTTTTTTGGTTTCAGATCATTCAGTCTTGACGTGTATTATATAGATTCGAGTCCCCGTGAGCCTCGCTTTGTCCTCGTGCCATTACGTTTTGCGTCCGAGGCCTGGCCTCGGGCAGGCCTCGGCCTCGGGCAGGCCTCGGTGAGCCTCGGAGCGCCTCGAATGCCAACAAACCTGCTTCATCATGGCCCCTAAAACAGGGCCGAAAAAAGTGTTCAAAACATGGATAGAGGGACCTCGACAGTAGCAAGCGGCCTTGGGACGCACAAAGAGAAAAAGGTATGTGTTGACATTCATGTTCAGGCTGCTGGGTCGCAAATCTGCTTGCAAAACATTTGCGGGCAGCAACGAAATTCTCCGATGGCTGACCCCATTTTTGGGTCCAATTTTTTTTCCTCGAGTGTGGCCGATGTCGCGCTAAAGGCTCGGTCCTTACATGAGAATAAGCAGGTAAGACATTTGTACACGGACATATAAAGTCCAATGAGGTGGCAAATCGATTGAAACAACACACAAAAAACACAACAGCAAACCAAACAGGACGACCCGCAAATCCCCCAGCCAGACTTGCGTTTCGCCAGCGGAAACAGCGAAGCAAAGGGCAAAACACAAAAACAACACACAAACGGGGCCAGAGCCCAAACAAAGCACCCACCGAATCGATTTGCCATGGGACGCAGTGGCTTGTCCACTGCATCACTATCAAAAAAACGTGCCAACAAATTAGGGATCACGGCTTTTCAGGCAAACATGATGAAGGCCTTAGCTTGTGAGTTTATTCTAGCATGAGCCAAGCTGTACACGAAAGCAGGGCTACAAATTAAGCCTCTCTCAGTGTCCTCTCAGATCAGCTCGTCAGTGGGCCTTCATGGACATAGTAGTCGTCATCAAATCTGTCAGCAGTGACCACGAAGCCGTGATGTTGAGAGAGTCAGATCCCCCCCTAGAGGGGGGGTGGACTGTGATGGCAATCCGGAAGCAACGTAGGCCAGGGAAAAGCTTCCAAAAACTGCCATCGCCAATACCGGCATGCCCCTAGTTTCATAGGGGAAGATTCAGCCATCCTATTGATTGGTCTCAGCCTGCGAAATTCCTAGGCTGTATTCGCAAAGCTGAGCGACATGCAATAAAATTGTATTCGCAAATTTGTATTCGCAAGTTCCACCATACATGTGCTGTCTTCGGCAGCGTAGCTTTCTTGGATGCAGGTTCGCAAGACATACACACTACAGAACTGTTCAGGACATTTCAGGATGTCATCGTCCCTGAAAGACCTGCAGTGCATTGCAGTACGCACAGAAGAAGATTGTAGCGAGACCAAGGCCGTAATGCCACTCACCCACAGAATAGGCAGGCTGCAGAATCACCACATCTTTCTACCAACTGACGAACCATGCTGGCAGTCTTGTGCTGCTCTCGGGCGCCCCAGGCTGTCCTACAGGGAGAAACACCGGAGTGCACCGGTGAAGCTCACTGCAGCACAGTCTGGTCCATGGCATCGGCCGGCTAACTACCGCCCCTCTCGGATGGATGCAGCTACCCATGTAGAGTACCCAGACAGAGGACATACCAAGGAGACCCAGAGGAAACAAACGAATTCACGTCAATAGAAAAAGGGCAGCCCCTTAAAAAGAGAAAGGTCAAGTCAGCAAGACAGGCAGCGCAAAAAAGACGGCCTTATGGGCACCAAACGAATCGGCTGTCCTGAGTCACCTTAGTGGGTCACAAGAATGCTGTGTCAGTGCCTCTCCAGTCAGTACCTAAAGTAAACAGACAAAACCAACCAAGTCAACAATGTTCGTACACTCAATCTAAGCTCCATTCGTTCGTGCCTGAGTGAGAGCAGGGGAGGGTAGACAATCAGAGGAGGGCACGTAAGGTCCAAGAGAGACGCAAACATGCAAAAGGAGACCAAGCAAGTACACAACCGGACAACCAGACCAAGCAACAACCAAACAGGAGGGGGGTGCCGGGGTGGCAGAGGAGGACAGGGGCGGAGAAGGCTGCACCAATCACATTAGAATAGCAATAGTGCAGCTTAGCGGAGTCCAATATGGGAACTGGATCTTATTTCCCTAAATATAAAAACCGCCGTCCCCCCAACGATCAACTGAACACAACTCCGTCTCGCTTGAGAAAACACTTCTTGATTTGTGCGTGTCCAAAAAACCAGGCGCGTGCATTCACACTTTCAAACTGCTTGAGGCAAAAACACCTCATATATAGAGATTTGAAATGCATCCGACAAGTGAGAAAACGAGTGCTCCACAAACGGAAAAAACGCATCCCCTTTTTTCCTACGCAGATGGGAACGTCGTGTCACCGCTTTCGGGGCAATAAACACAGTGCGATTATGCAATCATAACGCATAGTGTGTGAAACAGAAATAACAAACTTACGCGTTCGTAAGGAGAAACATATGTATTTCCGCATTCGGAAAATTGTAGGGGGGGTGGGGGGCTCAAAAACTAAAAGTCCACAAAAGAAGTGGAACCCACCCGCCCTCCCTTTGGAGGCAAATACCTTGAAATGACAATGGCCACCATTGACATAAATTTGATATACATTACACTTCTGTTTTGTGTGTCATCCTACGCCGTGCTGTGCAAGACAGAACATCAGTTGCCTTCAACTGGTAACATTTGTTAAAAACAAAAACGAGGTGTTTGTGGAGGTTGTTGCAAAGCATTCATTGACTCTCACATAAAAGGTTCTCAAACCAAAAGGCACCAGAACGAAAGACGGTGCTCAGAAAAGCAATAGTGAACCATCCACAAACCCAAATGCACAGAGCGCAGGAAACGGGAGACGCAGCGAAGAGAAGAAGAGGGACGACTAGAAGCTGCACTCAGCTTCTTTTTTATTGATAGGGAAATAAGGTTCCATCAGCGCGCTGAGTCGCAACTTATTTCCCTAAATATAAAAACCGCCGTCCCCCCAACGATCAACTAAACACAACTCCGTCTCGCTTGAGAAAACACTTCTTGATTTGTGCGTGTCCAAAAAACCAGGCGCGTGCATTCACACTTTCAAACTGCTTGAGGCAAAAACACCTCATATATAGAGATTTGAAATGCATCCGACAAGTGAGAAAACGAGTGCTCCACAAACGGAAAAAACGCATCCCCTTTTTTCCTACGCAGATGGGAACGTCGTGTCACCGCTTTCGCCACGGTCCCCACCCATGCATCAAGGTGGCAGGAAAGCCACTTTCAGGAAGGTTAAGCTTTCTAAGAAATACCTTCTCACTTTCAGGAACCATGGTGTCTTTCGCCAGAAGGGGATGCTCAAGCTGTCTTGAGGGGTAATCTGCTAAGTTGGAAATTGAAGGCACGCGAGCGAACCAGGGTAGCACAAAATGTGCATCTAAAGTTGTCGCTGCCAAGGCGCAGACAGCTGTTATTGCTCTGGAGGTGGAGTAACCCTTGATCAGCGAGTATTTTGAACCCTCATTATCTATATAGACCATAAGCTGCACTGATTCCAAAAGATTTTGCCAGACCATGAGTGCTAAAGCTACTGCCAGTGTCTCAAGTTCACCGATAATGGTTTGTTGGCCATCCGCAAGGAAAGGAGCAAGTTGAGCATGGTCAAGGCTCAGACCAAACCAAGCTAAAATTTTTCCAGTACCATCTACCAGCACTGCGCCCAACCCTGCATGTTGGTCGGCATCAAAGCTGGCATCAGTAAAGAGATAAAGCGTTTCCAGCAACTCACAAGTCAAGCGACGAGGTTTACCTTCGGCAATCCTAGACCTCAACAACCTCATGGAATCAAGAGTGGAGGGAGTTAACTGCTCCCCAAAAGGATTTGCATAAGCGTGTTTGGTGATGTCCTGCAGCGCTATCTTCCCAAGCCGTCCAAAGATGAATGCATCGCAGAAGGCAAGGCGCCCCCTGAGCACAAGCGCCTCACGTTTTTGTAGAGTGCCCTTGGCCATAACATCATCCAGTAAACCAAGCGTTTCCCGTATTCTTTTCTCAGCGTTGCAAACTTTCAAAACCCCCTTGCATGTCTCACCCAAATCGAATTGCACTCCCAGCGCACTCACCATAGCAGAAAAATCATCACTCTTTGGGCCTTCTCGATCAAAGCCCCATCCCAAGATATCCAGCATAAGGCACAATGTTGACTGTGTGTTCTTCGCAAGCGCTGGATATGAGAAGGAGACGAAGTCGTCGAAGTAACATGATAGAGGCAGTTTGAAGCAACGAGCCGCCACCCATTGTAAAAACCTGGCACATCTTATGAAGGCGTTGACTGCAGTTCTGGACCCAAACGGTAAAGCCACCTGTTGAAACAGCGCTGCCGACTCTTTTGTCGGGTCATAGACAGACAAGTAGGCATGGCACAGTGAGTCATCCGCTATAGCAAGTTGACGGTATGCCGACGCAAGGTCCAGTGACCTACCAACCAATTCAGTAGATTTGCCATTGTCTGCCAGGCAACGCATCAAGAAGGTGGCGAAGGCACTGATCACATCAGGGCCATCCACTGTAGCCTGTTCATAGCATGTCACCGTGGAGTTTATCTGACTCTGTGATAAATCGTCGATTGGACGTACCTTCCCAGACTGCTCCAAGGGAAACCTCCTAGAGAGGGTAGTTTCTTCCTTCAAGTTATCCCAAGGCAATGGGCCCAGCAACCAGCCACGCTCCACTTCCAACATGGTTTTATCCCAAAGTCTCTTGTCCAGTTCTTTGTCCCCGCAACTTCTGGTCATAAACCGCAGGGCATCATTGGATCGCTTTGAGTTGCATTTAAGGTCTTGTCGCGACAGGGTTGCAGGGAGCAGTTTCTTTGGTAAAACATGGGATTGCGGCACTTCACCAACCAAAGCAAAACCACATGACATGTCGTCCGCCAACGCACTATCATCATAGCCTTCCGACTCGATGATATACCTCATCAGCCTTAATTTCTTACTCTCCAAGATTTTCCTCCTGCATTCTGGCATGGACGTTTTCAAGGCTTCTTCCTCAACTTGAAAGCTTTTCGATAACCTCAGCCACTCACCCAGTTTTGAGCATCTGTTGTTGATCACGTCCACCGGTGACGCACTTGCCACGCACTCACAAGCTAAGCGCACTTCGCTTGGCAAACCAGAAAAAGTTGAAAAGGGGTGCCCTACCAAAACTGCTTCTTTGACAAACGATTCCGGTGTCCACCTGACTCCAAAAACCCAATCTCTGCATTCGGCCTTTGACGCAGTCTCCTCAAAAACAAAATTCTGTGCATCGCATGCTTTACCATTCTGTCTGTGGCATGCCAACATGTCGTGTGGAGGAAAATCTCCTGCATTACTTCTCTGCAAGTGGACATCTGATAGGGCATGAAGAGAGGGTGTTCTCTCTATAGAAATTTTCACAAGACGGTCCTCACCCCCCTTTTTGTCTGTCTTGCGCAAGAGCTTGCTATGGCATGGTATCAAAAGATTTTGTCCATGGCACTGGAGAGACACGCACTTATCCAGTGAAGAGTCTTGCACCGGAAATAATATCTCATGCGGCACATTGGAAATTACCAAAATATGGGAAAAATCCGGAACCACCTGCATACTAAGTGACTTGGACGGTTGCTTGGCTGAGGCCAGGGCATGAAAATGCGACAGCTTTAATTTCTTTGAAAACTGCACCACGTTTTGGAGCTTGTACTCCTTTGCAATTGCTTCCAGTATTGTAGTCGCCAATGCCTTGGCAAGTGTAGGCGTATACTCAGCTTCCAAAGAGGTGTCGAAAACACCATTCGTAATTGACCAGGGAGCATGCTCGTGTGAGCCGTCGCACAACACGTTCAGCGCCATTATAGCACTGCAGTTGGACGCCAAACATGTCCTTTTGAGCCGTTCTCCACCAAACATGCAGTTGTGCAGTTCACAGTAATAAGGGCCTGTCGCTTCTGCAATGTCCAACCAATATGAAGTCTCCCACAGTAAGCTAGTGAGAGGGTTTTCCACCGTCCAAATGATTCCCTTCTGCTGCGTTAACTTGATAAGTTTCCTCATGAAACTGTAAAGTCTGTTGGCTGCACGTAGTTTGACCAAGTGCAGACCTGAAATACCTGGGATACCGTCAGGATACGTAGAGCTCCTCAAAGGTGGTGGCCCATGCACTCTCTTATTTAAGCGCCTGAGCCGAGCACGAGAGGCGGTGCCGCAAGGTACACCAAAGTGTGCCCATAGACATCTACCTGAAAGAACCCATTCTTCCACCAATTTTTGATGGTCGGCCTTTGTTAGGTCGAGGCAGATAACTTTGATGCGTTGCTTGCTCACTTTGTGATCAACACCAAAACTATCCGGAAAGAAGTGTTTCATTGCATAGGTCAGGTTGCCTGTACCACAAAATAATTCCACACAGAAGTAACCGCTCTCCCCAAACTGTGGTCTCACAAAGTCAGCTTTGTTGTCTTGTTCATTGTCCAAAGTTGGAGCTTTGCGTTTGATTCCATGTGATGAAACTTCAGCATTGTCGGGACGATGTCACTGATGTTCCGTCTGCGGGTGCCCTTTGTAACAATTTGGCACTGCGCACACATGTTTACGTGGGCACGATGCGCCCTGCTTGCAAGTCCCAAGGTTGTAACTGAAACAGATAGGTTCGCCTTGCGGCGTGCGTGAATGCATCCCTTTCAAAGCCTGTGGAATTGGATCTCGCTTCTTTCCTTTGTTGCTTCCCTTCGATGAGCCTTTTTGAAACTTCTTTGGCTGTCCCCCACCCTTGTTGTTGGGGGGCACCGCTCTCTTGCCATCCTTGTCACCCTTGTCGGTAGAGCTTGCACTTGTACTGTGACTTGTGGGCACCGGCAACATGAAATAAGTCACTGTCATATCACCTTCCAGCTTCTCAACGTAAGGGTCCAGAGGTTTCCCAGCACCTACCGCTGTCTTCAAAGATCCAGTGAAAAGTTCGTTCAAGCGTATGAACGCCTGCCTATCGGCCCTCAAGAGCTGTGCTTGCGACACTTTCTGGAACCCAGGAGCTGGTGGCTGTGAATAAAGGGAGAACAGCCTATCAATCCACTTACGCATCACCTCATAGGACACAAGACCTGCGAGGTCCAAGGCGAGTGTACGCCTTTGCATGGCTTGGTACAATGACAGGTCGGAGGTGATGTTGATCTCGGCCACATTGTGTTGCTCCTTGACCACCAACGCTGTCTTGGTAGAGTCTAATTGAATTTCCTTCTCAGGCTTCGTCCCCATAAGCTCCTGTTGTCGCGACAAACATTTCGACGGACTGATGTATACCACTTCATTCTTTTCGATCATGCTGGCGCAAAGGTCATAAAGTGCATGTGAAGGTTCCAGGGGGCCCTGTATATCCAAACCTCGTAGCTGCTCTCTTTGCCTTTCAAGCCTCGCTTGTCTCTCAGGAGCAGACATCTTTTTGGGTAGTGATTCATCCCCCCTGGCTGTCGCTTTGAAGCTATGCATCATCAGCGTCTGACTCTCAAAAAGGATTCTTTTGAACGCCGCCAAATCTGCAATTGTTGGCGCCACACCCGGGCGTAGGTCGCCCAAAAATCTATTGATTTGATCATCGGTCGCTACAACTCCCGGGCTAGTCACCGCAAAACTCAATTTGGCGAAAGTTGCCAATGAGCTATTTTTGAGGGCGTCAACCCAAGGCCCTGACAGCCCTGCATCCTCAGACTGCTGCGAAAAGGTCGCCTCTGAGTCTAAGAAAGAAGCTGAAGCCATGACACCGCTGGCGCGTGGATGCTAGGCTGAAATGCCACTATTAATCTCTTGGTGAAATTTGCAAAAGCTCCCCAAAATGAGGGCGTATAAAGGCCAGAGTGAAGGATACCGTTCGACCCAAACTGGTGTTCAAGTCGACATATATTGCAACCTTTTCGCCATACAGACCCTATGGGAGAAGTTGGCATTTATCCTATCACCTAGATAAGATAGTATAGGTTATGCTATTCAAAAACTCTTGCATCAATCGTTTCTACTCAACCATTTGTCTCAAGGACCGGTTCAAATACCAGTCTGCTCCTTTGAGCCCACAATGTTGCACGATTGCATTCAATCATGCTTAGCTGCACTCAGCTATGAACTGCATTCAGTAAAATAATGGGAGATGCTTCCAACTCCATACCCATGCCACAATTCGAACAGCGCTCTTGTGTTGCTTTCAACATTGGACACTCACGATTGACTCATGCTCACATGTACAGCTTGGCACGGGACAGAAAAAATGACGCTCACACAAAAACACAGGAGATGATGCAAGTTAATTCTCAATGTCGCTCACGATGCATTGAAAAATAAACTAAAATCGCAACAGCATGTTTGCCTTGCTCACAGTCCAAAATTGCAAACTCACGTCAACATGTTGCTCTCAACATTTTCTTGTGCCCGTGCATGTGAGGTCACTTTGCCCGTTGGCGCTTGGCTCTACTTTGGTCCAAGGCCTCCACAAGACCATCCACACTGGTGATCACTTCACCCTTGAAGCACCTGCTGCAACGTGCGTTGAGAGTTGAGCAGCCTTCTGCTAAATATTCAAAGTGCTCATCATCTGCCAACCTACCACATTGTGTCTGACGTTTAAAAGGTGAACATCTGTGAACCACATGGCTCCTAATGTTGCGCCAAACTGGCCCAGGAATACCTGTAGCTGGTTGACCCTCGGCTCCATCATCTGAACTATCTGTTGAACTTGAGCTGGTAGATGCAATGTCGCTTGACTCTTCCTGTTCTTGCTGTTGCCCATCTGTTGGTGCAGCCTCCGTACACAGCGGTGAAGTAGGCTCCAACTCATCTTCTGACCTGACTGCACCTGGAGCCGTTTCCTTATCCAGGTTTGGGGCGCTCGGTTTTTCAATCGTAGGCTGACCTATTGCAGACAGCCGCATCAAATCCACCATGCGGGACGTTCTGGATTCGTCCGGTCTGAAATGATCCAGCCTGATGTTGGCCAACATGCTGCAGTACAACTGTAAGGGTCTTGTCAAAAGGTCCCTGGAGTAGACCGTCATGGCCTTGGCTCCCTGCAGCTCATGGTGCCCCAATAGCGTACGTGCAGGTTCGTCCAAACCATACGCTGCACACCAAGAAAGAGTTGTATGTTTCAATGAATGCGATGTCACACAAGTCTCCTGTGTTGTTGACCCCAATCTCCTCCGTCGTACAAGATCGACGGCATAGTTTGCCCTCATGTGACGGCGCTTTGCAGAGGGCTCCAAAAGGTTCTGCCGTCAAATCTATTCCCAAGGAATCCATAGCCTCCAACCAGTGCTTTGTCCAGTCAACTGTGGTTACACCCAAAACAGGTGCCACCAACGGCATGTATCTTTGTTTCTTTGCAAGAGTCGTCGCTGTCTTATGGTGTCTTGTACGGGCTTCCACAAAACCATATAGTTCACCATTGAAATCGACCTTCTCTATCCAGATCTGGTGTATCAGTTTCAAATCCGACCATCTGGATCTTGAAAGCACAGCAAAAATAATCGCACCAAGCAGGTAAACATCAATAGGATTCGAGTGAGCTTCAATCAACCTTTCCAGTGACGCCAGCTCCACAACCTTTAGGGGTCTGGCTGGCTTATACTCCTCCTTCTCCGCCATGAGTCTCTGGGCACGGCCGCGCAATTGTGGGTCACACAGCAACTGCTCAGGAATTGGAATCTCAAGCACAAATCTTGCAAATCTAAAAGCCTCCAACAAGGCCATGCCCCTCGACGCTGACGATCTGGCATGTGCTTTGAAACCCAGGTATTGCAAGCAATGCAATCTATCCCAAGGTGACCAATCAGGCACATGCAATCGAAGCCAAGAAAAATATTGCAAAAGTGTCTGAGCCCTCTTGATTGCAGTCCTAGGTGATTTGATTCCCAAAGAATCCCTCAGCACCACGCTGCATGCGTCTGGATTCGTCACCAGCTGTTCCTGCAGAAGCGCTGTCCCTACGGCGCCAGGGTAGTTGAGAATTTCAAAAATCTGTTGCCACTTGTGAAGCGCTTGCAACCACAATTTGCCATCTTCTTCAACTGCATCTCTGTCAGGCAGAACCCTAATTGCAAATGTATAGAATGGCAATGAAATCTCCTGTGCAACCAGCTCCCTGGGATTCACACTGAACTCCATTGCAGTCGAATCGGCATGGCCCGACGCCTGAGACGTTGTAGGGAACAAATATTCTCCTGGCACAGGTGGCACTACAGCTGGGAAAATGTCGTCATCATCATCTGAAAAAATACGTTTCCAAATTCCCTGTTCCCAAGGTAATTTCACATCTGCATCGCCCATGGAGTTCATACGCGCTTCAAAAAGCAGTCTGTTATACTCTGACTTCGATAGTGGCACATCCTTTTTTGCATCCCTGATTTCAGTCGCTGCAGGTTGTGGCACAGCCTGGTCCAAATCCCAAATTGGGCTCTGAGATTCACCTATGACGTCATTGCCTCCAAACAAATCTTGAGGAGAAACCACAGGTGTTGAAGCTTGTTGCGGCTCCTTACATGCATCAGTTAAATCTACAGGGTCCGTGGACTGTTGTACATAATCTCCAGGTAAGGCCCCGACCAACTCTGCAAAACTGTCAGCCATGTATCACTGCTGAATGCCCCTGAATTGTCCAATCCTGAAAACAATGTCCTCTCTGTCCAGGTGGATGGCGTAACAGGTGCTGCAGAAAACTTGAAGGTCGGAAACCAGCAAAAAACTCACAATTCGAACCTCCGCAAATTCAGAATAATCCCAAATGCTCCAGGAAATCAAAAACAGTCTATGCTCACTGAGATAATCGTATCTGGCCGGATCCCACAGCAAAGCAACCATTCAAACACCCATGGTTCTCTCAAAAACTAAAAGTCCACAAAAGAAGTGGAACCCACCCGCCCTCCCTTTGGAGGCAAATACCTTGAAATGACAATGGCCACCATTGACATAAATTTGATATACATTACACTTCTGTTTTGTGTGTCATCCTACGCCGTGCTGTGCAAGACAGAACATCAGTTGCCTTCAACTGGTAACATTTGTTAAAAACAAAAACGAGGTGTTTGTGGAGGTTGTTGCAAAGCATTCATTGACTCTCACATAAAAGGTTCTCAAACCAAAAGGCACCAGAACGAAAGACGGTGCTCAGAAAAGCAATAGTGAACCATCCACAAACCCAAATGCACAGAGCGCAGGAAACGGGAGACGCAGCGAAGAGAAGAAGAGGGACGACTAGAAGCTGCACTCAGCTTCTTTTTTATTGATAGGGAAATAAGGCTCCATCAGCGCGCTGAGTCGCAACATCATCCTGATGAATACCTCAGTGTGGCCACTCTAGGCTCCCTGACGTCACCTGCAACATGGTGTAGAGGGTGAAAACCCCACACAGGGCAATTAGCCTTTGCTGCCATGAGACAAATGACGGAAGGACGACAAAGCACAACCACACTCCCAGCAGGAAAGCAGGGCAACTAAGCCGTCACAGCTGCAACCAGATACCCAGAGGGAGGTACCAGCAAACCTAAGTACGAACTGGACCAGGGCACCAAACAAGACAAACCGCGGGGGGAGGGAAAGCAACAAAGGACAGAGAGAGGAGCCAAACAAAAGGCGAACAACAAGACAGGACCAGCAGGGCCCACCCAAGCACAAAGAGGAGCGCAACAGAACCAGGAAGACAACGAGACGCACCCACAGGAGTACGACACACAAAACGATCCCAAGAGCCCAATAGGGCAAACATCAAGGGAACCACAAGACCACCAAAGGGACAGAGGGCAGCACAGACCATATTAGTGCAGAGCGTAGTGCGCTTGACCTTAGTAAAGGTGTATTGTATTTCGAGTCATTGAACAGGGATTAGGGGCGTGCACACAAAACAGAAAGAGCGAAACCATAGAAGTGAAATGAAAAAGTACGAGTGCACCTGTCACGTCTACGGACAGACACACAAGTACAAAGAAAAACTAGTCCAAAAACCATACTATTGGGAGGATGAGGCACCAGTGCACCTGTCACGTCTATGGACAGATACGCCAGTGGAAATTCAAAAGCCAAATGGTCAGAACTAGTGAGAGACATGCAGCACATGGAGGAGCCAAAGGTTAGGTCCCTACCGGAGCAAAAAGGGCCCCAACCAACCGCAGCAAGGGGGGCCAAAAGAGAAAACTGCACCAGTCCAAAAGAACACAAAGACAGTGCAGAGAGTGCAACCTAAGTAGCCAGCGGGGGAGAAGGAAGAGAAAAATCTATGTCTGACTTCGTGTAGTGTATTCAAGGTGGTGTTGCTTGTCTGCTCGGAGAGTATCATTCCAGCTGTTCCCAATTGCAAAGGAGACGGGGTTCTCCCTTTCTGCCCTTGCCGCCAGGAGATGTAGCTCGTTGCATTTAGTTTGGAAAGTAACCACGTCATTATCTGGTGCTCTTCTGCGTAGTTTCCGATCAGGGAAGGTACGCTCTCGCACGTGCTGTTGCAGAATCGTTTCTGGTAGGTAATGGGCTGGTCGTTGGAACAGCACCCTGCTTGCTAACTTAGCGCGGTTGACTTCCCAGTGAGTGAACATATGGCGATGCTGTACTTGCTGCTTGAGTTGTGCAGCATACTGGTGGAAACTTTTGGGCGTATGCCACAACCTCAGGAGGCTATAGTTGGACGGCCACTCAAGTGGACACAGAGTGGCTGTCTGCTTCCACATTGCAGGGGTAAGTCCTTTGGGGGATGGTACAATTACTTCCAGGTTGACTCTCGTGGGTCCAGTGGGTTGCAGGCCCATCATGATGTAGGGGTCTACTACACCTAGTGTGTACCCTCGGATGAGTTCTGAAAAGCAGTCAGCTGCTTGGAATTCCTCGTCCAAGGCCAGACTCAATCCTGGAGCGTTTTTGTCAGTGAATTTAACTGCCTGCAGTACTTGATCAGCCGCTTCTCTCTGCAGCCCCTCAAAAACTCGATGGGGACAGGAGAAGGAAACCTCTTGTGGGGCTTGGGTGGCACCGCCTTCTTCCCCTAAAAAACACGGCGCAATCTTGCTGGCCCAGCTGGCCGGAAACCACGCCAGTAAGGCCGAAGTCCCACTAACCAGGTCGACCCCGGTGTGGCGCCGAGAGTGGGGCTGGTTTGTGACGACAACTTTCACAGGGCCACTGGGGGCACGTTTTCGGTTCACTTCTGCACTCTCTTTGGCTGCCCCAATGAGCTCAGAGAGGATTGGACGAAACCAAAAAGTGGCATACAGCAGGCATTCCGTCTCTGGGGTAGCCAGAGACTCTGCTCGTCGAGTGAGCGAGCATATGTACTGCGAAAGTGTCTCAGCCAGCCGGAGTGTGAAACTACGGGCAGCATGTGCAAATACTTCTTCAACAGTATCGATCGCATCCCGCAGCCACAGCTCTGATGCAATTGACATGAAAAGGCGGGCAAACTTTTCCTGCATAGACGTTAGGGAGATAGTGAGCTTGGCCTGCAGCCACAGGTGTGGAAGAGCACCTAGGTTGTCGGGCTGATAGAAAACGTTGGCTTGAGGCTGTGAACTGCTCATCATAGTGGCCAGCTTGTCCGCAGCACCTTTGATTTCCATTTCCGTAGGATCATCCACTGCCGGTGGGATTGGCGGGCATCATGGTTCCTCCGGAGGGGTATCCTCGTCATCGTCTTCTTTCTCTACCTCAGTTTCACTTTCAGTGGTGGCTTGCTCTTCCTCCGACGAGGGATCATCCACTGTCTCGCCAGCCCCTTCAGGGCCTACCAGAGGGCTCTCTCTCATATGCACTTGCAGTGCAGGAGCTTGCAATAGCAGCGGTTGCAGTCGATGAGCATCAAAATAGTGGATACCTGGGATGAGTAATATTCGCCGGTCTTTGGTGGCTTGATGAAAGTACATTTTGCTTCCTCTGAGTCTGTGTACAAGAAC
>CAMXCT020002452.1:0-99951 GCA_947184155.2 Cladocopium goreaui | reverse complement strand
AGCAACTTTCTGCCATTTAGCGGCCCTTCGGTCGGCTATATTGAATTTCTCTTCTGGGATCATTGGGAAACGGCCGTTTTGGGCCAAATCCTAGCCGGGAGGTCGCGGGAGGTCACGGGAGCAAATTTCTGCCATTTGGCGGCACCTCGGCCGCCGATTGAATTTCTCTTCTGGGATCATTGGGAAACGGCCGTTTTGGGCCAAATCCTGGCCGGGAGGTCACGGGAGGTTACGGGAGGTTACGGGCGGTTACGGAGGGAGAAACGGAGGAAAGTGGAGGAACGGCAGGAAAAAGGTAGGAGAAAACCAAAGAAAATGACGGAAATGTCAAGTGTAAAGTGTGGAGTGTGGAGTGGAAAGTGCAGTGTAGAGTGTAGAGTGTAAAGTGTAGAGTGTAAAGTGTAGAGTGTGGAGTGTAAAGTGTGGAGTGTGGAGTGTAAAGTGTGCAGTGAGAAGTGAGGAGTGAAAAGTGTAAAGTGTAAAGTATGGAGTGAAGAGTGAAGAGTGTCGAGTGTAAAGTGTAGTGTGTAAAGTGTAGAGTGTGGAGTGTGAAGTGTAGAGTGCAAAGTGTAGTGTGTAAAGTGTAAAGTGTGGAGTGTAGATTGTATATAGAGTGTCAAGTGTAGAGTTTGAAGTGTAGAGTGTGGAGTGTAAAGTGTGGAGTGTGGAGTGAGGAGTGGACAGTGTAAAGTGTAAAGTGTGGAGTGTAGAGTGTAAAGTGTAGAGTGTAAAGTGTGGAGTGTAAAGTGTGGAGTGTGGAGCGTCAAGTGTGCAGTGAGGAATGAGGAGTGTAAAGTGTAAAGTATGGAGTGGAGAGTGAAGAGTGTAGAGTGTAAAGTGTAGAGTGTGGATTGTAAAGTGTGGAGTGTGGAGTGTAAAGTGTGCAGTGAGGAATGAGGAGTGTAAAGTGTAACGTGTAAAGTATGGAGTGTAGAGTGAAGAGCGTAGAGTGCAAAGTGTAGTGTGTAAGGGCGCAAAGTGTGGAGTGTAGAGCGTAGAGTGTAAAGTGTAAAGTGCAGAGTGTAAAGTGTGAGTGTGCAGTGTGGAGTGTGGAGTGTAAAGTGTGCAGTGAGGAGTGAGAAGTGTAAAGTGTAGAGTGTAAAGTGTAGAATGTGGAATGTAAAGTGTGGAGTGTGGAGTGTAGAGTGTAAAGTGTAGACTGTAAAGTGTAGAGTGTAAAGTCTAGACTGTGGAGTGTGGAGCGTGGAGTGTAAAGTGTAGAGTGCAAAGTGTAGAGTGTGAAGTGTGGAGTGCTGTTTGTATGTCTGTCTGTGTCTGTGTCTGTCTCTGTATGGGAGGGAGGTGACTGTTGGCTACGCGAGGGGAGGTCACGGGAGGTCATGGGAGGTTACGGTAGGTTACGGGAGGTTACGGAGGAGGAAAACGGAGGAAAGTGGAGGAACGGCAGGAAAAATGTTTGAAAAAAACGAAAGTAAACGAAGGAAAATCGTGAAAAACATGGGGAAAATTAAAGAAAATGGAGGAACTCCGAAGCTCAACGGAGAGCAGCGTCCGTTGGGGTTCGGAACAAGATAGTTTGCAAGGGGATGAGAAGTAATACTGAGGAAGGGGGGCGAAGGGTTGCAAAGCAAGGAGAAGTCTTCCAAAGGTGCTGCAGGTGGTTTGGGTTTCTGTTCATACGGGATTGTAAGAGGACGTTTGGGGTGATAGCTTCGATCATGGCATACGCTACCACGACATTTCTCTGCGGAAACACAAAGATTCGGGCTCGGGGCTGGCTTTCGTCCCCCCTTCTCAGGTCTATATCCTTGTTGCGCGCCCTGATCCTCTTTCTGCTGTTCTCTGACTTCTTCTCTTCTGTCTCTTTCTCTTCTATTTTTGTCTTCTTCGATTCTCTTCTCTTTCTCTTCTCTCTCTCTCTCTCTCTCTCTTCTCTGCCTTTCCCAATCTCTGCTGCTTCATCCGTCCATATTGTCGGAAGTTTGACCTCTAAACTTCCTCCGAACAACATCTAACAACCGTGTTTCATCCTTGGGTTCCTTTCCAAAGACATCCAACAATTATTTTTTAGAACAATGTTGAATTTGAAATAGCAGGATGCTAGCCATTGACCGTCTGCACTTAAGCTTTTTACTCTTTTGCGCCAATTTCCAACCTGCTGTTACTGCCCTTTTTTTTGCATGGCGAATACTGCAGAGTCGTGTTCGCAGGATGGCAGTGACACCGCGACAGCATGTGTCCTTTGCGTGTTTCCGGTTCCTCAGATGGTCTCTATAAATCTTTTGGCGTTGTGCTGCATCGCTCTTCCCGTCCTCTCCTTTTAACTGTCGCGTGCCACTTGTGCACTACATACAGGACCGCATGTTTTGGGACCAACACTAGACCCCGACATCCTCCTTTCCAAGCTCATTAGGGCATCACCAAATTCCAAGGTCCAACGTTCAAATCGCACTATGTGCACGGCAGTGCAGGCTGGATACGCAGAATCCCTTTGTGGGATATCTTCGTCACGCTCCGCACGTCTGGAAACCCAGACATGAAACTCAATAATGACAAGTTTATTCAAGTAGCAGTAGCTGTTTCAAGAAGTTGTCGATCTTAAAATTTGACATCGACTTCAGAATGCATGCAGAAAAGAAACATGCATTATCCCGGCAAGAGACCCCAAACAGTGCGCAGTTAGGGTTCTAAAGGGGAAGGTGGAAAGGACCTAAAATCATCAGTGGCTGCAAGCTAGCAGGACAAGAGCGACCCTAGTAGTGAAAGCATGGTGTTCATTCAAGGTGGTCTTTGGAAGAAGATATACTTATACCAGGTAAGATTCTGCAAGCTCCCTTTTTGAAGATTTCTGTAGAAGGGCAAGATCCCTTCCCTGTGTAAGACTATCTGTACAAGGTGTCTTGAGGAGATGGCCACGGAAGATCTTTGTAAGGGATCTCAAAGTAAGATCTCTGTTCAAGCTAGCAGCTATCCATAGATGATCTCAGAGCAAGACCTCTGCTCTCTTCACCAGGTCCCTGCACAAGATCTCTAAAAGAGGGTTCCTTGCAAGATCTCTGTGCAAGATCGCTGCAAGAGCTCTCTTGGCAAGATCTCTGTAAGAGACCGCTTGGCAAAATCTCTGAACAGATCTCCATAAGAGGTCTCTTGGCAAGACCTTTGGACACCTCTATAAGACATCTCTTGGCAAGATTTCTTGATGAGATTTCTGTACAAGATCTCTATAGGAACTCTGTTGGCAAGATCTCTGCGAGAGACCTTTTGACAAGATCCCTGCAGCATATCTCTATGCAATGTCTGTCCTGGCAAGATCTCGGTACAAGATCTCTGTAAGAGCTCTGTTGGCAAGACCTCTGTGAGAGGCCTCTTGGCAAGATCTCTGAACAAATTTCCTTAAGAGGTCTCTTGGCAAGACCTTTGGACATCTCTATAGGAGATCTCTTGGCAAGATTTCTCTATGAGATTTCTGTACAAGCTCTCTATAGGGACTCTGTTGGCAAGATCTCTGCAGCATATCTCTATGCAACGTCTGTCCCGACAAGATCTCTGTGCAAGATCTCTGTAAGAGCTTTGTTGGCAAGACCTCTGTAAGAGGCCTCTTGGCAAGATCTCTGTACAAGGTGTCCATAAGAGCTCTTTGTACAAGATTTCTCTAAAAGAGGCCTCCGTGGCAAGATCTGTTCGCAAGCTCTCTGAACAAGAGTAATGCCGCGCCCCACGACTGCGACGCCCGTTTCACAGTCGAAATGCGCATGGACATGCCACAAGAGCCTTTTTATGCTGAAATTTCAAAAGATGGGGAAATGCCGCGCCCCACGACTGCCACGCCCGTTTTGTGCGAGGCTGCGCAGTCGAAATGCACATGGACATGTCACAAGAGCCATTCTGCGCGGAAATTTGCAGGGAAAATGCCGGATGCCTTGGATACCACCTCGAATGAACACTGGCCTTAACACTTACCGTAAGAACCCCTTCAGTGCGGTCACAGTGTTTGGGGAACAAAAACCGTAAGAAGGCAGTATGCTCATCAGGATGTCCAGGCAGCAAATCGCCCGAAGTGCACTGTGCCATGTGGACAGCACGCCCGGTATACGGACAATGCTAAGGATGATCTGCCATATGATTCCTTTTGCCCGCATCCCTGCATCTTTCAGAGGGCTCTGGCGATACAAGATCTCTATCACACGATCTCTGAGCAAGACCTCTGCTCTCTTCACCAAGTCTCTGCACAAGATCTCCATAGGACGTCTCCTGGCAACATCTTTATACAAGATCTCTATAAGAGCTCTGTTGGCAAGATCTGTGTAAGAGACCTCTTGGCAAGATCTCTGTACAGATCTCTATAAGAGGTCTCTTGGCAAGACCTCTGGACAAGATCTCTTGGCAAGGTCTCTTGATAAGATCTCTGCACAAGCTCTCTAAAAAATGTAAGAGACCTCTTGGCAAGATCTCCGCAATAGATCTCTTTGCAATGTCTCTGTATACAAGGTCTCCATAAGAGGTGTCCTGGCAAGATCTCGGTACAAGGTCTCTAGAAGAGGTCTCTTGGCAAGGCTCTTGAAGACATCTCTGCTTAAGAGATCTCCACAAGATTTCTGTGAGGGATTTTAAAGTAAGATCGCTGTTCAAGCCAAGCTCTCTAAAGAAGATTTCTGAGCAAGACATCTGCTCTCTTCACCAGGTCTCTGTGCAAGATGTCCATAAAAGGTCTCCTGGCAAGATTTCTGTACAAGATCTCTATGAGAGCTTTGTTGGCAAGATTTCTGTACGAAACCTCTTGGCAAGATCTGTAAAAGAGGTCTCTTGGCAAGACTCTGTACAAGCTCCCTATAGAAGAGGTCTCTTGGGACATGTCACAAGAGCCATGCGGCGCGAAAATTTACAAGGAAAATGCTGGACGCCCCGGCCGGGACCCCCGTTTTGCGCGAGCCTGCGCAGTCGAAATGTACATGGATAGTCACAAGAGCCATTCTGTGCTGATTTTTTTAGGAAAATGCCAGCCGCTTCGACCGGGAAACCCGTTTTGTGTGAGCTTGCACAGTCGAAATGCACATGGAGATGCCACAAGAGCACACAAGAGCCATATTATGCGGAATTTAAATGAATTTAAAGGGAAAATACCATAGGCTTCGACCGCAACACCCGTTTCCCGTGGACATGCCACAAGGGCCATTCTGTGCGGAAATTTGCAGGGAAAATGCCGGATGCCTTGGATACCACCTCGAATGAACACCGGGCCTTAACACTTACCGTAAGAACCCCTTCAGTCCGGCCACGCTGTTTGGGGAGAAAAAAGCGTAGAAGAAAAGATCATAATTTAAGGATCACTATATCATGTGGCCCAAACGATCCCGAAATGGTCGTTTGTCGCTTCATGGCCTGTTGCTCGTTTGTTGCTCGGCCTTGGCAACAAACGCGTTGTCACGACGTTGCGTGCCACGCGCCACGTGTCGCTTCGAGGCCTCGGCGCCGCCCTACATCGAGGTACGCCACATCGGAAAGCGTCGACGTCAGTGTCGATGTCAGCGTCGACGTCAGTGTCGATGTCAGCGTCGACGTCCCTTGACACGTCAATGTCACAACGATTCACGTTAACACGGTGTTAACACGGTGCTAACACAGTGTTAACACGTTAACACCGTAGCAACGAGGCTGTTGTTTTAACACGTGGGGTGACTTTATGTGACTCTATTTTACTTCATGTGACTTCGACATAAACCATATTAAAACATCATAAGATTGTTGTACAACGGATATTACAATCATGCGCTGTTTTCCCTGCTTCTCATATATCCCCATAAACATCTACATCTACTACTACTACTACTACTACTACTACTACTACTACTACTACTACTACTACTACTACTACTACTACTACTACTACTACTAATGTCTACTGATACCCACAAATTATCACAATATCCTTTTCATATATCACTATTTCAAAATTCATAGCCTTCAGCCTTCATTGAAATGATTCTTGGATGTTTTTTTCTCACAGATCTCTCCCAGGTGTTTCACCTTGTTTCAGACATGTCCAATGCTGTTTGTGCCTCCTTCGATGCTACAAAGGTTTGCCGTGATTCCTTGAGCATCAAAAAACTAGACTGTGGTGCTGTCTGAGCTAATCTGGCAACACCGATCACGCACTGGTGGCAGGCGACAGAAAGGCATCGAGACAAACCGAGACAAATAGATCAAATGATGTCACCACTGAGCGAGACTGAAAAAGAATAGCATGGAATACGGTCTGACTGCGTCACGCGCGCAAGGTAAAGTAGCACGCCTGAGGTCTGCAAGTTCAATTCCACATTAGTACGCCCCCCCACCCTCCACACATGAGTCAAAAGCTTAAGTGAAAGAATTTGATGCAGTCCTGACAAGGCAGACAAACATGACACATCAGGATAACATGCGAAAACAAGAACACTCCCCGACGCCCCTCGCGGAGTGGTGCCTGAAAACAATTAAGCTTTTAGCGCAGCAGCCATGGTGATACTTTCAACACGTTAAATAGGGCCAGTATAGTTTTGTATAGTTTGTTTCCCTTTCAAGTTAGGTGTTTAAATCGATTTGGCACTTGGATATGGAGAGGCGCGAAGAAATTGGCTCCATTCTGAAGAGTCATTTGTGCCACTGAAAATCCAGGATAGCGGTGCCCCACAACAAAATTGCCGCAAACCAACATTATTGAAAAATACTGTGCAAGGTGCCTTTTAGAGATCTTTAGAGGGCACGTTTCTTTTTCTTCTGCCATTGAGAGCTTGCAGGTAGTGCCATCGCAACCTAGCCAGCCCCAGCTCAATCACCCCATTGCGACCCGCAACTTGTCAGGCCTTTGGCAAAAGGGAAAAGCAGCGGAGGCAACGGGGCATCTCGAAGTTGCGTCAAGATTCAAGATCGCTTGGATGCTGGCAGGGTACAGACAAAGGAAACCTCAGCAATAAAAACATGTAGGTTGGTATAGAGTGCAAACATACAAAGTAAGCATATTGTATGCATTTTGTCCCCTGAAAAATACATTGCTTATCCTGTGAGAAAATTTGGCTTGCGACGCCGACAAGGAGGCGCGAGCGGGCAGCCACGACGCTATGATATTTGAGAGGCCTGCCGTCGACGCTTACAGATGAACTTGTGGAAAGCCTGGAAAAACTCGTAGCTTTGGAAATGATGGTTTCCCATCAAGCTGTCTCACAAGTTTGACAATGGTTTCATTGGCAATCGTCGCGGTAGCGATCATGTTGGTGTTTCTGTTTGTTTCTGTTTGTTTCTGTCATGTCTGGCATGTCAGGTATCTTTAGCGGCCGCGGGGCCGCTCATGCGATGCCGTTCATTTTCGTTTGTACAGTTTCCCAATTGGAAGCGGCCGTACACCTTCAACCTCCACAACCTCCACAAGCAGTGTACATGATCAAAGGAAGTTTAGTTAGAAAACTTGCGATCTACGGACAATTGTCTTGGTTAGCATTCCCGCCATCAAGTCAACCATCATCATGTCAACCACCCATCATCAAGACAGTTGGAATGTGTAGCGACTCGGGAATGCCTGAATTCACGTGTGAAAACACTCTTGGGCGCGAAACCATGTATTTTTTCGAATGTGGCTCCCGGGGTCGCCGAAGTAGGGTCTCTGTTTCCGCGTGTCCGGGCCTCGATCTGCAAAAGCTGCCGACAAAAAGTGCACCGCACACTGTATAGAGTTCGGTTTTCACATAAAGTCGTAAGAGCATGGCATGTTCGGAGAGCGCCGGATTGTTGAGTTCCCAGTGCCAGCGCTGCGCGAACGTTGGTCGATTTCCGTTCGACGCTCCTGCTTTGCGGGTTTGCAATCGGCCGTGGTGACAAAACGCATTGGCACGGCTGCGCCAGCAAAGCTTGAGTGATGCTGCGACGCTCCTGGCAAGCGGGATTGCAGTTGGATAAACGCATTTCACAGCTGCGCGAAAGGTAGTTTTTCACCAATTTTGCTACTCTTGTGCTTTGCGGGGTTGCAGCTGGACTTGCAAAACGCACCGTGCTGGCTGCGCGAAGCGAAGAATTGGGTTGCAGAAGCTACAAAAGACCAGATATAAGTGGCGGCTCAGAGAAGAGAAATAGCTGAGAGAAGTCAGCGAAGAGGTTGCTGACTGAAGACGTAGCTCAACAAAGAAAAGTAGCTCGCTCATCCATTCATCCATCCATCAATCCATCCATGCATCCATCCATCCATCCATCCGTCCATCCATCAACTCGTTCATTTGTTCATTCGTTCCTTCCTTCCTTCCTTCCTCCCTTCATTCATTCATTCATTCATTCATTCAATGATTCATACATACATACATTCATTGATTTGCTGAATCGTTGGTTCAGTGGTTCAGCGGTTCATTGGTTGAATGATTCATTGATTCACTGGTTCACTGCTTCATTGATTCAACGCCTGATCAGTGACTCAATGGTTCATTGAATCATTCATCCGTTGGTTCACTGCTTCATTGATTCATTCACTCATTGATTTATTAACTGATTCATTGACTCATTTATTCCTTAACCCATTGATTCATTGATACATGGATTGGCTGATCCATTGAATCATTGGTTCATTGATTGGCTGATTCACTCATCACTGATTCACTGATTCATTGATTCGTTGTTGCATTGATTCATTGGTTCGTTGGTTCCTTGGTTAATTGATTCATTGTTTCATTGGTTTAGCGATTCCTTGATTTATTGTTTCATGAATTTTCATTGTGATTCATCCTTTCATTGGTTCATTGATCTATCGACCCATTGGTTCATTGATTCATTCAGTCAGTTGTGCTTGCATTCTTCCATGTCATGTCATTAGCATTTCCATCACATTTTGATCATTGGTGGATGCACCTCACAAAAACAACACTTGGTTGCTTCCGCATTTCAAAGACTTTCCTATAGGCCATGCCCTTCGTATTTTCACTATGTTTCACTTGGTTTTCACTTGCTGACAGTTTTTCGAATGCAAATGGCATTGGCATTGGGCAATCCATTCCGCAATGCATTATACGTTAAGTCCGCTTCGGTCCGCCGTGGTGTGCGGATGCCTTTCTGAGACGTGTTTCTGCAGCCGTGCGCTGGGTATAGCCACGTAGCATTAACGAAGAGTTACGACAGCTATGACAGCTGCGAGGAAGGGTTGTAGAAGTCCTGAAGCCTGCCGCAAAGATGGAATTGTAAGCATTTGGGATGTCCCAATCGTACTTAGACTCTGAACCTGGTTTCTTCTGCATCCCCAAACCACACTCGTTCCGTTGGGCGTTAGGGTTGTTTGCATTTGATTGTTTTGTATCCTTTTTATGTTGTTTTTGTTTTTCTATATTCTAGTCATTGACACAGAAGAGGGAGAGTGAAGAAAGTGGCAGTTTGCTCTGCAGTGTTTGCAGGTGTAAACATCTCCCAGAAGTGACAAATGGCCTTTTCCCCGACGTTTTAGGTAATAGTTTTTTTTTCAAATGGACATACATCAGGCACGTCAATGTCACATGAATGTCAGATATCGTTGCCCTTCACATGTCACCATCTTTGGAGCAGCACGTGCACCGGTGGCCATGTTTTGAGCGCGACCGGCGCTGTGTCTTGAAACCGTGAAAGCCGGTCCATCTGGAAACACAACGGAACAGAACCTGTAGAGAAGCAAGATGAAGCAAGCGCGCAAAGACCATCGGCCGTATTCAAACACGTCTTGTCCAGATGGAAATAGAAAAGGATTGTGTTTTCTCCTCTCCACGGCTCACGTTTTTGGAGCCCGGTGTGCGACCTGGATTCTCACTGGGATTCTCAGCATCCTTTGCGGTGAAGTCGGTGAAGAGCATTGAACTGCCAGGTACTCAGGCATCTAGCGATTTCCAGCATGACTTCACATGACGCAAATGCCTCCAATTTGATGCCGTGATGCCGTGATGCATCCGGTGGCATTGTGATGCCACTTTGTAATTTTCTCCCTGTTTCTCCCTGTTTCTCCCTGTTTCTCCCTGTTTCTCCCTGTTTCTTCTCAATTGGTCGGGATAAATCATGATTATTCCTTGCGTTCGATGTCTTGTCGTCGAACTCTTTGAGCAGTTTGTATCTAATGCCAGTACCACCATTTCCAAACCGCAGCAATCCCTATTCTCGACGCATTTGATTCAAACATGTTTGGCTAAAAGCGCCGTGTTTGACGTTTGACTTGTCCAAGGGACCAACATCAATTGGGTTCGGTGAAACAAGACAGGATATGATGGATATGTTACATGATGTTACATGTGTTACTGTTGCAAATTTGCATGTTACTACATGTTACTACGATCTTTTGCAAATTGACGGTCAAAGCGGGTTACAACGTGCCCATGTCCCACTGAATTCTTGCCACGGCCCCAAGGCAACCGCAACTTCGAAAACATGAAGCAACTTCTGAGTAGTTTAGCAACTTTGGGCCGGTTCATTCGACTGCAAGGCATTGAGGCACATGGCACCACACAGGCGCACACCAAGGATCACCAAGGCTCCCAGCAGACTGCATTGCAAAACATTGGACACATTTGGACACATTTGGACACAATGCAAAACGCCAGTCCCATGTGTTTCATGACCTGAGACCCAATCTACTAGTTGGAGATAGGCGATGTCGTGGGCCGTAGCATTGAAGCGATTAGAACATGATGTGCCCGCTGTTTTAGCATTGAAACATGACTGACAGTTTCGGGCTGGGCTAGGATATGCTAGGATACACGTCGACAGTTTTTACATGTGCAGTGGATTATGAACGTAGAAACGGATATGTAAGATATGTTTAGATGTATATTCAAAAGCCGGCCTTGGTTTTCAGTGGCTAGTCAGATCCTTGCCTGCACTTCAAACAATTTCCAACCATGAAGAGAAGCTTTGCTCTTGCCATGCCACCCTAACACGCATCACATGTGTGACTTGTACTTGTACGCTTGTACCTCTCCTTCTGGATACCGTTCCACCACAAAGTTGCAATTCCCTTTAGTAAGTGCAATGCAAGTGTAGCTGGGGTACGATGGTGTGGTCTGGGTGTGGTGAGTCCTTGCAGTCCTTGCATTTGCTTTGCATTTGCTTCGCATTTTGCTTTCCTTGTTGATCCTTCTTGTGGAGCGGCTGGAACGCTGATGGCCCAGTTTTAAGCGGCCATGGAACTATGGATGGGATTGACGGACTTCTGCTTATCAAATTGCGCCAGACGGACTTGTATTTCCTTTCTCTCCATTTCATTTGTTTGCAGTGCACAGCAGACCTGTATGGAACTCTGCTTTACATGTCCTTAGTCCCTGTGCTTCATGAAGTCACAGAGCAAACGGAAAAGAAAAAGAGACAGCGGCGATTCCAGAGAAGTCCCACTGAAGCACGCCAGGGTGTCACTGCAATAGCAGGACGAAGGTGTAGAGAGTAGAGGGGTCTTAAGGGGTCTTACACTGGTCTTTCGGTCTTTCTGCTTTTCCATCTTTTCCACGGGCCATCTGGTGACTTTCGGCAGATCTATGAAAAATATTCAGAACTCAAGTTGTCAAGCGCCTCAATAGGGCCACAACTTGTTCCAAAGCAATGTGATGCCAGGCATGTCAAGCAATGTTTATCGACTAGAACGTATTCTTGAGAAGTTTTGCATGGCACAAACATGCTGTCATGATTTTCCATGTTTTAAATGTGCATTAGCAGATCTTCACAATGCAGCAATGCAGATGTCAGATGATGCTAAGAGATGCAGCCATTTGGGTCCGGCCATGCACCATGCCATGGAAGACCACGATGGAGTTCATGGCCGATCGCAGGAAAGGGAAGCAGGATAAAAGATGTGAAATGAGTGAAAGCATGAAAGAGAATGAGAGATAATGAAAGAAAATAAAAGATCATATGATCATATATTAATATGATTGAAATGATGTGAAACAAGATTTGTAAATCATTATGAGGCAAGACCTTTGGGATGATTCAATGAACCATTAAGAAATCATGGACAGCATGCTGATGTGTGCCTGAAGAGTGTTTTTTGGATGGCCTTTATGCATTTCCAGTCAATGAGTCCAAAGGGGTTGCATTGAAGATCATACCGGGAAACCACACACAGATAGATATATATATATATATATTATTATTATTATGATTATTATTACTATTATATATATATATATTATAATTAAATTATAGTATATTAAATATGTTCATCACATGTCATCACAATATTATTATATATTGTATGATGCAAAACATTGTACAGAAGGAGTTCATATGTTCACATATAATCATATAGTGTTTGTTCTTATGCACTGCACTTTTGGTGAAGTTGTTTTCGATCAAAATCATCCCTGCCGCTTTCTTCGTCACAACAAAGTGTGACTTTTCATCTCATTTCGCTCACTTCCCGGTCTGGTTTCTGATTCAACTGTTCCTTGCTGGCCCTTTGAGAGGCCAACGGCACTGGCATCTCAAGTTGAGCTCTAAGTTTTCGAAGGGAACGTAGCAGAGCCTTGCAGCAAATGCAGCAGCGAACGGTCAAGAGAAGTAAGAGAAGCATAGCGAGTCGAGGTGAAGGAGGTGAAGACCATGTGGGAGCGCACAACATCCGGTTATCGAAGGTTGCTGGCCACAGCCACGTATTGAACTCAATTCCTCGCAATTTGTGAAGAGTCTTGTAGAACAACAAGTAGAACAGTCACGCGTATGACACTGATATGATGATATGACACTGACACAGTCGTAGAAGGCACCTTAGCAGCAACTCTAACGCACAACTCGCACATGCAAATGTGTGGAAATCTGTGTTTTACAAATGTGTTTTACAAATCTGTGGAAATCTGTGTGCGAAATGATTTCAGCAATGTCAGCAATGTTCTCACGTGATGTCCGGGCAAATTTCATTAGGAAACGTCGGACAGTCTGTCGGACATGCAGCTTGGGCCTCTCGGTGAAAGCCAGGCCGGGCTCAGGGCTCTCTGTTCGACAGTGTTCCTTTTCGCCGTGTCCCACACTCTTCCTGTGTCCTCGAAATGTCCAGTGAAGCACACCATGCACCAAAACATGCTGCACTGCACCTTGGACAGAGTTCGTGGACAAACGCCTTTCGTCCCGAGCGCCAAATGCGGGTCTCATTGTCAGATCACATCAGATCACCGACTAGACGAATAGACTTTTCCACAGATACCCATTCCAGTGCCGATCACACGTGTAATGATGTGCAATGATGTGCAATGATGTGCAATGTCACATCACATGTGGACTACAGATTCGCCATTCAGATCCATTCAGATCCATTCAGGCCATCTGACATCAGCAAAGAAATTAACCAATAGCCGTCAATAGCCCGTTGGTTCACGGATGCTCCTGAAATCTCCTGACTGTGTAGATCGGCCCAAACTTCCCCTCGACTCCCACGCTGCACACTGCACACGCACATTTTGTCGGGTTCACAAAGTTGCGTTTGAGGATCGCCGAGAACGCTTGAAGGCTGCACGTTTGCAAAGATCATCCTTCACGAAGGACTGGACTACTGTAGAGTACTGCAGAGTACTGTGGAGTACTGGAGTTGCGGAACTTGGACTTGAACATTGCAGCATAATGCAGCATAGATGTTGTAGATGTTGTAGATGCTTTACTGTGATATCTGTGATGTTCTGGGCCAGTTGTGCACGCCGAATCTGGCCGATATATTACCAGTAGTACCGCACAAGGCGGTGGCGGAAGTTTCAGAATAGGAAACCTATAGGAGACGTTGGTTGTTGTGAATCACGGATGGCAGAGCGAATCCACTGATTGACCGAAAGGTGGGTGGAGTTGTGTTTGCTGGAATGGTTGCAATGGTTGCAGTGGTCACCTCACCCACAACTGCTGGATGTAGTGTGATGTACTGCAACTGTAGTTGTAGTTGCAGCGTAGTGGAGTTGTAGTTGTGGTGTAATGTAATTAGTGTAGTGTAGTTGCAGTCATATAGTTGTAGCTGTAGTTGTTTTGTAGTTGTAGTTGATGTGTAGTTGTAGTTGTAGTTGTTGTAGTTGTAGTTGTTGTAGTTGTAGCTGTAGTTGTTGTGTAGTGTAGTTGTAGTTGTTGTTGTTGTTGTTGTAGTTGTTGTTGTTGCTGTTGTTGTAGCTGTAGTTGTTGTAGTTGTAGTTCTAGTTGTAGTTGTAGTAGTTGTGTAGTTGTAGTTGTAGTTGTAGATTGTAGTTGTAGTAGTAGTAGTTGTTGTTGTTGTTGGTTGTTGTTGTTGTTGTTGCTGTTGCTGTTGTTGTTGTTGTAGTTGTTGTAGTTGTAGCTGTAGTTGTTGTAGTTGTAGTCCTAGTTGTAGTTGTTGTGTAGTTGTAGTTGTAGTTGTTGTAGTTGTAGTTGTAGTTGTTGTGGTTGGTGTTGGTGTTGGTGTTGTTGTTGTTGTTGTTGCTGTTGCTGTTGTCGTCGAAGTTAGGGTAGTTAAGTTAGTGAAGTTAGTTAAGTTAGTCAAGTTAGTTAAGTTAATCACTATCTATTTTTTCGACATCTTAATGTCAAAAAAGGCTCAAAACCATCAGTTTTTTACACTTTTGACTTCGAAATGTGCTTCGCGCCACAACAGCGTGCACTTTTTCAACATCCGAACCTCCAAAAGTGGCGCGAACATGTGGTGTTTTCTACATGTTGACTTCGAAATGTGCTTCGCGCCACAACGGCGTGCACTTTTTCGACATCGCAACTTCCAAAAGTGGTCCGAGAATGGTGTGTTTTGTACATTTTGACTTGGAAATGTGCTTCGCGCCACAACGGCGTGCACTTTTTCGACATCTCAACTTCCAAAAGTGGTCCGCTCCTCTAGTGTTTTGTCCATTTTGACTTGGAAATGTGCTTCGCGCCACAACGGCGTGCAATTTTTCATCGCTCCTGTGGCCAGCTGGGTCCGCACCCGCCGCTTTAGCGAGCCTACTTTTCGACCCTCCGGAGCCACAAATCATTGGAAAAACACAGTGTTTCGCGACGTTCCTACCTTTTCGCGCACCTGCATCTTCTTTCTTCTGATCTTTTCTCTTCTGACTCTTCTCACCTCTGCTTTTCAACTGTCCATATTGTCGGAGGTTTCACTTCTAAACTTCCTTCGATGATTCCATCTGATTCCTAGGAAGCCATCTCTTTGATTCGAAGAGGCCGGGGTCAAAGTGCAATGTGCCATGTAAACGATAGACACCAACCGACTACTGGCATTTGGCAGCTCGAGCAGAAATGGGCAAAATGGGCAAAATGGGCAGCTGGCCCCAGGTTCACAAAGAAGCGACGTGCATGACGCCAGCCAAGTGGACAGGCGGGCAGGAAGACGGGAGGGCGACATAATTTGCTTCAGGAAAGCGCTATGCTGGCTTAGTCTGCTCAGTGCTGTTCTGTCAGGGTCACATCTCCTTCAAATTTGAAAATGTTTTGCACAAGTTTAAACAGTTTGCTCATAGTTCTTTTCCTCCAATTATTTTGCACTTGAAGCACTCTGCAACTTGTGCAACTTGTTCGTAGCGTTCACACGCTGCAACTTTGACCATCCTGAGGCCTGTGAAAACCGTGAAGACAGTGAAGATGGGTGTGCGACTGGACTCTCCCAGTGGGCATCGCCACATTGATGCGGAAATTTACGAGCAGATGTGGCTTGGCAAATCCATGGGCAGAGGAAAGTTTTGGAAAGGGTCGAAGAACAAGACGATGTAGAACGGCAGAGTTTCAAGATGTTTCAAGCCATTCAAATCAGTTTCTCAATGAATTTTCTCAACAATCCAATATAGTCATATCATGTTGGTATCATGTCATATCATTTGACAATGACAGTGGCATCCAGTGACAGCAGTTCACCTGGATGATCGTTCCGACATCGGCAGGCAAGGGCTTGAGGATGTGAAGAGAAGGCGACCATCTCCGGGCCATCTCCCAGGTTGTCAGGTTGTCATTTTTCTGCAAGGAGGGCCTAAGGAGGGCTATTTATTTTTGGTATTTTTTTGTTGCGGCAGGTTTTGGAATTATTTTTGGGTTCCTGGTTCTATGCTTTCCTGCTTCTCTGCTTTACCTGCTTCTCTGCTCTTGTGCTTTTGTGCTTTTCTGCTTTTGTGCTTCTGTGCCTTTCTACTTCTACTATTCTACTTTTTCTTTTCTTCAGGCATGTGTTTTTGTTGCTCTACTTCCTGCTCCTCTGCTTCTCTGCTTCCTGTCTATACTGCCTCTTTGTTTTTCATTTCTTTTGCTTTACTCTCTCCTGTTTGTAAACACCCTAGGTGAAACCCAAAGAAACCTTAAAGAAATCCTGACAAGAAACCCTACATGAAACCCTACATGAACCCTAAAGAAACCCTAAACGAAACTCTAAAGAAACCCTAAACCTAAAGAAACCCTACATGAAACCTGAAATGAACCCCTAAAGAAACCCTAAATGAAACCCTACATGAAACCCTACAGAAACCCTAAAGAAACCCTGAATGAAACCCTAAATGAAACCCTAAATGAAACCTAAAGAAACCCTAAATGAAACCCTAAAAAACCTTAATTGAAACCTTAAATGAAACCCTAAAGGAACCCTAAATGAAACTCTAAAGAAACTCTACTGTAAATGAAACTCTACATGAAACCCTCAAGAAACCCACATGAATGTTTGAAAATCCTGATAAGAAACCCTACATGAAACCCTCAAGAAACCCTAAATGAAACTCTAAGAAACCTTAAATGAACCCCTAAATGAAACCCTAAAGAAACCCTAAACGAAACTCTAAAGAAACCCACATGAACATGTGAAGTAACAAAATTTAGCAAGTACCATGCAAATGAGAGGTTGAAGTGCCAAAACGTTGCAAATACCATGCAAAATGGAAGGCGGACATTGCCAAATGCAGCAAATACCATGCAAAATGCAAAGTGACCATGCCAAAATGTAGCAAATACCATGCAAAATGACAGATTCTAGTTTCTAGTTCCAAACTGTTGCAAATACAAGGCAGATGGTACCAGGAAAGAAAGCCAACAAAAAATCCAAAACCTGAGCCAAAATAAGAAACAAAAACTATTCTGCACCCTTTCTGCAACTTCCGTTGACCATAGTCACTTCTGGTCACTTCAGCTCACTTCCTCTCTCAACAACTTCCATGTTCGTTCCGTTCGTTCAATGTTCGCTGTCGCTTCCTACAGAGCCATTGGACGATCTTTAGCCATCACGGTCAATTTCAGACAGACATAAGACATCGTAAAACCAGGCTGTCACTTGGAAGTCCTTTGCATGTTGACATGTTGAAACATAGGCTTACTTGGCTGAGAAGTATCCGGAAAACATATGTTTCTGTTCTGAAATTTGAAAGACTGAAGCATCATAACTATTCCTAACTTGTTGCTGTGAGAGGCAGTTGAAACTGGCTGCTTCTCAGCTCTTCCGAGACTTGGCATTGCGGGCAAACCATCGACTTGCAGAGCAGGACACCACAAAAGGGAATGCAGGTCTACCATCTACCTTTTGTCATTTTGTTGCTGCCTCTGTTCTTGTCTTTGTTACTGCCTGTGTTGCTGCCTTTGTTGCCCTTTGTATCCCTTTTTCTTTGGCGTGTGTTCCCGTTCTTGCCGCTGGAGCAGGCAGGTCGGATAAAGACATATAAAGACTATTTGGCTAATTGTTGTGGTTTTGTACATGATTCATTCTTGCTCGCGAGATGTCATGTTCTGTGATTGTCTGTCAGGACTAACATTCGGATTTGCGATACAAGTTCTGACGTTTGATTTTTGTGTTTACGGCATACAAGTATGGCATAGTGGCATAGTGTGTGATATAGTTTATATAAAAGTTTATGTATGCTGATGTTTGTTCAGCCACTTCTTGTGGCCGTGCAGGAGCTCCTGCGCCGGAAGTGGGGTGCAAGAAGCATCGAGCAACAGCTCCTACGCCAAGCCATCAGGGTGATGAAGAAGAGGAGATGTGCAGCCGAGGAGACTACAGTGACTACAGTGACTACAGTGACTACAGATGACAGCGTACGACCCTGTGGTGTGAGATGGTGTGAGATATGAGATGATGCTTTCTTCGAATATGGCCGCAATGGGACCGTTGAGAGGGCCCCGATTGCTCCAGGATTCTTCGGACAGCATCCTTCGGAGGCACCACACCGCCTTAAACGACATCCTTCGATAGCCTCAAGCCATGCAAGCCATGCCTCGCCTCAACGTCTTTTTGGTCTCTCGAAACGATTGTGACGACTTGAGGAATTGCAATCCACGCCACACCATGCCACACCATGCCAAGCTTCGCCATGCCTGCTGAGTCTAGCAATTCCTCAGGCTGCTTGCCGCAGCAACGTGTTGGACATGAAGCAGTTGGTTTACCGAACTGAGTCGCTGGCAGGTGCTCTGACCTCCTGAGTAGCTGGCTGAGCAAAGCTGAAGCCAGAGAATGTTGTGCTTGTCTGAGACGGGGAGGCGGACCTTGGAGCCAAAATGAGTCAAGTAACTTGTCAGACTCCGAGATTCCGAATTTCGTAAATCGGCTTGATTCAGCTAATTTAACCAGCTCTTTCCAAGGTGAAGAAATGGCCAAAGATGTTGCAATCTACCAGCAGGAGATTCTGTGTTTGCACAAGCTTTTACCAGAATCTCCAGCTTCACCTCCTGAGAGACTCTAGGCGGATCTTCCACTGGCAAAGCACTTTCCAGCAGGTCAGAGTTTTTCATGAAGTCATTGAGTCGTGGAGTCTACAAGTCCGAAATTATTTGATGATAATAGTATGTGATTTGAAGTTTTGGATAACATATAATGACTTGACTTGAAAAGTGCGACTGTGATATGGTGTCCGGTTCTAAGAAGTTCTGCCTCTGAAATGTCATGGGCAACGTCTTGGTGTTAAGGAGTGGTCGGAGGAGATGCAACAGCACCAGGGCCTCCAGCATTGCAAACAGCGTTGTGGACAAGAAATGTGGTGAACTTCACTTGTGGACGACAAACATGTCTTAAACTGTTCATGCACGTGGCTTGACTTGTGGCATTGTGTGGCACTGCGCTTCGTAATGAAGCCCACTCAAAAATAAACCATAAACTAAACTGAAAAGACTTTTGCTTGCTGAGTTCTTGGTTTCAGGAAAGGGCTGCAACTGGAGATTGGCAGACGGCACTGCGAGCGGCTTCACGACAGTGATTTGTTGCTCAGCTGCTTTTCAGCAAACGATATAAAGCAAAAAATCACAGTATGCGAAGCTTTGGAAATGCGTGGCACGAACATTGTCTCTGGCCCATGGCGGGCAGGATCCTCATTTCAGAAGGCTAGAAACACGTTGCTCCGGGAATATTCATGCATTTCATGCATGCTTCCAGTCAAGACACGTCCATTTACTGTATTTGTTTGGATTTCTCGCCCTTTCCTTAGGCAATTTTTGACTATGAGTTGACGTATTGCTTGTGGATGTTGTTTGCAACCTGCGGAATCAGTGCATTATAGCTATCTCATAAAACTTGATTGTTTTTGACATGAAGAACCGGACCCATAACGGAAAAGACCCGATTACGATCGGATTAGCATTTGGGCAGTTTGAGTGCTACCCCTTTGAACAGTGTACGGTGTTTGTTTGTTTCCATCTCAAGCATAGTAATAGAATCGACTCGTTTGGGTTGCAAGATCAGAACAGGGGTCTGCAGTTGTTGATGATTGTCTTATTGATGAAAAGTTCATTGCAGAAAAACAAGATATCATTATTGAGTACCACCTCGGCAAGACAGGAAAAACTTGGGAAATTGGATATCTTTGCCATCATTTAGGGCCTTTGCTCTAATTCGTGGTACGATCTTACAACGTGCATGATACTACCTAAGATCGTATCTAGTTACGTCTACTGGTAGGATCTGGTGGTTTCGGTGTGTTGTTGCCTCGCAACTGCGGGCACTAGGCCAGAGGTTTGCCGTGAGCAGGAGCCATTTTGGATGAAGGAGACAAGATTGAAAGAAGTATAAGAAGTCAAGACTGTCAAGATATGTCAAGATATGTCAAGATATGTCAAGGTTCAATAAATTTCAGTTTTAAATGGTCGCCAGCAGTGCCAGGGGCTGTGCCCCAATACTGACATAGCGTGATCAATCCCTCCCGCATTCCAGTTCAAAGTGGGTTCGCATGTTTCCCTTCGATGTTGTTTCCGCATGTTTGGGGCCCTTGTTGTGGCAAAATTCGGGGTTCACTGTTTCCTTCGCTGATATTTGCAGCCATGATGTTCTGGAGCTCACCTGCGTTATGGTTGGTTTTTGTCCATGCCTGCTTTCATCTCTGAGCATCCTGGTTGGAATTGTTTGTGGTGCTGGGGTTTGATGAGGAAATTGATAATTTCCCCACATCTTATTGTGTGGGGTTCTAACTTTTTGTTCGACATCCGCCTCCTCCGTCCGCCCGCCGTCGTCTCCCGTCTCTACCAACTTGTCTCTATCAACTTTCTCTCTATCAACTTGTGTCTATAAACTTGTCTCTATCAACGTGTCTCTATCAACTTTCTCTCTATCAACTTGTCTCTATCAACTTGTCTCTATCAACTTGTCTCTATCAACTTGTCTCTATCAACTTGTCTCTATCAACTTTCTCTCTATCAACTTGTGTCTATAAACTTGTCTCTATCAACGTGTCTCTATCAACTTGTCTCTATCAACTTGTCTTTATCAACTTGTCTCTATCAACTTGTCTCTAACAACTTGTCCCTATCAACTTGTACCTATCAACTTGTGTCTATCAACTTGTCTCTATCAACTTGTCTCTATCAACTTGTCTCTATCAACTTGTCTCTATCAACTTTCTCTCTATCAACTTGTCTCTATGAACTTGTCTCTATGAACTTGTCTCTATCAACTTTCTCTCTATCAACTTGTCTCTATCAACTTGTCTCTATCAACTTGTCTCTATCAACTTGTCTCTATCAACTTGTCTCTATCAACTTGTCTCTATCAACTTGTCTCTATGAACTTGTCTCTATCTACTTTCTCTCTATCAACTTGTCTCTATGAACTTGTCTCTATCAACTTGTCTCTATCAACTTGTCTCTATCAACTTGTCTCTATCAACTTTCTCTCTATCAACTTGTCTCTTTCAACTTGTCTCTATCAACTTTCTCTCTATCAACTTGTCTCTATCAACTTTCTCTCCATCAACTTGTCTCTATCAACATGTCTTTATCAACTTGTCTCTATCAACTTGTCTCTATCAACTTGTCTCTATCAACTTGTCTCTATCAACTTGTCTCTATTGTCTCTCTGTCAACTTGTCTCTATCAACTTGTCTCTGTCAACTTGTCTCTATCAACTTGTCTCTATCAACTTGTCTCTATAAACTTGTTGTCTCTATCAATCAACTTGTCTCTATCAACTTGCCTCTTATCAACTTGTCTCTATCAGCTCTATCAACATGTCTCTATCAACTTGTCTCTTATCAAGCTTGTCTCTATCAACTGTCTCTATCAACTTGTCTCTATAACTTGTCTCTATGTCTCTATTAACTTACTCTATCATTCTCTATCAACTTGTCTCTATCAACTTGTCTCAATCCTGTCTCTATCAACTTGTGTCTCTATCAACTATATCAACTTGTCTCTATCAACTTGTCTCTCAACTTGTCTCTATCAACTTGTCTCTATCAACTTTCTCTCTATCAACTTTCAACTTGTCTCTATCAACTTGTCTCTATCAACTTGTCTCTATGAACTTGTCTCTATCAACTTGCCTCTATCAACTTATCAACTTGTCTCTATCAACTCTATCAACTTGTCTCTATCAACTTGTCTCTATGAACTTGTCTCTATCAACTTCTCTCTATCAACTTGTCTCTATCAACTTGTCTCTATCAACTTGTCTCTATCAACTTGTCTCTATCAACTTTCTCTCTATCAACTTGTCTCTATGAACTTGTCTCTATGAACTTGTCTCTATCAACTTTCTCTCTATCAACTTGTCTCTATCAACTTGTCTCTATCAACTTGTCTCTATCAACTTGTCTCTATGAACTTGTCTCTATCAACTTGTCTCTATCAACTTGTCTCTATCAACTTGTTTCTATATCAACTTGTCTCTATCAACTTGTCTCTATCAACTTGTACCTATCAACTTGTCTCTAACAACTTGTCCCTATCAACTTGTACCTATCAACTTGTGTCTATCAACTTGTCTCTATCAACTTGTCTCTATCAACTTGTCTCTATCAACTTGTCTCTATCAACTTTCTCTCTATCAACTTGTCTCTATGAACTTGTCTCTATGAACTTGTCTCTATCAACTTTCTCTCTATCAACTTGTCTCTATCAACTTGTCTCTATCAACTTGTCTCTATCAAATTGTCTCTATCAACTTGTCTCTGTCAACGTTCTCTCTAGCAACTCGTCTCTATTAACTTGTCTCTATCAACTTGCCTCTATCAACTTGTCTCTATCAACTTGTCTCTATGAACTTCTCTCTATCAACTTGTCTCTATCAACTTGTCTCTATCAACTTTCTCTCTATCAACTTGTCTCTATGAACTTGTCTCTGTCAACTTGTCTCTATCAACTTTCTCTCTATCAACCAACTTGTCTCTATCAACTTGCCTCTATCAACTTGTCTCTATCAACATGTCTTTATCAACTTGTCTCTATCAACTTGTCTCTATCAACTTGTCTCTATCAACTTGTCTCTATCAACTTGTCTCTATCAACTTGTCTCTATCAACTTGTCTCTATCAACTGGTCTCTATCAACTTGGTCTCTATCAACTTGTCTCTTGATTGCTCTTGACTTGTCTCTATCAACTTTCTCTCTATCAACTTGTCTCTATCAACTTGTCTCTATAAACTTGTCTCTATCAACTTGTCTCTATCAACTTGTCTCTATCAATTGTCTCTATCAACTATTGTCTCTATCAACTTGTCTCTATCAACTTGTCTCTATGAACTTCTCTCTATCAACTTGTCTCTATCAACTTGTCTCTATCAACTTGTCTCTATCAACTTTCTCTCTATCAACTTGTCTCTATGAACTTGTCTCTATCAACTTGTCTCTATCAACTTTCTCTCTATCAACTTGTCTTTTTCAACTTGTCTCTATCAACTTGTCTTTATCAACTTTCTCTCTATCAACTTGTCTCTATCAACTTGTCTCTACAACTTGTCTCTATCAACTTTCTCTCTATCAACTTGTCTCTATCAACTTGTCTCTTGTCTCTATCAACTTGTCTCTATCAACTTGTCTCTATCAACTTTCTCTCTATCAACTTGTCTCTATCAACTTGTCTCTATGAACTTGTCTCTATCAACTTGTCTCTATCAACTTGTCTCTATCAACTTGTCTCTATCAACTTGTCTCTATCAACTTGTCTCTATCAACTTGTCTCTATCAACTTGTCTCTATCTTGTCTCTATGGCAACTTGTCTCTATCAACTTTCTCTCTATCAACTTGTCTCTATCAACTTGTCTCTAGCAACTTGTCTCTATCAACTTGTCTCTATCAACTTGTCTCTATCAACTTGTCTCTATCAACTTGTCTCTATCAACTTGTCTCTATCAACTTGTCTCTTTCAACTTTCTCTCTATCAACTTGTCTCTATCAACTTTCTCTCTATCAACTTGTCTCTATCAACTTGTCTCTATCAACTTGTCTCTATGAACTTCTCTCTATCAACTTGTCTCTATCAACTTGTCTCTATCAACTTGTCTCTATCAACTTTTTCTCTATCATCTTTTCTCCATCAACTTGTCTCTATCAACTTGTCTCTATCAACTTTCTCTCTATCAACTTGTCTCTATCAACTTGTCTCTATCAACTTGCCTCTATCAACTTGTCTCTACCAACATGTCTTTATCAACTTGTCTCTATCAACTTGTCTCTATCAACTTGTCTCTATCAACTTGTCTCTATCAACTTGTCTCTATGAACTTCTCTCTATCAACTTGTCTCTATCAAATTGTCTCTATCAACTTGTCTCTGTCAACGTTCTCTCTAGCAACTCGTCTCTATTAACTTGTCTCTATCAACTTGCCTCTATCAACTTGTCTCTATCAACTTGTCTCTATGAACTTCTCTCTATCAACTTGTCTCTATCAACTTGTCTCTATCAACTTGTTTCTATATCAACTTGTCTCTATCAACTTGTCTCTATCAACTTGTACCTATCAACTTGTCTCTAACAACTTGTCCCTATCAACTTGTACCTATCAACTTGTGTCTATCAACTTGTCTCTATCAACTTGTCTCTATCAACTTGTCTCTATCAACTTGTCTCTATCAACTTTCTCTCTATCAACTTGTCTCTATCAACTTGTCTCTATCAACGTTCTCTCTATCAACTTTCTCTCTATGAACTTGTCTCTATCAACTTGTCTCTATCAACTTTCTCTCTATCAACTTGTCTCTATCAACTTGTCTCTATCAACTTGTCTCTATCAACTTGTCTCTATCAACTTGTCTCTATCAACTTTCTCTCTGGCAACTTGTCTCTATCAACTTTCTCTCTATCAACTTGTCTCTATCAACTTGTCTCTAGCAACTTGTCTCTATCAACTTGTCTCTATCAACTTGTCTCTATCAACTTGTCTCTATCAACTTGTCTCTATCAACTTGTCTCTATCAACTTTGTCTCTTTCAACTTTCTCTCTATCAACTTGTCTCTATCAACTTTCTCTCTATCAACTTGTCTCTATCAACTTGTCTCTATCAACTTTCTCTCTTTCAACTTGTCTCTATCAACTTGTCTCTACCAACTTTCTCTCTATCAACTTGTCTCTATCAACTTGTCTCTATCAACTTTCTCTCTATCAACTTGTCTCTATCAACTTCTCTCTATCAACTTCTCTCTATCAACTTGTCTCTATCAACTTGTTTCTATCAACTTTCTCCTATCAACTTTTATCTATCAACTTTCTCTCTATCAACTTTCTCTCTATCAACTTGTCTCTATCAACATGTCTTTATCAACTTGTCTCTATCAACTTGTCTCTATCAACTTGTCTCTATCAACTTGTCTCTATCAACTTGTCTCAACTTGTCTCTATCAACTTGTCTCTATCAACTTTTCTCTACCAACTTGTCTCTATCAACTTGTCTCTTTCAACTTGTCTCTTTTTCAACTTGTCTCTATCAACTTCTCTCTATAAACTTGTCTCACCAACTTGTCTCTATCCTTTCTCTCTATCAACTTGTCTCGACAACTGTCTCTATCAACTTGTCTCTATCACTTGTCTCTATCAACTTGTCTCTATCTCTTTTCTCCATCAACTTGTCTCATGAACTTGTCTCTATGAACTTTTCTCTATGAACTTGTCTCTATCAACTTGTCTCTACACTTGTCTCTATCAATGTTCTCTGTATCAACTTGTCTCTATCAACTTGTCTCTATGAACTTGTCTCTATCAACTTGTCTCTATCAACTTGTCTCTATCAACTTGTCTCTATCAACTTCTCTCTATCAACTTGTCTCTATCAACTTGTCTCTATCAACTTTCTCTCTATCAACTTTCTCTCTATCAACTTGTCTCTATCAACTTCTCTCTATCAACTTGTCTCTACCAACTTGTCTCTATCAACTTTCTCTCTATCAACTTGTCTCTATCAACTTCTCTCTATCAACTTGTCTCTATCAACTTTCTCTCTATCAACGTGTCTCTATCAACTTGTCTCTATGAACTTATCTCTATCAACTTGTCTTTATCAACTTGTCTCTATGAACTTGTCTTTATCAACTTGTCTCTATCAACTTGTCTCTATCAACTAGTCTCTATCAACTTGTCTCTATCAACTTGTCTCTCTATCAACTTGTCTCTATCAACTTGTCTCTATCAACTTTCTCTCTATCAACTTGTCTTTATCAACTTGTCTCTATGAACTTGTCCCTATCAACTTTCTCTCTATCAACTTGTCTCTATCAACTTGTCTCCATCAACTTGTCTCTATCAACTTGTCTCTATCAACTTGTCTCTATCAACTTGTCTCAACTCAACTTGTCTCTATCAACTTTCTCTCTATCAACTTGTCTCTATCAACTTGTCTCTATCAACTTGTCTCTATCAATTTTCTCTCTATCAACTTTCTCTCTATCAACTTGTCTCTATCAACATGTCTTTATCAACTTGTCTCTATCAACTTGTCTCTATCAACTTGTCTCTATCAACTTGTCTCTATCAACTTGTCTCTATCAACTTGTCTCTGTCAATGTTTTCTGTATCAACTTGTCTCTATCAACTTGTCTCTATCAACTTGTCTCTATCAATGTTCTCTGTATCAACTTGTCTCTATCAACTTGTCTCTATCAACTTGTCTCTATCAACTTTTCTCTATCAACTTGACTCTATCAACTTGTCTCTATCAACTCGTCTCTATCAACTTGTCTCTATCAACTTGTCTCTATCAACTTCTCTCTACCAACTTGTCTCTATCAACTTGTCTCTATCAACTTGTCTCTATCAACTTCTCTCTGCTATCAACTTCTCTCTGCTATCAACTTGTCTCTTTCAACTTGTCTCTATCAACTTGTCTCTATCAACTTGTCTCTATCAACTTTGTCTCTTTCAACTTGTCTCTATCAACTTGTCTCTATCAACTTTCTCTCTATCAACTTGTCTCTTATCAACTTGTCTCTATCAACTTGTCTCTATCAACTTTCTCTCTATCAACTTGTCTCTATCAACTTGTCTCTATCAACTTGTCTCTATCAACTTGTCTCTATCAACTTCTCTCTATAAACTTGTCTCTAGTCAACTTGTCTCTATCAACTTTTTCTCTATCAACTTGTCTCTATCAACTTGTCTCTATCAACTTGTCTCTATCAACTTGTCTCTATCAACTTGTCTCTATGAACTTCTCTCTATCAACTTGTCTCTATCAACTTGTCTCTATCAACTTGTCTCTATCAACTTTCTCTCTATCAACTTGTCTCTTTCAACTTGTCTCTATCAACTTGTCTCTATCAACTTTCTCTCTATCAACTTGTCTTTTTCAACTTGTCTCTATCAACTTGTCTCTATCAACTTTCTCTCTATCAACTTGTCTTTTTCAACTTGTCTCTATCAACTTGTCTCTATCAACTTGTCTCTTTCAACTTGTCTCTATCAACTTGCCTCTATCAACTTGTCTCTATCAACTTGTCTCTATCAACTTTCTCTCTATCAACTTGTCTCTATCAACTTGTCTCTATCAACTTGCCTCTTTCAACTTGTCTCTATCAACACGTCTTTATCAACTTGTCTCTATCAACTTGTCTCTATCAACTTGTCTCTATCAACTTGTCTCTATCAACTTGTCTCTATCAACTTGTCTCTATGAACTTGTCTCTCTATCAACTTGTCTCTATGAACTTGTCTCTATCAACTTGTCTCTATCAACTTGTCTCTATGAACTTGTCTCTATCAACTTGTCTCTGTCAACTTTCTCTCTATGAACTTGTCTCTATCAACTTGCCTCTATCAACTTGCCTCTATCAACTTCTCTCTATCAACTTGTCTCTATCAACTTGTCTCTATTAACTTCTCTCTATCATCTTTTCTCCATCAACTTGTCTTTATGAACTTGTCTCTATCAACTTGTCTCTATCAACTTGTCTCTATGAACTTGTCTCTATCAACTTGTCTCTATCAACTTGTCTCTATCAACTTGTCTCTATCAACTTGTCTCTATGAACTTCTCTCTATCATCTTCTCTCCATGAACTTGTCTCTATGAACTTGTCTCTATCAACTTGTCTCTATCAACTTTCTCTCTATCAACTTGTCTCTATCAACTTGTCTCTATCAACTTTCTCTCTATCAACTTGTCTCTATCAACTTGTCTCTATCAAATTGTCTCTATCAACTTGTCTCTGTCAACGTTCTCTCTAGCAACTCGTCTCTATTAACTTGTCTCTATCAACTTGCCTCTATCAACTTGTCTCTATCAACTTGTCTCTATCAACTTGTCTCTATGAACTTCTCTCTATGAACTTGTCTCTATCAACTTGTCTCTATCAACTTGTCTCTATCAACTTTCTCTCTATCAACTTGTCTCTATGAACTTGTCTCTGTCAACTTGTCTCTATCAACTTTCTCTCTATCAACTTGTCTCTATCAACTTGTCTCTATCAACTTGCCTCTTTCAACTTGTCTCTATCAACATGTTTTTATCAACTTGTCTCTATCAACTTGTCTCTATAACTTGTCTCTATCAACTTCTCTCTATCAACTTGTCTCTATCAACCTGTCTCTATCAACTTGTGTCTATAAACTTGTCTCTATCAACTTGTCTCTAGCAACTTGTCTCTATCAACTTTCTCTCTATCAACTTGTCTCTATCAACTTGTCTCTTGTCTCTCCATCAACTTTCTCTTGTCAACTTTCTCTCTATCAACTTGTCTCTATGAACTTGTCTCTATCAACTTGTCTCTATCAACTTGTCTCTATCAACTTGTCTCTATCAACTTGTCTCTATCAACTTGTCTCTATCAACTTGTCTCTATCAACTTGTCTCTATGAACTTGTCTCTATCAACTTCTCTCTATCAACTTGTCTCTATCAACTTGTCTCTATCAACTTTCTCTCTATCAACTTGTCTCTATCAACTTGTCTCTATCAACTTGTCTCTATCAACTTTCTCTCTATCAACTTGTCTCTATGAACTTGTCTCTGTCAACTTGTCTCTATCAACTTTCTCTCTATCAACTTATCTCTATCAACTTGTCTCTATCAACTTGCCTCTTTCAACTTGTCTCTATCAACTTTTCTCTATCAACTTGTCTCTATCAACTTGTCTCTATGAACTTCTCTCTATCATCTTCTCTCCATCAACTTGTCTCTATGAACTTGTCTCTATGAACTTGTCTCTATCAACTTGTCTCTATCAACTTGTCTCTATCAACTTTCTCTCTATCAACTTGTCTCTATCAACTTGTCTCTATCAACTTGTCTCTATCAACTTGTCTCTATCAACTTGTCTCTATCAATTTTCTCTCTATCAACTTGTCTCTATCAACTTGTCTCTATCAACTTGTCTCTATCAACTTCTTTCTATCAACTTGTCTCTATCAACTTGTCTCTATCAACTTGTCTCTATCAACTTTATCTCTATCAACTTGTCTCTACCAACTTGTCTCTATCAACTTGTCTCTATCAACTTTCTCTCTATCAACTTGTCTCTATGAACTTGTCTCTATCAACTTCTCTCTATCAACTTGTCTCTATCAACTTGTCTCTATCAACTTTCTCTCTATCAACTTGTCTCTATCAACTTGTCTCTATCAACTTTCTCTCTATCAACTTGTCTTTATCAACTTGTCTCTATCAACTTCTCTCTGTAAACTTGTCTCTACCAACTTGTCTCTATCAACTTTCTCTCTATCAACTTTTCTCTATCAACTTGTCTCTATCAACTTTCTCTCTTTCAACTTGTCTCTATCAACTTGTCTCTATCAACTTTCTCTCTATCAACTTGTCTCTATCAACTTGTCTCTATCAACTTTCTCTCTATCAACTTGTCTCTATCAACTTGTCTCTATCAACTTGTCTCTATCAACTTGTCTCTATCAACTTTTCTCTATCACTTTCTCTCTTTCAAACTTGTCCTCTATCAACTTGTCTCTATAACTTCTCCTCTCTCTATCAACTTGTCTCTATCAACTTGTCTCTATCAATGTTCTCTGTATCAACTTGTCTCTATCAACTTGTCTCTATCAACTTGTCTCTATCAACTTTTCTCTATCAACTTGACTCTATCAACTTGTCTCTATCAACTCGTCTCTATCAACTTGTCTCTATCAACTTGTCTCTATCAACTTCTCTCTACCAACTTGTCTCTATCAACTTGTCTCTATCAACTTGTCTCTATCAACTTCTCTCTGCTATCAACTTCTCTCTGCTATCAACTTGTCTCTTTCAACTTGTCTCTATCAACTTGTCTCTATCAACTTGTCTCTATCAACTTTGTCTCTTTCAACTTGTCTCTATCAACTTGTCTCTATCAACTTTCTCTCTATCAACTTGTCTCTGTCAATGTTCTCTGTATCAACTTGTCTCTATCAACTTGTCTCTATCAACTTTCTCTCCATCAACTTGTCTCTATCAACTTTTCTCTATCAACTTGTCTCTATCAACTTGTCTCTATCAACTTCTCTCTATAAACTTGTCTCTAGCAACTTGTCTCTATCAACTTTTTCTCTATCAACTTGTCTCTATCAACTTGTCTCTATCAACTTGTCTCTATCAACTTGTCTCTATCAACTTGTCTCTATGAACTTGTCTCTATCAACTTGTCTCTATCAACTTGTATCTATCAACTTGTCTCTACCAACTTGTCTCTATCAACTTGTCTCTATCAACTTCTCTCTATGAACTTATCTCTATCAACTTGTCTCTATCAACTTGTCTCTATGAACTTGTCTTTATCAACTTGTCTCTATCAACTTGTCTCTATCAACTTGTCTCTATCAACTTGTCTCTACTTTCTCTCTATCAACTTGTCTCTATCAACTTGTCTCTATCAACTTGTCTCTATCAACTTGTCTCTATCAACTTGTCTCTATCAACTTGTCTCTATCAACTTCTCTCTATCAACTTGTCTCTATGAACTTGTCTCTATCAACTTCTCTCTATCAACTTGTCTCTATGAACTTGTCTCTATCAACTTGTCTCTATCAACTTTATCTCTATCAACTTGTCTCTATCAACTTGTCTCTATCAACTTGTCTCTATCAACTTGTCTCTATCAACTTGTCTCTATCAACTTTGTCTCTTTCAACTTGTCTCTATCAACTTGTCTCTATCAACTTTCTCTCTATCAACTTGTCTCTATCAACTTTCTCTTTATCAACTTGTCTCTATGAACTTGTCTTTATCAACTTGTCTCCATCAACTTGTCTCTATCAACTTTCTCTCTATCAACTTGTCTCTATCAACTTGTCTCTATCAACTTCTCTCTATAAACTTGTCTCTATCAACTTCTCTCTATAAACTTGTCTCTAGCAACTTGTCTCTATCAACTTTTTCTCTATCAACTTGTCTCTATCAACTTGTCTCTATCAACTTGTCTCTATCAACTTGTCTCTATGAACTTGTCTCTATCAACTTGTCTCTATGAACTTGTCTCTATCAACTTGTCTCTATCAACTTGTCTCTATCAACTTGTCTCTATGAACTTGTCTTTATCAACTTGTCTCTATCAACTTGTCTCTATCAACTTGTCTCTATCAACGTTCTCTCTATCAACTTGTACCTATCAACTTGTGTCTATCAACTTGTCTCTATCAACTTGCCTCTATCAACTTGTCTCTATCAACTTGTCTTTATCAACTTGTCTCTATCAACTTGTCTCTATCAACTTGTCTCTATCAACGTTCTCTCTATCAACTTGTACCTATCAACTTGTGTCTATCAACTTGTCTCTATCAACTTGCCTCTATCAACTTGTCTCTATCAACTTTCTCTCTATCAACTTGTCTCTATCAACTTTGTCTCTATCAAACTTTCTCTCTATACAAACTGTCTCTATAAACTTGTCTCTATCAACTGTCTCTATCAATTCTTCTATCAAACTTGTCTCTATCAACTTGTCTCTATCAACATGTCTCTACCAACTTGTCTCTATCAACTTGTCTGTATCAACGTGTCTCTATCAACTTGTCTCTATCAACTTGTCTCTATCAACTTGTCTCTATCAACTTGTCCCTGTCAACTTGTCCCTATGAACTTGTCTTTATCAACATGTCTCGATCAACTTGTCTCTATCAACTTGTCTGTATCAACGTGTCTCTATCAACTTGTCTCTATCAACTTGTCTCTATCAACTTGTCTGTATCAACGTGTCTCTATCAATTTGTCTTTATCATCTTGTATGTATCAACTTGTCTCTATCAACTTGTCTTTGTCAACATGTCTCGATCAACTTGTCTCTATCAACTTCTCTGTATCAACGTGTCTCTATCAATTTGTCTCTATCATCTTGTCTGTATCAACTTGTCTCTATCAACTTGTCTCTATCAACTTGTCTCTATCAACTTGTCTCTATCAACTTGTCTCTATCAACTTGTCTCTATCAACTTGTCTCTATCAACTTGTCCCTGTCAACTTGTCTTACAACTTGCTCTATAACTTTGTCTCTATCAACGGTCTCTATGATGAAAATTGTCTCTCATCAAACTTCGTTTCTATGAAAGGTCTCTATCAACTTGTCTTAGCAATTGTCTCTATCAACTTGTCCTATCAACTTGTCTCTATGAACTTTCTCTCTATTAAACGTGTCTCTATAAACTTATACCTACAACTTAATATATGAACTTGTTCTCATCAAACGTCTCTCTATCAACTTGTCTCTATCAACTTTGTTCTATCAACTTGTCTCTATCAACTTCTCTCTATCAACTTGTCTCTATCAACTTGTCTCTATCAACTTTATCTCTATCAACTTGTCTCTATCAACTTGTCTCTATCAGCGTTCTCTCTATCAACTTGTACCTATCAACTTGTGTCTATCAACTTGTCTATCAACTTGCCTCTTATCAACTTGTCTCTATCAACTTTCTCTCTATCAACTTGTCTCTATCAACTTGTCTCTATCAACTTGTCTCTATCAACTTCTCTCTATAAACTTGTCTCTACCAACTTGTCTCTATCAACTTTCTCTCTATGAACTTGTCTCTATCAACTTCTCTCTGTCAACTTGTCTCTACCAACTTGTCTCTATCAACTTGTCTCTATCAACTTGTCTCTCTATCAACTTGTCTCTATCTCTCTATCAACTTGTCTCTATCAACTTGTCTCTATCAACTTTCTCTCTATCAACTTGTCTCTATCAACTTGTCTCTATCAACTTGTCTCTATCAACTTGTCTCTATCAACTTTTCTCTATCAACTTGAATCTAGCAACCTCTCTTTGCTATCAACTTGTCTTTTTCAACTTGTCTCTATCAACTTGTCTCTATCAACTTTCTCTCTATCAACTTTCTCTCTATCAACTTGTCTCTATCAACTTGTCTCTATCAACTTGTCTCTATCAACTTTCTCTCTATCAACTTCTCTCTATCAACTTGTCTCTATCAACTTGTCTCTATCACCTTGTCCCTTTCAACTTGTCTCTATCAACTTGTCTCTATCAACTTTCTCTCTATCAACTTTCTCTCTATCAACTTTCTCTCTATCAACTTGTCTCTATCAACGTGTATCTATCAACTTTCTCTCTTTCAACTTGTCTCTATCAACTTGTCTCTATCAACTTTCTCTCTATCAACTTGTCTCTATCAACTTGTCTCTATCAACTTGTCTCTATCAACTTGTCTCTATCAACTAGTCTCTATCAACTTGTCTCTATCAACTTGTCTCTATCAACTTGTCTCTAGCAACTTGTGTCTATCAACTCGTCTCTATCAACTTTCTCTCCATGAACTTGTCTCTATCAACTTGTCTCTATCAACGTGTCTCTATCAACTTGTCTCTATGAACTTATCTCTATCAACTTGTCTTTATCAACTTGTCTCTATGAACTTGTCTTTATCAACTTGTCTCTATCAACTTGTCTCTATCAACTTGTCTCTATCAACTTGTCTCTATCAACTTGTCTCTATCAACTTCTCTCTATCAACTTGTCTCTATCAACTTGTCTCTATCAACTTTCTCTCTATCAGCTTGTCTCTATCAACTTGTCTCTACCAACTTTCTCTCTATCAACTTGTCTCTATCAACTTGTCTCTATCAACTTTCTCTCTATCAACGTTGTCTCTATCAACTTGTACCTATCAACTTTCTCTCTATCAACTTGTCTCTATCAACTTGCCTCTATCAATTTGTCTCTATCAACTTGTCTCTACCAACTTGTGTCTATCAACTTGTCTCTATCAACTTGTCTCTATCAACTTGTCGCTATCAACTTGTCTCTATCAACTTGTCTCTATCAACTTGTCTCTATCAACTTGTCTCTATCAACTTGTCTCTATCAACTTGTCTTTATCAACTTGTCTCTGTCAACTTGTCTCTATCAACGTGTCTCTATCAACTTGTCTCTATCAACTTGTCTCTATCAACTTTCTCTCTATCAACTTGTCTCTATCAACTTGTTGTCTCTATGAACTCCTCTCTATCATCTTTTCTCCATCAACTTGTCTCTATGAACTTGTCTCTATGAACTTGTCTCTATCAACTTCCTCTCTATCAACTTGTCTCTATCAACTTCTCTCTATCAACATGTCTCTATCAACTTGTCTCTATCAACTTGTCTCTCTCAACTTGTACCTATCAACTTGTGTCTATCAACTTGTCTCTATCAACTTGTACCTATCAACTTGTACATATCAACTTGTCTCTATTAACTTGTCTCTATGAACTTCTCTCTATTAACTTGTCTCTACCAACTTGTGTCTATCAACTTGTCTCTATCAACTTGTCTCTATCAACTTGTCGCTATCAACTTGTCTCTATCAACTTGTCTCTATCAACTTTCTCTCTATCAACTTGTCTCTATCAACTTGTCTCTATCAACTTGTCTTTATCAACTTGTCTCTGTCAACTTGTCCCTATCAACTTGTACCTATCAACTTGTCTCTATCAACTTGTCTCTGCCAACTTGTCTCTATTAACTTGTCTCTATCAACTGGTCTCTATCAACTTGTTTCTATCAACTTGTCTCTATCAACCCGTCTCTATCAACGTTCTCCCTATCATTTTGTCTCTATTAACTTGTCTCTATCAACTTGTCTCTATCAACTTGTCTCTATCAACTTGTCTCTATCAACTTGTCTCTATGAACTTGTCTCTATCAACTTGTGTCTATCAACTTGTCTCTATCAACTTTCTCTGAATCAACTTGTCTCTACCAACTTGTCTCTATCAACTTTCTATCAACTTGTCTCTATCAACTTGTCTCTATCAACTTGTCTCTATCAACTTCTCTCTATCAACTTGTCTCTATCAACTTGTCTCTATCAACTTTCTCTCTATCAACTTTCTCTCTATCAACTTGTCTCTATCAACTTCTCTCTATCAACTTGTCTCTACCAACTTGTCTCTATCAACTTTCTCTCTATCAACTTGTCTCTATCAACTTCTCTCTATCAACTTGTCTCTATCAACTTTCTCTCTATCAACGTGTCTCTATCAACTTGTCTCTATGAACTTATCTCTATCAACTTGTCTTTATCAACTTGTCTCTATGAACTTGTCTTTATCAACTTGTCTCTATCAACTTGTCTCTATCAACTAGTCTCTATCAACTTGTCTCTATCAACTTGTCTCTATCAACTTGTACCTATCAACTTGTCTCTATCAACTTGTCTCTATCAACTTTCTCTCTATGAACTTGTCTTTATCAACGTTCTCCCTATCATTTTGTCTCTATGAACTTGTCCCTATCAACTTTCTCTCTATCAACTTGTCTCTATCAACTTGTCTCCATCAACTTGTCTCTATCAACTTGTCTCTATCAACTTCTCTCTATCAACTTGTCTCTATCAACTTCTCTCTATAAACTTGTCTCTACCAACTTGTCTCTATCAACTTCTCTCTATGAACTTATCTCTATCAACTTGTCTCTATCAACTTGTCTCTGTCAACTTGTCTCTATCAACTTTTCTCTATCTACTTTCTCTCTATCAACTTTCTCTCTATCAACTTGTCTCTATCAACATGTCTTTATCAACTTGTCTCTATCAACTTGTCTCTATCAACTTGTCTCTATCAACTTGTCTCTATCAACTTGTCTCTATCAACTTGTCTCTGTCAATGTTTTCTGTATCAACTTGTCTCTATCAACTTGTCTCTATCAACTTGTCTCTATCAATGTTCTCTGTATCAACTTGTCTCTATCAACTTGTCTCTATCAACTTGTCTCTATCAACTTTTCTCTATCAACTTGACTCTATCAACTTGTCTCTATCAACTCGTCTCTATCAACTTGTCTCTATCAACTTGTCTCTATCAACTTCTCTCTACCAACTTGTCTCTATCAACTTGTCTCTATCAACTTGTCTCTATCAACTTCTCTCTGCTATCAACTTCTCTCTGCTATCAACTTGTCTCTTTCAACTTGTCTCTATCAACTTGTCTCTATCAACTTGTCTCTATCAACTTTGTCTCTTTCAACTTGTCTCTATCAACTTGTCTCTATCAACTTTCTCTCTATCAACTTGTCTCTGTCAATGTTCTCTGTATCAACTTGTCTCTATCAACTTGTCTCTATCAACTTTCTCTCCATCAACTTGTCTCTATCAACTTTTCTCTATCAACTTGTCTCTATCAACTTGTCTCTATCAACTTCTCTCTATAAACTTGTCTCTAGCAACTTGTCTCTATCAACTTTTTCTCTATCAACTTGTCTCTATCAACTTGTCTCTATCAACTTGTCTCTATCAACTTGTCTCTATCAACTTGTCTCTATGAACTTGTCTCTATCAACTTGTCTCTATCAACTTGTATCTATCAACTTGTCTCTACCAACTTGTCTCTATCAACTTGTCTCTATCAACTTCTCTCTATGAACTTATCTCTATCAACTTGTCTCTATCAACTTGTCTCTATGAACTTGTCTTTATCAACTTGTCTCTATCAACTTGTCTCTATCAACTTGTCTCTATCAACTTGTCTCTATCAACTTTCTCTCTATCAACTTGTCTCTATCAACTTGTCTCTATCAACTTGTCTCTATCAACTTGCCTCTATCAACTTGTCTCTATCAACTTGTCTCTACCAACTTGTGTCTATCAACTTGTCTCTATCAACTTGTCTCTATCAACTTGTCGCTGTCAACTTGTCTCTATCAACTTGTCTCTATCAACTTGTACCTATCAACTTGTCTCTATCAACTTGTCTCTATCAACTTGTCTTTATCAACTTGTCTCTGTCAACTTGTCTCTATCAACGTGTCTCTATCAACTTGTCTCTATCAACTTGTCTCTATCAACTTTCTCTCTATCAACTTGTCTCTATCAACTTGTCTCTATGGACTCCTCTCTATCATATTTTCTCCATCAACTTGTCTCTATGAACTTGTCTCTATCAACTTGTCTCTATGAACTTGTCTCTATCAACTTTCTCTCTATCAACTTGTCTCTATCAACTTGTCTCTATCAACTTCTCTCTATCAACTTGTCTCTATCAACTTGTCTCTCTCAACTTGTACCTATCAACTTGTACCCATCAACTTGTACCTATCAACTTGTACCTATCAACTTGTACCTATCAACTTATCTCTATTAACTTGTCTCTATGAACTTATCTCTATCAACTTGTCTCTATCAACTTGTCTCTATCAACTTGTCTCTATCAACTTGTCTCTATCAACTTGTCTCTATCAACTTTCTTAGGCAACTTGTCTCTATCAACTTGTCTCTATCAACTTTCTCTCTATGAACTTATCTCTATCAACTTGTCTCTATCAACTTGTCTCTATCAACTTGTCTCTATCAACTTGTCTCTATCAACTTGTCTCTACCAACTTGTCTCTATCAACTTGTCTCTATCAACTTGTCTCTATTAACTTCTCTCTATCAACTTGTCTCTACCAACTTGTCTCTATCAACTTTCTCTCTATCAACTTGTCTCTATCAACTTGTCTTTATCAACTTGTCTCTATCAACTTTCTTAGCCAACTTGTCTCTATCAACTTGTCTCTATCAACTTTCTCTCTATTAACTTATCTCTATCAACTTGTCTCTATCAACTTGTCTCTATCAACTTGTCTTTAACAATTTTCTCTCTATCAACTTGTCTCTATCAACTTGTCTCTATCAACTTGCCTCTATCAACTTTGTCTCTATCAACTTGTCTCTATCAACTTGTCTCTATCAACTTGCCTCTATCAACTTGTCTCTACCAACTTTATTTCTATCAACTTGTCTCTATCAACTTCTCTCTATCAACTTGTCTCTATCAACTTGTCTCTCTCAACTTGTACCTATCAACTTGTGTCTATCAACTTGTCTCTATGAACTTCTCTCTATCAACTTGTACCTATCAACTTGTACCTATCAACTTGTCTCTATTAACTTGTCTCTATGAACTTCTCTCTATCAACTTGTCTCTATCAACTTGTACCTATCAACTTGTGTCTATCAACTTGTCTCTATCAACTTGTCTCTATCAACTTGCCTCTATCAACTTGTACCTATCAACTTGTCTCTATCAATTTGTCTCTATCAACTTGTCTGTATCAACTTCTCTCTATCAACTTGTCTCTATTAACTTGTCTCTATCAACTTTCTCTCTATCAACTTGTCTCTATCAACTTGTCTCTATCAACTTTCTCTCTATCAACTTGTCTCTATCAACTTGTCTCTATCAACTTTCTCTCTATCAACTTGTCTCTATCAACTTGTCTCTATCAACTTTCTCTCTATCAACTTGTCTCTATCAACTTGTCTCTATCAACTTCTCTCTATCAACTTGTCTCTATCAACTTGTCTCTATCAACTTGTCTCTACCAACTTTATTTCTATCAACTTGTCTCTATCAACTTGTCTCTATCAACTTCTCTCTATCAACTTGTCTCTATCAACTTCTCTCTATAAACTTGTCTCTACCAACTTGTCTCTATCAACTTTCTCTCTATCATCTTGTCTCTATCAACTCGTCTCTATCAACTTGTCTCTATCAACTTTCTCTCTATCAACTTGTCTCTATCAACTTGTCGCTATCAACTTCTCTCTATCAACTTGTCTCTATCAACTTGTCTCTATCAACTTGTCTCTATCAACTTTCTCTCCATCAACTTGTCTCTATCAACTTGTCTCTATCAACTTCTCTCTATCAACTTGTCTCTATCAACTTGTCTCTATCAACTTTCTCTGTATCAACTTGTCTCTATTAACTTGTCTCTATCAACTTGTCTCTATCAACTTGTCTCTATGAACTTGTCTTTATCAACTTTCTCTCTATCAACTTGTCTCTACCAACTTGTCTCTTGGATGCTTGGGCTCCATATCGAGCCACTGGACGCGGTGGACACCGCGGCTGCTTTGGCAGGCGCGGCACTTGGTGACTCTCTGTAATCTCTGGTCGCCTTGGACGCCGTCTCTGGTCGCCTTGGACGCCGTTGATTGACGCCGCGGCGGCTTTACGTGGCAGGCACGGCAACCATGTCTGCAGTCTGAAGCGTGCCTGAAGCGTGTTTGAACCGTGTCTGAACCAGTCTAACCGTCTCTGAACCGTGTCTGCTGTCTGTCTATCTATCTATCTAGCTATCTATCTATCTATCTATCCATCTATCTAATTATCTATCTATCTATTTATCTTTCTATATCAATTAATCTATCTATCTATGTAGCTATCTTTTTATTTGTTTATCTATTTATCTATCTATCCATCGATCCACCTACTTCTTTCTTATCCAATCATCATCTGCTCCCACCATCCCAAGTCATCACCTTCGTCTCTTAACAATCCTTTAATTTCAGCATTTTTATTTTGGCATCATTCATGTTGGCTAATATGTATGGAATGGAGGTGAAAGAAAAACAGCTGTGTCCTTTGATACAATGTTCGGTGTCAAAAAGAACCTCGACATCAAGGTTCAACTTGGCGCTGTTAATTCATATATGCCCATATGCCTTTTTTGTGTTTGAAGTTTTTTCTCTTCTCTGCGCGATGTTTTGCGTGGCGGGCACAGCACTTCTGTCTACTAATTGGCTCAAGTATGTCATGTGCTTGACTGGTTGCTGGCTGACCCAAGAATTGCAAAGGAAAGGGTATCTAGATCTTATGACTAAGATGGCTCGAGTTCAAATTGACTGCGAGAACGAGGAATAAAAAGGGATGGGATTGGGTTTAGTCCTGTGTTTCAGGCTCATGTTTTAAATACCAACAGCGAGAGTGTAAAAAAAAATGGGTCGTGGTTTGGTGTGGCAATTATATATATATAGATATATATATATATATAGGCCCAAGTCTTAAAGACCGACCGAAAAAAAACATGGGAAACTGGTGGTAAAGGTGGGCAACTGGTGGAGCTGTGGGCAGGAGGCAGGATGACTGGATGACTGGACGCTATGGGTTGTGCCACCCAAGCATTATGAGGCTTGAAACTTAACCAGTGTGGGGAAGGTAAATTTGGGGATGACAATGATGATACTTGAACATGATTCAATTTAGTTTGATTTAATTCGTTTCACTAACATGTGATAACCATCACCATGACAGAAAGAAAGAAGAATAATAAAGAAATAAGTGAACAACAATAAAAAGTGATGATAATAAAAATCAAAACCATCATCATAACGTGACAAGCGTGTCATGTTACAGTGTCACGACCGAAACCTTGATCTCAGCACTGTTTGGGCAAAATCGACATGCAGGCTAACCATGAACATGTCATGTTGTTTTTTTCAGTGATGGTGGTCTTACCCCTCACTTTTTTTTTCATATTTTGCATGTTGTCAATCCTCTGGTCTTCACCAGGTGGAAAAGACCCCCTGGTCTTCACCAGGGGGGGCAGGGCGTGCCCAAAAATCACCGCACGATGCTGCTTTTCAACCGCTTCCAAGAGGTCGATGATTTTGTAGAACTTGGTTTAGCTAGCGGGTGGAAAACCGAATATGGGGGTTGGGTGGGATGGGGTGGGGTGCGGTGGGATATTAACGTTCATGTGCCTTGCGTGCACACGTAGATGCTTCGCTGCTGCTATGTCAGTGCTTAGGGGTGGGGTGGGAGATTAACGTTATGTGCCTTGCGTACACACGTGGATGCTTCGCTGTTGCTACGTCAGTGCTTAGGGGTTGGGTGGCGTGGGGTGGGATATTGACGTTCATGTGCCTTGCGTACACACGTGGATGCTTCGCTGCTGCAACGTCAGTGCTTAGGGGTTGGGCGGGGACGAAAATTCGAAATTTATGATTTGGGAGTCGCAGCAGCTTCCAAGTCTGGAAAGCCCCCACCTGAGAGCGCGCCACGCATTCGTGTCACTGGTGCTTTGCAATGTGTGCTACCGACCACAAGCTTGGTCGCAAAAGCATCTTGGTGACAGATGGTGCCCCATGCTACCCTAAACTGACCTCTGAAAATAATCTGCTTCATGAAGCTTGCAATCATAGTAAGGGCATCTTTTGCATCAACAAGAAAAAGAAACGGGGCAACTTGCTAGTGCACACCGGTGGTACCGATGGAATGTGGAAAATTTCCAAAGGTGCAGTATCAACCTCTTGGAGCACACGTAAAGATGGTGCTGTGAACCGTCAGTTGCTTCAAGGAATTAGGATTTGGCAACGGCGATGGCACCATGGAAATTGCACAGACTTCCTCAGTCTCACCGGCCACGCTCTGAGCAAACGCTTGGAGAAGTGAGACACACAGAGAACAGGGAAAAAGCGACCCCCCCGCCAGCAGTACAAAACCCTGTAAATACCACGTCATTCCATCAAAGTCATTGAATTTTCCCCGGGAAAATTTAAGGTAATGTTCATCATAAAATGCGTACGGCGCCACAGCACCAGAAGAGTTTTTTTTCAAAAAGCGCTTAACCGCTAGCGCTGTTTCCCACCCGCCGGGTTCTTTTGACACAATTAGGTGGCAATGGTGGCCCTACATTCCACCGTTTTCATGACAGAACTCATGTTTTTATTGTTCATTTGGTGGTTCTTTGCCCTAGCTTCGTGCCATCAGCTCAGTGCACCCGATGTCTTCTTCTTCAAATTTTGATACGCCCATGCTATGACTTGGTAACAAGTCATAGGCACAGCTGCTGGATAGATAGTTTCAGTGGGAGATGTTGGGCTTAACGCTCACCATTTTTGATCGAAAAATCCATGATTTTTAGTGTTTTTCCCATCAATTTGGTGGTTCTTTGCCCTTGGCTTTGCGCCATCAGCTCAGTGGACCCGATTTCTTCGTCTTCAATTTTTTATAAGCTCATGTTAGACTTAAGTCCCACTATGTTTCATTGATAAACCTATGTTTTTTTGCGTTTTTTCCTCCATGTTTTCTGTCATCGGTGACATTTTTTAAAGCTAGAGCTTCTTCAAGGGCTGCTTCAAAGTGAGGCTGTTGATTTTTTTAAATTTGAAAGAGGTTTTGGCGCATACTTCTGCGTTACCACGAGAGCCTCATTTGTAATTAAAGTGAATTCGTGTTTACAATTTTGTTTCACTCAGAACATTGCTGAGGTGGGGTAAAAAGGACGCGAGACTGCACGTACCATGATATTTGCAGAAGTGCAGTTGAACAGTTTCCCACATGGTAACTACAACCCAATTTTTTTGAAAATCAAGCGCCGTTAATTAATTGATATGCCATTCCTGGTCCCCTTACACATTCCTAGACCACATAGCATGGGCCCATAAAAATCTGAAGGAAGAGATCGGGTCCACTGAATTGATGTCACAAAGCCAAGGGTAAAGAACGACCAAATTAATTGGAAAAACACTAAAAATCATGGATTTTTCGATCAGAAAGGGTGAGCGTTAAGCCCAACATCTCCCACTGAAACTATCCAACCAGCAGCTGTGCCTATGACTTGTTCCCAAGTCATAGCATGGGCCTATCAAAATTTGAAGAAGAAGAAGAAGAAGAGATCGGGTGCACTGAGCTGATGGCACGAAGCCAAGGGCAAAGAACCACCAAATGAACAAACTAGAGGACGGATGGCCCGAGAGCGTAGAGGAGCAGAGTCTTCTGTTGTTAGTGCGGAGACACTATATTACAAGACAATATATTAAAGATGTATTACAGGCAGAGGAGAAGAGTAGTATCCAGACAATATATAGAATGGGACGTCTTATAAGAAGATTTTTATCTGCTTATGACACCTCAAAATCAGGGATTTTCCTCAAATAAGACCCTACCAAAAATGACCTGCCCCAAAACTGACCCAGTAATAAGCAGATTCCAGGAATTTGGGAAAAGTGGTGGAATTGTGAATCTGCTTCTTACAGGTCAATCCCAAAAGGTGGGGAAAATGAGCAGCTGATTTTGGCAGGGGTGTAACAAGCAGATTGGCAATCTGCTTATTAGGGGTGGTACCAGTAGGGGACACCAACCAATGAAATAAACTTGATATTTTGTGTTTGCTAATCTAGCCCCATCCCCTAGTATATATTATAGCATACCTAAATCAGGGACCAATAATGAAAAAGAAACTATGCTAAACCCATGCTTCTGGGGATGTGTTTAATGCTAGGGGGTGTTAGGGGGAAGGGACTGTACAATATATATAGGTGGTTCCAGGGTGTAGCCCAAGAAATTCCAGGGCGTAGCCCAATAAATTCCAGGGCGCAGGCGTAGCCCAATAAAATCTGCACGGTAACAATTACCTCAGTAGAAAATTAAACTGTAATAAGCAGATTTTGGATCTTTGGGGTATAAATGCATTTTGGACTGTAATAAGCAAATAAACCTCACGAGTGGTGAGGGTTTTGAGCAATCTGCTTGTCTGCTGGCAGTGGCATAAATCTGCTTCTTGGGTGTCCCGGGCTATATTACAAGTACAAGACAGCAGTTTGCATCGTATCCTTCGTATAGTTTTTCACACACAGAGACTTTTACACACAGACGCATTTACACACAGAAGCTTTAACACAGAGACTTTTACACACATACGCTTTTACACATAGAAGCTTTTACACACAAACACTTTTACACACAGACGCTTTTACACACAAACACTTTTACACAAACAGACCCTTTTACACACAGACTCCTTTACACACAGAGGCTTTTACGCACGGACGCTTTTACACACAGACGCTTTGACACACAGATGCTTTTACACACGGAAGCTTTTACGCACAGACACTTTTACACACGGAAGCTTTTACGCACAGACACTTTTACACACACAGGCTTTTACACACGGATGCTTTTACACACAGACGCTTTTACACACAGACGCTTTTGCACGCAAACACTTTTACATACAGACGCTTTTACACATAGAAGCTTTTACACACAGAGGCTTTTACACACAGATACTTTTACACACAGACGCTTTTACACACAGACGCTTTTACACACAGACACTTTTACACACAGACGCTTTTACACATAGAAGCTTTTACACACAGAAGCTTTTACAGACAGAAGCTTTTACAGACAGACACTTTTACACACAGAAGAGCGAAGAGCGTAGAAGAGGATGTTACTCTCTTGTAAGTAGTATCAAAGACATTGTAGGGGAAAGCTTGATTGAAGATGATGCACATGATCAGCAGAAAGGAGATGCACACACAGACGCACAAACAAAGATACAGACACAGACGCACACACACACACGGTACACAGACAGACACCACACGCGCACACACACAAACAGAACACAAAGAGGAAGACACATACACGCACACACCCACAGGCACAGACACACACGCAGACAAAGACGAGGAAGACACATACACGCACACACTAGACAAGATTGGATCTTTGAATAGATCCATCAGGAACTGAGTCCTGTAAATGTGCAAATTAGACGAGAAACAAATTAACTTACGTAGTACCCTTCGAATAATGGAATTTCTCCCGAATGACCTTCATGACCTGAATCGACATCAAATAGAATAAAGATCAAGCCCAAATAGATTGCGACATCCGTGCAGTGAACGTGTGAAAAATCGACATGTAAAATTCGGCATGGTGGTTCTCGGGTTAGCCACGTCCCATCACGAAGAAAATTGCAGGTACGTTTTCACCCCCATACTGTCTGGTCTTCGTTGGCCAGGACAGACAGTGATGGGTTCCTGGCCCCCTGCGTCATTAGAAGGGGAGAGGAAAGAAGGAAGAAAAAGGGAGAAGTTTTACATCTATTTAGATGTTACACACACACACACCCGGCCGGAGCCGGGTCAACCCTGAAAGGCAAGAGGAAGAAAAAAGCGGACACAGACGACGGGCAAAAGGCCAAAACAGCGCAGGGGGGGAAGGGAACGAACGGACCTCCAGAACCAACCTACGCAGCGAAACGGACCTGACAAAAACAGAGCACACACCTAAACCCCACAACACATTACGGAGAAGCACGGGGGGAAAAAAGGAATTAGGGACCAAATGGGGGACTAGTTGGTGACAAGAGTGAAACAACCAAAACAATTAACCTAAAAAAGGATTCAGTTCCGCCTATCCTAGATGTCGTGCTTTACTCCCCTTTGGGACCGTGGTCCAGTCATGCCGCAATGGCATATAACGGCTATACGAGTTCCAGCGAGTTAGGTGCACAAAATGTTCGACCTCACCAAAAACCAAAGAGACCACACCTGCAGGAAAAGGACATGCCTGTTGCCTGTCTTGCCATGTTGAAATGCGAAAGCTTGAGCTGCAGCAGTGAAAATGAAGTTTTTGGCTGTTCGAGACGGCTTCACTGTCGTAGAAGTGCATTAACCCAGGTTCACAGGGGACCACAGGAGCAGCAGGACATCTCAAAACGGCTGGGAAACAGAAAGGCCAACTGTTGCGCATTACTTAGATGAATTACCAGGGTAAAAACGTCAATTCTGTAATCCGGTCAGTCGACAGTCACCCTAAACAGGGTTGCCTCCAGTGGCCCTATGGTACCTTGTCGGAGCCAACATAGGTATTACACTAGACAAGATTGGATCTTTGAATAAATCCATCAGGAACTGAGTCCTGTAAATGTGCAAATTAGACGAGAAACAAATTAACTTACGTAGTACCCTTCGAATAATGGAATTTCTCCCGAATGACCTTCATGACCTGAATCGACATCAAATAGAATAAAGATCAAGCCCAAATAGATTGCGACATCCGTGCAGTGAACGTGTGAAAAATCGACATGTAAAATTCGGCATGGTGGTTCTCGGGTTAGCCACGTCCCATCACGAAGAAAATTGCAGGTACGTTTTCACCCCCATACTGTCTGGTCTTCGTTGGCCAGGACAGACAGTATGGGTTCCTGGCCCCCTGCGTCATTAGAAGGGGAAAGGAAAGAAGGAAGAAAAAGGGACAAGTTTTACATCTATTTCGATGTTCCACACACACACAGAGACACACACACACACTAGACAAGAATGGATCTTTTAAGAGATCCGTCGGGAACTGAGTCCCCTAACGTGCAGTTAGATTAGATTACATGTGTATATATAAATATATATAGGCTATGGTTGCCACCAGCTGCGACTTAAATGCGCCCAGGTGCACCACCAAAGCCCAGCAGGTACGTTTTCACGGGTCCCGGGGAGGTGTCTTCATTGGTCACCGACCCTTCCGGGACCCCGGTGATCCCCTGCTTTAAGGTATAATATAATAGAATATAATATAATATAACATAATATAATATAACATAATATAATTAAATATAATATAATATAACATAATATAATATGACATAATATATTTAAATATAATATAATATAATATCATTTAATTTAATATAATAGAATAGAATAGAATAGAATATAATATAAGATAATATAATATAATAGAATTCAATTTAATTTAATATAGTAAAATATAATATAATATGATGTAACTTAATAATATTATATAGTATAATATAATATAATATAATATAGTATAATATTACATAACCTTGTATAATATACTATAATACAATATAACTCAATATATTATGATATAACATAATATAATATAATATAATATAGTATATGATGAGCCACGAACGAAGTTTTTCGTCTGTTCAGACGTTCCACACACACACTAGACAAGAAAGGATCTTTGAAAAGATCCGTCAGGAACTGAATCCTGTAACATGCAAACCAGCCTAGACAATTAGACCTAAGATAATGCAAGTACGTTTACACGGGTCCCGGGGGGGTGTCTTCGGTGGCCACCGACCCCCCCGGAACCCCGGTGGCCCCCTGCATTATTATGATTATTAGAAAGGGAGAGGAAAGAAGAAAGAAAAAGAGAGAAGTTTTACATCTATTCAGATGGTACACACACACACCCGGCCGGAGCCGGGTCAACCCTGAAAGGCAAGAGGAAGAGAAAAGCGGACACAAACGACGGGCCAACGACCAAAACAGCGCAGGGGGGGGAAGGGAACAGACGGACCTCCGGAACCAACCTACACGGCGAAACGGACCTGACCAGGAACAGGGCACACACCTAAACCCCACAACACATTACGGAGAAGCCGCGAAGGGAGGGTAATTAGGGACCAAATGGGGGACTAGTTGGTGACGAAAGAAAACCAAAACAATCAATTAAAACAAGACTCAGTTCCTACATTCCTAAAGGTCGTGCGTTGTTCCCTTGCCGGGACGGTAGTCAGGTCAGCCACAAGGGCATAAACAGCTGTTCAAGTTCCCTCGAATTAGGTGCACAATATGTTTCACCTCACCAGACAACCATAAAAAGGAAAGAATCACCAAACCTGCAAGCATGAACCTGCCTTGCTGTTGTGACCATGTTGTCAAAGCTAAAACTGCAGGAAGAAACGGAGATTCTGATTGTTCAGAACGGCTTCACTCTGATAGACAGGCATTTCGGCGAGGAACCCTGGGACCAAAGGACCAGCGGGACATCACATAAATTGTGCAGAACAGCAAGGCCAGCTGTTTCACTGTACTTAAACGAATTACTAATTCAAAAATGTCAAATCAGAAATCCGGTCAGTCGACAGTCACCCTAAACAGGGTTGCCTCAATTGGCCCTATGGCACCCTTGTCGGAGTCACCATAGGAATCACACTAGACAAGAAAGGATCTTTGAAAAGATCCGTCAGGAACTGAGTCCTGCAACATGCAAACCAGCCTAGACAGTTAGACCTAAGATAATGCAGGTACGTTTACACGGGTCCCGGGGGGTGTCTTCGGTGGCCACCGACCCCCCCGGGACCCCGGTGGCCCCCTGCATGATGAGTACCTTGAGTGCGGTAATGATTTAAGTATAGTGCAGTGAGAGAGGCCGTGCGACGCCGCTCAAGACTTGTGGCTCAATAGGGATTCCTGCATGGAGCCTCTTGTGACTCTAGGGATCTTCTTTGCTGGCGTTGGGATTGGCATCACTTCGAATTCTGGGCAGAAGGAGGACAAGCAACCCTGTTCTTGCCAGTGCCACTGTGCTGCACCTGTTGCCGTATCATACTGGAGGGAATTCCTCATTGCTTTCCTGGTGATTTCACTTCTGTTTCTGGTGGCATCCATCTTGTTTTGGTGGCATTTCAGTGCGAAGGCTCCTGCTCCCGGTAAAGGAAAGGGAAGGAAGGGTTCGTTGGGCGTTTTAGGAGCACCCCTTCAACTGCGTGAAGATTGATCACCAACATGAATGCTGGCGACATCTGTTACGTGGCATATGGGGAGCCCGTTTTCCATGAGCGCCTGTTAGGCAGTGTGATACGTGGCAACCTTTGGGCCAGGAGATGGAAGCGAGCAACACAGACTTTTCCTTCTTTGCGTACTGCGGTCCTCTGGGCAGCCCCATTCCTCCAGGTGTCATCCCAGGTCAGATCTATGGATTTGGTGCCTTGGGCGCATTGGAATTTCAGCAGCTGCTGGCACAAGCACGTGTTTATGCTGCTGGAGTGCGGGCATTGCTTGGAGTTCCGGCCGCAGGTGCTGGTCCTGCTCACCCACCACCTCATGTTCCTCCAGTCGTCAATCCCCAGGATCCGGATGTGTGGGTCTCCTTGGAGAACCATGGGGCCTACATGATGGGCCAAGTGGTTGTGGCGGCTGGTGATGCTCTCCCAGCAGGGCGTGTGACTTTGGGAGCGTCTAGGGCTCTCATTCCCATTGACGGTGGTGAGGCACTGGCCTTGAAAAAGGTCAAAACATCTGAGCTTGGCACCTTTGAATCCAAAGATTTGCGGATCCTACCCAGACCCTCAAGGATCTAGGAAGAGAAATTTTGCCGACTCGGTCTCGATGATGACCTCTGGTGATCTCCCGGGGGGCAAGCTCCAGCTCGAGGGGCCATCCACCGCTTTGCAGGTTCTCCGAAGTTTGAGCGATCGAGGGCAGACTCCTGTGACTGACCATGAACGATGGGTTCGAAGCAGTGACATTGCTAAGCATGACAGATCCCTGTATGAAATGGAGATGTTAGCACGGGTCTTGGAAGCAATGGCCATGACAGATCAATTGAATATCCCAAATCTGAAATCTGGAGAGCTGATTTTGAGAAGGTGGCAGCTTATCAAGGAGGCTCACCGCTTATCTCCGTCTGCGCCTGACTACTCAGCTTCCGACTATTTCATGGGCTGGGAGGTTGAATCAGGGGCCAATCAAGATCTGTCCAAGTATGTTTCAGAGCGTCTCAAGGATCAGGCTGCAATAGCCAAAGAGACGCGTAAGGCAAGAGAGGAGGCTGAGAACAAGAAACAAGGCAGGGGCAATGGTAGAGGCCGAGGTGGCCGTGGATCCGGCGCCCCTGCCGGCGAGACATGAGCTACAAGCGGCCGGTTGGTGGAGGGCCAGACCAGCCGGTTGAGAATTTTGTTGGCCCCAGTTTTGATTCAGTTCGGGCTCGCCATCTAGGGATGTCTTTTTGCCCCACCTCACATGATGCCGGTCGTCAACGGGATCTTCTAACCTCTCCCGTTACTACCGGATCATCTCACTTCCCCCAAGGTGAACCTGCATGATTCTTCAAGTAGATCTAGGAGAAATACTGCTAGACGAGCCTATCATCCTTACCAGGTCAATGACGCCATCAAGGCCATCAACATGCTGGCTGGGCACAAGGTGAGTGCTCATGGAGAACCATCAGAGGCGCAGAGGGAAGCTCAATTCAATCTTTTGAAGCAGGTGTCACGTTCACCCAAGAGTGCATCTTTTGTACAGCAGCAAGAGGCCGTGCATGAGCTTCTGCGTGTTAGCCTGTCTTCGTACCAATGCGAGGACGAGGCAAGGAGCACAGTGAGATCTTACGATAAAGGCCTAACCTCTCTTCCTGAATGCGGTGCCCAGGTCTTTGAAGCTTCGGAGCTGCTTGACGAGGTCGGCCGAGACATTTTGCAGGATCCTCGGGAGCACCTGTTCATGCCAGATGCCACCATTGACAAAAAGGTTAAGCCGTACATGGATGAAATTTTGAAGAACGATGCCGAGGTGTATCACGACTTCATCTTTGATTTGTGGCAGCGAGGCATGATCACGTTTGGTCAGGTGAGAAAGTCCATCATAACCCCCTTCTTCGTCATCAAAGAGAACCAGAGGTTGCGGTTGGTGTTAGATTGTAGGGCTACCAATCAACTGTTTCGACCACCCCCAGACATTGCGATGGCTGCGGGATATTCTTTCGGCCAGTTGGAGCTCAGTGGCAAGGACACCATGTATGTGGCTCAGTCAGACATCAAGGACTACTTCTATTCAAGTGGATTGCCTTCATATTTGTACCCCTTTTTCAGCCTGCCGCCCATTAGGCCTGGGAAGCTTCGCGACCGTATTCCTGACCTTCAAGGCATGGCAGAATCAGACACAATTTTTCCTCAAATGAGGGTTGTGCCCATGGGTTGGAACTGGCGATGTATTTTGCCCAGCGCATCCATCAGCACCAAGTGATGATTGGTGCTGGCCTGGAGGCAACCCAAATCTTGGCAGATGGGCGACCACCTCCAGACCTTTGTTCAGGCACGACTGTAGTCATTCCTTCTGCGGACAACTTGAATGTTGCTGGTATAGACCAGAAGGAAGTTCAGCGTGTCAAAGATGCTGCAGTTTCTCAGTTGCGCAGTGTTGGTTTCAGGGTCCACGAGGAGGAAGATGCGAAGTCTTCTGCCAAGGCCTTGGGTTTTATTTTGGACGGAGCCGGGGGAAGGGTCCACCCTATCCCTGAGAAACGCGGCAAAATCATCCTGGCGTTGAAATGGCTTGCAAAGCGGCCTCGTATCACGGGGAGATCTCTGGAGAGAATTATAGGTCATTGCATCCATCTTTTTATGCTGCGAAGAGAGTTCCTATCCATTTTCAGAAGCATTTATGACTTCAAGACTGCCAATCTTCACCGACGTGCCAGGCTCTGGAAATCGGCAGCCGCCGAATGTGAGTGGGCTTCTCACTTGCTAGTCCTTTGCGAATCTGATCTACGTAAGCCGTGGAGTGGACACATCACTGTTTCTGATGCGTGTTTATCAGGAACTGCAACATGTGCCATGGAGACAGATCCACGTGTAGTTCAGCAAGTAGGGCAAGGCAGAGAGCTTTGGAGATTTAGGAGTTCTCTCCCCAGCAAAAAGGCTCGAGACACTGTCCTAGCACTTGACCCTTTCAAAGATTTGGAGACAGCTCTTCCTTGGGATGCAGTGTATGACCCTTTCCAGCTGAACCATGAATTTCAGAATGTTCCTCGTGAAATTGCTTTGTCCGCTGATTGGAAGGTGATGTTTTCTTCGCGTATGTATCTCAAGGAGGCTATCACTGTCTTGGAAGGTAGGGCAACATTACCGAGCATTAGACACAAGTCCAGGAGCATTAGACATTTTGGCTGCAAACATCTTCATTTGGGGGACAATTTGGGAATGGTACTTGCTTTTGATAGAGGTAGGGCCAAAGCTATTCCATTGCTTTTCTGTTGTAGACGCGCGCTTGCTTATTCACTTGCATGTGGGACGCAGTTCGTACATCGATGGATTCCCTCTGAGTTCAATGCCGCGGACTCCCCGTCGAGACAGTGGGAAGGCGAGGGCTCCCAAAAGACACCCTATGAAGAAAGCCAGAAAGCCAAGAAGCGTTTCGTCACCGAGATCCTCTACCCTAATGCCTCCCGGAAGACAGCCAGTGACATCTTTGAAAAAGATCTCCAAGAGTTCTCCAACTGCCACCTCAAGCCAACTGCCTTTTATCCAGGCTCTGAAAGCTGCCATGGCTCAGGAGAACCCAAGACACTTGGTGAGATCGATGTCAAGCATTCGGAAGGATCTCAAGGGCAAAGACATGGAGGACCGGATGGTAAAGAGGGCAAAGCTAGTGAGCATACTGAACCCCACCTTGAGATTTCAGGGGCAGACCACCTTGGAGGCAATGGCCGTATCTCCGGCAACTGCTTTGGACTATGCACGAAGAGCAGCTGTGTTTCAAAGTTATTGCAAAATACTTCATCTCCCGGATCGCACTGCCACACAGGTATAGATTCAGCCCTGACTACATTCCTCAACGAGTGTTTTCAAGAGGGCATGGACATAGCGGACGGTCAGAAGTATCTAGCTGCAGTCATGGAAGCATGGCCCATTGTCGGAAAAACAGGCTTAGGCCGAAGCAGAAGAGCCTTGAAGGGTTGGAAGATTTTAGACCCAGGATACACAAGGCCTCCACTGGCTTGGCCTGTCATCAGCCTCATAGCTCTGACCCTGATGCAGCAGAACAATGTAGTGGCCGCCCTACTGGTGCTCACCATGTTTGTCACCTACATTCGGCCAAGCGAGGCATTCAAGTTGACGGTCCAGGACCTGACAGTGTCTCACGGGCTGGGTCTTCAGTTTGCAATCAACCTGAACGCAGCCGAAGAGCTGGAGACTTCAAAAGTGGGCATGTCAGGCGAAGCTATTCTACTGGACTCCAAAACCATCAGTTATCTAGGGAGTGCTCTCCAAAGACTGGCCAGGGGCACCCCAAATCCCCTCTCTTTGCTCTGACTTACCCCCAGCTCGTTCAGCAGTGGAAACAGGCTCTAGTGACCTTGAAGCTGGAAGAGAACTTTGCGGTGCTGCACCAACTTCGTCACTCAGGTGCTTCTTGGGATGCCCTCCGAAGGCACCGAAGTCTGCTGGAAATCAAGTTGAGGGGGCGCTGGTCAGCCGACTCAAGCCTCAAGAGGTACGAGTCCCATGCCAAGGTGGCACAAATGTACGAAAAGCTGCCGCCTCAGGTGAAGAGGCAAGCAATGGCATCTCCTCAGTTGCTTCAGGGAATGGTTATCGCGTTTTCTGCCCGAAGAGACACAACGGGTTGAAGCCTGCATTGGAACTTTTTGCTGGATGCGCGGCCTTTTCCAAAGCCCTATGTTCTCATGGCTTCGTGGTCTATGCTTATGACATTGATTGGGGAGCCAATGGGGATTTGCTGAAGCCTGCCTTTTTCCATCAATTGATGCATGACATTCATCAGCAACGTTTTTCTTTTGTCCATTTTGGCATGCCGAGTGAAAGCTGGAGCAGGGCCAGGAAATGGGACGGGGGCCCTCCTCCATTAATGATGGTCCCAATTTGTATGGTTTCACTAATAGACCTTTAGCTGCTCTCCTCAAAATAAAAAAGGGGAACGACCTGCTAAAACATACAGTCACCTTAGCGCTGTAGTGCATCAAGTCTGGCATTGCATGGACTATTGAGAACCCTCTCACCAGCAGAGCGTGGGAGACGGAAGAGATGCTCTTGTTAATCAAGCGCGGTGCCTCTCCACAACATGTTCATTTCTGCCAGTACAACAAGCCTTGGCGCAAAGCCACCACATTTCTGGGTTGGAAAGTGCCTTCATTCAATTTTCGCCTTTGCAAGGGTTCCCACAGAGTCTGCAGTGCAACAGGTCTCCGTCATACCATTTTGCAAGGCAAAAACAAAGCTGGCGTTTTTCGTACTCTGATTGCACAACCATATCCAAGAGCTCTGGTTCTCTCCATGGCATCCTCTCTGTCAAAGGCTTTATAGCATACTCCATGGTCGGGTTGGGGATTCGGATGCGTGGCAGGCATTTTCTTTCAACAGCAGGTGTTTTCATTATGCCTGACCGCAAGCTTCTCTGACCTAGTTCAGTCAACATGGCTGAATCTTGGAAAATTCTGGCGCGGGAGCTGAGGGGCTTCAATCATGATGAGTACCTTGAGTGCGGTAATGATTTAAGTATAGTGCAGTGAGAGAGGCCGTGTGACGCCGCTCAAGACTTGTGGCTCACCTCCTCCTTCCCCACCTGCCACCTTTTTTATTTCTCCATCCAATTTTTCTCCTCCGGGGGATTCGGATGCGTGGCAGGCATTTTCTTTCAACAGCAGGTGTCTTCATTATGCCTGACTGCAAGCTTCTCTGACCCAGTTCAGTCAACATGGCTGAATCTTGGAAAATTCTGGCGCGGGAGCTGCGGGGCTTCAATCATTATTATGATTATTAGAAAGGGAGAGGAAAGAAGAAAGAAAAAGAGAGAAGTTTTACATCTATTCAGATGGTACGCACACACACTAGACAAGAATGGATCTATGAATAGATCCGTCAGGAACTGAATCCTGTAACATGCAAATTAGATGAGAAACAAATTAACCTACGACGTACCCTACGAATAATGGAAGTTCTCCTGAATGTTCTCCATGACCTGGATCGACATCAAAAAGAATAGAAGAAGGATCGAAAAGTTTAAAAAAACAATAATAATGTCATCAGCGATGTCGGCGGCGAAGATTTCCCAACCAGTATGCATCGGCGACGAAGTGTCGGCGATCATGTACTATAACCCAAAAGATTGTTCTGATGCAGCTCAAACAGATTGCGGCGACCGTGTAAAACTATGTAAAATAGGTAGAAGTTGAATAAGTTGAGGTTGAATAAATTGCAGTTGAATATAAAACGACATGCCGGTACTTGGCTTAGCCGGTTGCCATTGACGATAAATTGGAAAATTGCAGGGACGTTTGCACCCCCATGCTGTCTGGTCTTCGTTGGCCAGGACAGACAGTCATGGGTTCCTGGCCCCCTGCGTAAAAGAGTGTCGATCCACGATCCTCTCTAAACTTAGGAAGTTTTACATCTATGCAGATGTGTCACACACACACCCTGCCAAAGCAGGGTTTCTTTTTGGAAGACTCGAAAGGTGCCAAGCTATGGTACACGAGATGGTGTGAACCGTCTCAACCTTGGCTCTACAGGGCTTCAGCCGGTGTTCTCAGAAGACGAGCGTGAAGACTGCTGCAGAACTTGGATCGCATCTGAGAAGCTCAAGCGCTCAACCATGCTCCATTCATAGCCAAGTTCCCCAGATGCCGTTGCAGCCAACAAGGATCCCCAAGCCCTGATCCGATCCAAAAAGTGGACCTACCAGTGTCCGATCCAAAAAGTAGATCTAGTGCATCCAAAATTTGATGGCCCGAAGAGGGCTGCATGTGTACAGAATTTGCATTAATTGGTGCTTCATGCACTCTGGACTGCATGGACCTGCATCGTGCAGACGCCATGTTAGCGCGAGGGGGAAAAAAAAACATACCTACAGCCTTTATGGCTTAGGTATGGGTATATAGAAGCTAAAAATAGTTTTATTATATATGGTTTCAATACACTTATATTATTTATATATATATATATAAATATGTGCATATCAAAAACGTTAACTAGCATGCATGCATTGCATCCGCCCTGACATCGGTCAAGTCACATGAGTGCTTTTCAGTTTTGGAATGTTTTTTTTCGAAATCCAAAAAAAACGGAAAACAGGGAAAACCTGTCCTTGCAAGACAAAATACCCAGTCTCCACCGCTCTTGTGTGGAGTTTGCCACTGCCCCTTTTTCCCAACTGACGGGTTCACACAGGTTAGAAATCTTTGATTTCACTGCGCGTTGGTATACCTCGGATGTTTAGGTTCCAGCAGCGAGTAGTCCCAACATGCCACTTTTGTGTGAAAGCCATGCCTAGTGTTGGCGGTTGGTCTAAGAAGGATGCTTTGGCATATTTAGAGGCCATCAAGGATGAAAAGGCATGCGCCAGTTGCTACTATGTGTACTACAAGAAATTTCTGGATGAGATGGACCGTGGAAACCTACTCCAGACGTCGAAAGACTGTGGTTGTGATATGGCTGAAATTCATCAAAAATCTCTCCAGACAAAGGGGAACTCCAAAGATTTTGAAAAGAACTGAACCATAAATTGCATTGATTTTGTGGAGTGTTTCTCGCCGCTGCAGTTTTCCTAGGGTGAGCTTTCATCTCATGTTTGTTTGAAACAAATTTCACGTGCGAACATCAACTTTGAAGTATCCATAATTTTGCAGCTCACAAAGGAACACTGGTGAGCATCTCCAGCCCTTTTAGCTGTTGGGACCACCGCCGCAGAAATCGCTAGGTGAAACATGCAAAGAATCGAAGCCGGCTGTTCATTGTTTGTTTCGGTGCCAGGTCTCTGTGGAAAAGGTGATTCAACTAGGTTTTCATTGGAGCGTTCACTCTTTTGTAAAAATTGGTTGAGATAGAGGTGTTCCTGTGACAATTGAATCTTTCCTCAAACAAATTAACCAAGATTTCCCCGTATCATTCAGACATACTGCCAAAGTTTGACATCTGGAGAAGTAAGAGATCCATGTATTTGTATTCACATATATTCGTGTCCCCAGGGTGATTGCTATCCATGCATGGCCTTGCCGCTTCAATCCGTCGATCGCCGCTCAATCAGTCCAGCATCCAGCTGGCCTCAGCCGCATTGGGAGCTACCGTAGAACCCAAACAGTTGGTGGTAACTACGAGGGGGAACAATATTTATATATTATACATATACATATATATATATTTATATATATATATATACTCAAGGTACAGGGTTCGTCTTATTTAAAGAGATAGATTGGTTTAAAAGATAGATACAGATATAGGTGAATATATATATATATATATGTCTATATATGTCTATCCATATATATATAAATATACAGTTTTTTGTTGGCCTGCTTATTTCACCCTCCGAAACCTTTTGAAGGGAAACTCCAGTTATATCCCAGAAGATCCAGTAAACAAATGCATGCATGATCATCCAGAATCTATTGAACCCTTTTCTGAACTCATCCCGATGCAGCCATGCCAGTGAAAAGACCTGCTGCGTTGACCAAGGGCCGGCCAAGCAGCTGTGGTGGTTTGCATGGGTTAGTGGATGCCTTGAAGCCTTGGGTGGTCAAAGCCAATTTTGTCACCTACCCCAACTTGCGTGGAATAAAACACAAGGATGTTGAGAAAATGAAACTCTATCTACCTCACCTCAAGAGGATTCAACAAGTTGATCGAACTTGGAGTTTTTCCATGAAGACCATCGATTTGGCTTTGAATACGTTGAATCAGGAGGGGGTTCCTTATTGCTATTCCTTTCCCTCAAAAAATGGTTGAAAGGTTTTGCGTGTTTTTTTCATGGGCTTCCCCTTCCCAAGGATTAGGGTTCTAACCAAATCGTGTTGAACATCCGCAATCATATGATGGACTCCGATATGGTCTCATGGACATCAGGAGCTGCACTTGGTCTCTGACACTGAAGCCTTTGCGTGGACATCAACAAAGGCCTTGCGATTGCAGGTGATGTTTCGGCACGTTGCCCAGGAGGCATTGAATTGTCGGAAGTGGCTCCCGAAGGCAGTTGTCTTGAAACTATATAATTTAGAGTTTGCCTACGTAAAAATTTTCTGTTGTTTGGGAACTTGGGAGATCTGATTTTTGAAGAATGTCCGGATAGAAATTCGAATTCATAATGACCATGTTTACAATGATGATGTTCTTAAAATAAAACATATTTTCACATCCACCCCTCAGGAGATGTGGACTGGCGCCGCCAAATCCATCAAGCACACATCAGCCGAAAAAAAACAAGCAGCCTCCCCTGAGACTAAAGATGAGGATAATGCAACAGAAGAGGCACATGCAAAGGAAGGAGCTGAGGAGGAAACACCCCGTGAAAGTGACCCGATCATAGATCCCGATGAGCATGAGCATGGGGGCAAACTTTTGAAACGGCCTTCCAGCAAGGATGTCAAGAAACGCCCTGCTACCAAGAGGAAAGCGCACAATCAAAGGGGAGCCCCACAAGACCAGAAGCCAGCACTGAAGAACCACCAGCAAAAAGACTTAGAAGGAAGCAGAGCACAAATCAGTTCGAAGCCGCCAAGGCCCCTGCAAGCACTCCTGTGAAGTTGATCCAGGTCAAAAGATCCAAATCTTCAACAAGCTTGGACAAGAATGCAGAGAACCTACAGCACATGCCCCATGCTTCAAATAAGAAAACGGCAGCAAAAACGAAGGCAGCAAAAGCAAAGGCAGCCCCCAAGGAAACATCCCGGGCAGCCCCGAAGCCAGTAGCTAAGCAAGCCCCACAACCAACCCCGCAGCAGCGCAGCGATGGTCTAGCTTCTTTTGATCTGATGGCAGAAACTTGATTTTCATCGAGAAACTTTATTTGTTCAGGTTCCTCTTTGAACCAGGTCTGCGTATAAGAATTTTTGGTTTCTATGTGTGGGGAAATCCAACTAAATAAGCTTCCCAACATTTTTCCCGTGATATATGCATGGCAAACATGTTAGGGACTAGGTCTAACATGGTTTTTATTACAAATGCATCCAAAGATTGAAAGACATTCAAAAATGTGTTGGTCGATCTGTGCACATAACAGTCATGGCAGCTCATGGATTTGAACAACATATGACTTGAGAATTGGATCTTATCTCATGTTCTAGCCAAGGATATGTATGGTCCGGGCCCTGAATTTGACTCGGTGACAGACCTTTTTCTGGGATTTGCACAGCCGATCCGATCTACCCCTGAACCAGTGCCAGCGCCATCGAGTGGCTTGCAATCTTCAGGAGGGCTTGAAAAGATTCTAGGTCCTTAGGTCCTTGCTGTTATTAAAACATTGTAAGATTTCATCTCAGCTTATTTGCTCTTGTATGTCGCCAAATGCGCTAAAGAACCCAAACATTGGATACCAAAGTTGGAAACCAATAACATATATCATGCAGGGATAGCCCGGCACAACACCAGTTCAATATTCCACACCAGGAGCCTTGCAGAGATTGACTTCCGATGCTTCACCTTCTGAACCTGCGGATGAGAAGAGGGAGCAACAGAATTCCGTTGGAACTCCTACTGTTGCAACTCCTACACCAGGGTTCGAAATGGGGTGGAGTGAGGAGCACCTTTGTGCTTGGAGGAAAGAAGTCAAGGGTCCTAAGTTACGAGGTCCTCTTGAGTTGTCTCAGAAGCCTACAGTTGATAAAACTGTCGATCCAGATTCTCCCGTTATCTGCACTTTCCATGATGGGGAAAAGTTCGAGGTAGCACATGTTACCATGGTTACTCGGATGGAACAACCCTTAGCTAGCACCTTCGCACTACCAAACTTTTTTTTTCCCAAAAGGCTATGACATTTGTTGCCACATGAAAGCCTTCCGAAATTAGCCATTGGGTAAATGTGATTTTTTCCATGATTAGATCTATTCAAGTATCCTTAGGGTCACCATGGCCCAGGCTGATTTGCAGGAGAAGCTCAAGAATGTGAAGCTTGCGACCCCGAAAGGTCCAGCCCAGAAGAATCCAAAAACGAAAGCAACTGTTCAATTGGAAGGGGAACAGGAGTATGAAAGTACCGATGTTGGTTTGGCAAGGGTGATGGTCAAACCTCAAAAGGGAAGGAGTACCATAGTTGTGCTTATGTTCAGAGCGTTAGAGGAAAAGAAGATTTCCCAGAAGCTTCAACTAGTTGTGAAAGATGACACCCTACCATTGGCCGAATGCCACACCATTATGAGACTCATTGCTCAAGAACTTGTTTTTGGCACTTTGGGCGTCCAGAATCTGAAAATTCGTCGGGATGAACTTCTTCTGAGCCACCACAAGGGCGCGCTGTCGAGCTACCTGGAATCTATGGTTGGAAAGGAGCCCCAAAATGGTATCACTATGCACCCCGATTTCATCGCTACCTTCAAAAGGAACCAGGAGTTGCAAGCTGCATTCATTGCCAGCCTTCTGGGAAACGATGAAAGTCGAGATGAACAACGGGCCTCAGAAGCTGCCAAAGGACCCAAGATCTGGGTTCGGTTGGGACAAATGCATATATAATATATAATATTTACCCCTCAGATATGCATATATAAATAGTAACTTATATATATATATTGACTTGTGTTTGTGCGGTTTCACCCCCGACTCAATTGAGATAAGCAAAGACAAAAAGAAATATTAAATACATGTCCGACCTTAGCGATTTGCGTGGCGTTTTGAGTTTTACGTGTGTTTGAATAAGAAACTTAATTTACAAAGGGACGAGCACAATGGATTTCCAAGTGGGAAAAAAGACCCTCATGATTTTTCGAAAAACCGGGCATGTCTTTTGGAGGTGTTCTGAATAAGAAACTTAATTTACAGAGGGACGAGCACAAACATCTATATTATATTAATTATTATTAATATATATATATATATATATCCACGTATCTACATATACATATACATACACATACACATACACGTACATATACATATACATATACATACACATACACATACATACATACATACATACACACATACATACATACCTACCTACCTACCTACCTACATACATACATACATACCTCTGTAAACATGTTTCACGGCAACAAAATGCCACATGTGAAAATATGATTGTTTGGGTAGTATAATAAATCCATTCCTGATTCTAAACCCATCTATTTACACTGATATGGGAATAGTCTGCCTTACATAGACACATTAAAGGCCTAATATCTGGAACTTCAAAAGGAGGTGCCCTTTTTTCTCCTATAGGGGACACTTTTGGGAACCCAAAATGGGCACCTAATTTTTGAGACATACCCATCTTGTTGAAGCCCCTTTTGGGCCAAACAATCCCAATGGCCATTTAGCTGTTGGCAAAGCCGTGATGTAAAATATATATGATTTTTTCATGCCTATATTCCAACCCGCCCCTTGTACATCTACCGTCCCCAAAACAGGAACCCTTTTTCTTTATCTTCCAATTGTTCTTTTAAAGAATTCGCAAAATCCAATACGGGGTTTAAATCTATGGAGCCATCAATTCAAGTCCCCGTTGTGGGTCATAGCGTCCCCCAATTATTTATGTTGTTGGTTTTTAATACGACTTCTGTGCGATAGCTTCAACCAATATTCCCAACAAAGGTGGGGCCCCAAACCCCACTTGGGGAAACCAACGCAGACCCACTGCCGCACCCAGGAGATTAAGAACCCGGAGCCACCAAAGTCAAGCCTCAGAATGCGAGGCAATTTTTCAACCCGAGCTGAATGAAGTTCAGGGCAGGTCAGATGAGGTTCACAATTTCGAAAAGGGCCAAACAGAGTTTTCAAACAATATCAGTATATGCATCCACAAATTTAATTTAGGCTGTAGTACCTCGGGATCCCCCAATACAAATCTATGTCTATAAAATCTTGTGCTCATATAGCCTATTGAACCTCCAGACTGTAAAGATCCTTGAATAGACATCCGGGATTGGCAACGAAATCCAGTTGCCATTTGGAAGCTAAAAGAATACGCCGTGAGAGTATGAAGGGGTGCTGAAGCTGAATCCTTTGGGAAACCAACTTTCATATATATATATATATTTATTTATAACAAATTTGGATTCAGCAACCCTTCAAAGTTTCAGGGTTGATTCCGGGAAGGTTTGAGCGTCCACCAGAAATGTGGCTATTCAAAACCAAGACCAAAACGGTTCTATTTTGGATTTTTTTTTGAAGCAAAAAAGGCTCCAAAACGGGACCACTATAAGATGCAAGATGAACAAAAAATTGTTTTTTGGATTCAGTGAGACCACTTTGAATTTCAATCCGTGTTTGGCCCAAATGTAGGATATTGGATATTTCCAAAACAATTTACTGAGCATGAGCCAAGTTTGCAAATGAAGCTTCCCAACACATAAATATGTCGAGTAATTATTCCGAAACAGTTTCAGATCATGCAATATCCATTTTGATTTCACAGGATGTTTGGAGATGTTTTCTTTGGAGGGTCTATGGTTAGCACATGCTGGAACTATGAAATAAGATTGTTAAGATGCAGGAGGTTTACCAGTTCCCATGAAAATTTATGAAATTGTATGAAATGGGCTAAAACCTTTAAAATTCAACCGAAATTTGTAGCGATGAGGGTGCGATGAGCCACCCCCCACAGGAACCCCGATGAGCCACCGATGAGGGTATCTTTTTAAAGATGTTGGGATACTTAGCCAAAAGGCAAACTAGGCGATGAGGTACCGATGAGCCCCTTAAAACAATGGTTCATGACAGCGATGAGGGGGTACATGACTTTTTGCGATGAGCCCCCGATGAGGGTTAAGGAAAATCTGCCCTTCTCAATTTAAATCAATAGTAAAACTACCGATGAGCCTGCGATGAGGTCCCAAATCACTAGCGATGAGGGTACCATTGCATTTTAGCCCGCGTCAAAACTGCAAGGATTTTGGCTGTGTTGGGAAAATACCAATTGTAGTGCCGCTTCTCATGGCGGATGTGCCCATGGCTGGGAACCCTGACAACATGGACACGCTTGTAGATGACGAGACTGTTCCTGGCGAGCCAGCTTTCTTGCAGGATCAGGCTGGGGGTGGTAACAAATACAAGCTTTATCTTGAAACAGTACACATTTTAAAGTGCACGATGGGATTATATGGGATTATATGGGGTTAGATGGGATTATATGGGAATTAAATAGTACCCAGCTATATATGGTGGAAACCCTTTAGCTCGCTTGGGCATCAGGATGTTCAACAAGACCCACAAGGCGCAGAAGGTGATCGTCCGCAACCTTCCCAACAAGTTGGCCAACAAGGACATGGTGATGATGGTGAACATGTGGGTGGTGAGATGGCTGAAGCTACCAGTGCGCCATCAAAGGCATCTCCACCAAGTCTCGAAAGGGCAAAGGAGCAGTATGCTCAGGTGCATGGCATGGATCCTAGTGCTGTTACTGAGGAGCTGCCCGCAAAATCTGATGAAGGTGTTGAAGGGTGGGCTTGTCGCGGCCTAGATTGCAGAGCACATGGGCCGTTGGGGAACGCCTTGTACAGGGCATTTCGCAAAAACCCAACCATGGCCAAAACATACCGCTGGTTGTTCGACGACCTCAAGGTCAAGTTCAGGCAGACTTGGGCAATGTCAAGAAGTTTTGATTTCGTCAGCACCAAGCGGGTCCATTCCGTATCCACTACCACCAAGCACGAAGAGATTGGCACTTGGAAGAATCAGTTGCAACTGGAGGCTCACTTTGGGGGAGTAGGGATCGCAGAGGCCGAAAGGCAGGCGAAGAATTACATCCGAAACTGCCAGCAGTTCGAGGAGCGGTTGTCCAACATATAAGGCTGTTGTTTTGTAAAAATCAAAACCACTTTTTTGAAACACCCCTTCCCCTCCTCTCTTAACAGCTCATCCCGTTCAGGAGGCATTTGTCCGGTGGAACTCCTGGACGGAAGCCCACAACTACTTGCTTGTGGAAAAGCTGGTGACCAAAGGCGAGGAGGAGTCATGGAAGGAGATGGCGATCATGGTGGACTCATCAGCGACCTTTGAGACCGAAGCGATGAAATGTCAAGCTGTGAGGAAATACGCTGCTTACTACAAGATGCCGGTGGAGGAGGTCAAAACGGAAGCAGTGGTGAATGATTCATGGGGTGTCCGTGGATGGTGTGAGATGAACATCACCGTTCCAGGCATCAATGACAAAGATGGGAAGGAGAACCAACAAGTAGAGGTGCAACCTGCAGCCAAGAAAGCATCGGCCAAAAAGAAAAAACAGGTTCCAGCCCCAGAGCAAGGTGAATCAGTTGGTGATGCAAATGGTCCCCAGCCCGCTCAGCCCAAGCCGAAAGATCCCAAGCCGAAGAAGGCCAAGAAGGAGTTGACCGAGCTCCAGAAGAATGAGACCACTTCGAAGGCTATGTTGGCACAGCTGCAGCGTTCGCAGCAAATCATGTCCAAGGTTTCCGGCCATGGGGATCAAATTCCCAGTGAGTGGAAGTGGGCGCTTCCTTTTCTTCAAGAATATGAGGCCCTTCTCACTGCATTTACTGAGTCGCTTGCACCAAGGGATGGTGATGACATCAAGGATTTCGATGATGAGATGAAATTGAGTACCCTCGACAAGACGAAGACAAAGCAGTTCAAGAATACCTACAAGGACCGCTATGGCACACTGCTTGCACTCTTCGTTGACCGCTCCTCTTCTCTTGCTGCTCAGAAACTTCCATCAATGAAATTAGATATATTTTTTTCCCATGTGTAAGCTTTTGTAATTTACCCTGCAGTGCGAAAGGGGTTGAAAAGCGCGACTTTTTCGTGCCCAAAAAGGGTCCCAAGAAAGAGAAAAAAGTCGCGCCCTAAAAATTCCAAACCCAAGCGTAATTTTTATTGTTACAGTTTTGCTATCTGTCCCCCCCGGCTACTATCGGCTACTAAGGATGGATGCATTGGCTGACAAAGTGCACAGCATGGCCCAGGCCAGCGCAGGTGGTTTCACAGGGGCCCCAAAAAAGCGGGCACGCAAAGCTTAGATTTTTCACCTTCTGTCTACCAACTGACCGGCAAGCACCTGTGAATGTTTAGTTTGCATATGTTCATCTAACATGTCCCCCCTGGGGATCGAGCATTGGGGATACAGGTGAAGTTGGCTTCAGTTCAATCTTGACTCCAATGGTGAAAAGTACCAAGCACAAAATCAGGGGAAACAATCGACGTAGAATGGGGTGTTGACGCATGAGCTATCAAAGTCTACTTATGAATTTGCACTCTCAAATGGGGCTATGTTGATTCAAATCCATTACCCATCATTTTTTGATGTCTGTATTGATCTTCACCACTAGCTTTTGGTATGTTCAAGCGAGCCCGCGTGTGTAGTCGTGGGGATGGTGATGGAGATGAAACAACTGTGACGGAAAATCAGAAACAATTTGGGTCCCAACTTAGAGAATTCTTGTTGGACAAGTATTGTTTAGAGGGCCTTACTGGTGCCGATGTGGCTTCAATCTGTTTTCTCGCCACCCAAGCTGGCGCCTTTGGGGTGGCAGATCTTGCGCTTCATCCGAGCCTGGCAGCCAAGCACGGCAATGAGCACGTGAAGCTGCATGCAGGTAAGATTTGGCCAGACTTGGACCTTCAATATGTTGACTGCCCTGTCTATGTGAAACGGGAATCCAGGAGAAGCAACATCGAAATTCCAGTCTATTTGCCGTCCACTGCACTTGACCACTACATCACTGAAGACATGCTCGATGTCAAGTCGAACAAGAACAAAGCTACGCAGTTGCAGGGGTAGACAATTATGATGCACATCCAGTTGTTTGCAAAGCTAAAAGTGAAGGCTTTGAACATGTTGTTCGCCCTGTGGCACTTTACTGGGATGGGGTGGCCTACACAAAGCATGATTCGTTCATGGGGTTCTATGTCACTGATATCCTGTCGTCGCAAAAATTCTTGTCCTTCTTGATTCGCATCTTTGCCTAAAATCATCCAAACTATTGGTGGGTTTTTTACCCTTAGACTTTTTGCCCCTGGGTCATTTCGCCCAGATTGATCCTGCCTTCCCATACCAAGGTAGCGATGAGATGTGCCAATGTGGCTGTCGTGGATGGTGCACCTTATTTCCGCTCTTGCTGGCGTGGGTGGAAGATTTGAAAGCGATGGAAAGTGGGTCGAAAATCAGGGTGGCTGTGTTAGATATTCAGGGTGATTGGCCTGCATTTTTGCAGGTGTTTGGCTTACGCTATTGGTCCCACAATGACCACCCCTGTCCACTATGCCGGATCAATCAAACCCAACTTGGAGAGGACAGCTTGAACGAAACAACCCTGGATTCTCCGCCCTTTCAAGATTACACCACTGATGACTACAACAAAGATGTTCAGGAAAGTGTGAAAGTTCCCTGGATAAAATGATTTTCTCAAAGCTGTCAAATGGCATTTTCCCCGAACTATGTTTTTCCAACATGGCACAAAATGTTGACTGAGTCATGTGCCGTGCCCAGGTTGTCGAGATCACAGACCTGCAAACCCAGAAGGAGATCTTTCGGCATCTGGTATACAAAGAAAAGCGGAGGGGACGAGTGTTGTCCAAAAGTTTTCCAGCTCTTGGGCTACCAAAATTTGCCCGCTTGATGCCAACACGTACCATGACTGATGTTGCAAAGTTTGAGCACACAACAATTCCATTCTCAAGTTCTTGGTGGGTGGCTTCCCCGGATGCGCGCGTGGTCCATGACTGTCCCCTTACCACTCTGTCAGGGGTTGGATTGGACATGTGGTCACTTGATTTGATGCATGCATGGCATTTGGGGCCTATGCAACAATTCGTATCCCTTGCGATGAACCATTGTTTGGATAGTGGATTGTGGGCCCCTGACACCGCTCTGGATGTGGTCGACCGGAAAAGGATCAGTCTCTTATCGATCAAAACTGAACTCTTTAGCTGGTACAAGTCCCAACGTTTAGACCCTGACTGGCGTGGAAAGGGCTCTGAAGAATCTTCCCATTATGATTGAGTAAAATGTTGAATTTTTAACCCCCCCTTTGACTATCAAATAGATGAGACAAACCTGTTTTAAATTTTGTATCTTCCACATCGCCCAGGTGTGGAATCTTACCTTGGGAATGCTCGGCACCACAGACCGTCCACAACTCCACGCGAAGGCAGCAGAGTCGCATGGCCTCTTGAAGTTCATGGCGTGTCTTCTCAATTCCCACCTTGGCCGTTTTCGGGTGAAGAGTCATACAGGAAAGCAAGGTTTCTCAAAGAAGCTGCAGATGCAGCAGTTCGTTTTGATGAAGTGTTTCAAACGCAACACCGAAGACTGAACAGGTCTGAGTTGCAAAGGGCTTTCAACTCATACATTCGGTTTTTGTCTTTTTACAGGAAATCTGGAGGCCCTTTACTTCCCAAGTGTCATTTCATGATCCATTTGGTTCAACGTGCCCGGTTCAAAGGGAACCCCAAAATGTATTCAACCTACCGGGATGAATCGTTCAATGGTTTGATAGCGAAGATTGCAAGAAGCTGTCATAGGCGAACATGGGCCAACGCAGTCCATTGGAAATGCCATGCGCTTCACCAAAAAAATCACACAAAGGTGATCAATTCGAACTTTTTCAACAAACCAAAGCCGGAGGGGAAACGGTAAAATCAGTGCTGAACTCTTTTGCCTGGAGATGTATTCCTACATAGGTGCCAGTCAATGACAATTGAATCCAAAAAACATTAATACTTAACATGGCAGCATGTCAGCAAGCCACCTATGGGGCCTACTGCAGGGTTCATTTCAGGACCAAATTTGAAACCCCGTCCCTTGGCTGCTTGGGACCCGAACGTCCATGGCTTATGATGGTGTCCATATCCGAAAGGCCAACCCAGCGGATGCGTTTTTTGATGCCTCTGTTAATGGGAAAAAAAATCATGATTTTGTGCAGAATTTTGATGCCGACAAGTCCAAACAGCGGGTGCTAGAATCTATGGATATCTTCGGTGGTGAAGGAAATTTCCGAAAGTGTTGTGAAAAAATTGGAGTGTCATGCAAAGGGATTGACATCCTCTATGACAATGTGATGCACAATTTTGTGACCGAAACTGGTTTTTTCTTCATCTTGACCATGATGTTGACTGTGGTATCTGGGACTGGTTTAGAATCTTTTTTTTGGGGTGGTAGGTATTAGGTATTGTAGGTCCCCCTGCATGCAACTTGCTGTTGATTGCCACTGTGTCCATCTAAGGTGGAGTTTGGGTGGCTACTATGTTGGCCTCCATGTCACCTGTATGTGTTCATGTCTTCGTCCTACCACTGCCGATCTATCGATTTCCCCTACGGGGACCAAACCAAGTATGCAGTGCAGCGAGCGAACCAGATCGTCATCAACCTGCTGGCTATGTTATGCATAGCACATTCCCGAAAAGTCTTTTTTCTGCTCCTAGTGAAATTTGGTGACGTTTTCATTTTTCTCAAAAAATGGGATTGTCCTGTTCTCTAATTTTTTGTTTGGAAATTCCCCCAAGTCTATACGAGTGAGGCTGGAACAACCGGGATCCTCTATGATGTGGCTTTTGCCAGAGATGTATGAATTTATTATCGCTACCTGCAGCCAGCGAGTTCACAGCTGGATGAAATGTTTTGGGCATGAACTTCCGAAGCCATCAGTCTTTGTCAGCAACGTCACTTATGAGTGTTTGCAATTCCTGGAACGCAAATGGAGCAAAAAAATGGAGAAGCGTGTCCAACGAACCCTGGTATATCAATAACATTATGTCAGTTTTGGAAAACTTCAACTTGGTTAGAACCAATTATGTGTCCAAGTTTTGTTTTTTCCACAAGAGTACCCTTTAAAATTGGGATATATTTTCTTAGGTTTGTTAACCGGCCCCAGGACTACTTACCAACGTACTCTTTCGTTCCAAGATCTTGCAGAAAATGTGGACGTACAAGGAGATTTACTTCAGAACAGCTTTGAAATTCCACTGGATCAACAAGATGAAGATCCAAAAGCACCTTAAGGGCTGCTACAAAATCCATCGCAGCAAATCTATGAACCGCAAGTTCGTCAGTGGGGGCCCAAAACTCAAATCTTCTGGCATTTACACTGAACAGCTGTCGTGGAAGTATGGGACATGGTGTATTCGCGTAAGATAGAAGGTTTTGCTGGAGAATACAGACTTGCGGTGCCCTACACCAGACTATGGAGCAAAATTTTTGGCCAAATCATGGTGGATGAGGACTAGGGTTCCAATCCTAAAGCGTGTTTTTTAAATGCGTTCAACCGTGCTTTCGAATTTTTCAAATCCTAAATGGTGGTTGGGTTTAAGTGCCCTGCTCAGGATGATGGCAAACTTCTCACAGCCATAGCTGCGACGCGCAAACGCGTGTCTGAAGCAATCGCAGCGCTGAGCTGAAACAATTTGGGAAAAACTGTTCGTGTTGCGTGTTTTTGCAGTGGCAAAACCTAACGCGAGAACCATTTTGGTTTATAGTTTTATTTTGTACACATATATAATATATAGAGATATGTAGATATATAAGATAGAATAGTGTACACGCACCTTTTTCTAATACTACACCTGTACAACGCATGTTGTGAGCCCGCATGCGCTAGTATATAGGCCCAAGTCACGATCAAATTGCTCCAAAGAAGTGACCAAGTGAGACCAATGGGATAAAAGAGGTGCACCTGAAGTGATGCCAAAACAGTGGACGATCCAAAAAATAGATCTAGTAAATCCATTTTTTTCGAAACACAGGCGATCCATTTTTTGGATCTGAGCAGGGCTTGGGGATTCCGATAATTGCGTGGCCAGGGACGCGATGGTTGGTAATCGTGCTTGGTCACCAGAAGGCGAAGCATTCTCCATGAAATTGTCCCGGAAAGGGTTGTTGCCATGATGTAAGGGAAGTTCAAAATGATGGCGCCAATAATCAGCCGTTAGCTTCGACCACTCCCAATGTCCCGAAAGGCCATAAAAGAATTGTTCCGGATCTCGAGTTCTGGAAATTCCTGTGGTTGGTATCTCTTCAATGAATAGCTCCCGCTCATTGCTGGAGTGGGTAAAAATCTTGAAGTGAATCTGATGAACAACCCGTTCAGTGAAGCGTCCTGGCCGGTGAGGAGCTGGATGAAGATGTTCAGGTGCCGGAAAAGGAGCAGCAGGATGAGGATCAGCAGTGTACATCCCGGAAGGCGTCAAAGTTTCAGGGCCAGTCATGGGAGCAGTCAAGGTTCCGGAGGGTGGCGATGTCGGATCCAAAGGAGGTGCCACACTGTTCGGGTCGTCAGGTATCGGTGGGTTCTGGGAATTTCGCAAAGCATTCGCAGGCCATGCCAAACCCGCAGAAGTTGTATCCCGTTTGTTCTCCATGGGACTGGCCGCAATTGCAACTGAATGTGAATGTCGAGCAAAAGCTAACGGAAAGATCAGAATACCACGAGCATGAACAGCAGGCAGAGATTATGATAGCAAAGGTGACAACGGAGTAGAATAAGAATCTCAAAGAATTCCATCAGGATCAAAATGGGAAAGGATTTCACATTTCGTGCCGTCTCGTTGGCACTGCCCCGCGCCTTCAAGAGAGAAATAGAAAAGAAGGAGAGAGCAAGAGGGCAAGAGAGCAAGAGGGCAAGAGAGAATGTGAAGATGAGAAGATGTGAAGATGTGAAGATGTGAGGATGTGAAGATGTGAGGATGTGAAGATGTGAAGGTGAGAAGCTGTGAAGATGAGAGGATGTGAAGATGTGATGTGAAGATAAGAAGATGTGAAGATGAGAAGATGTGAAGATGTGAGGATGTGAAGATGTGAGGATCTGAGGATGTGAAGATGTGAAGATGAGAAGATGTGAAGATGTGAGGATGTGAAGATGTGATGTGAAGATGTGAAGATGAGAAGATGTGAAGATGTGAGGATGTGAAGATGTGAGGATCTGAGGATATGAACATGTGAAGATGTGAAGATGAGAAGATGTGAAGATGTGAGGATGTGAAGATGTGAAGATGAGAAGATGTGAAGATGTGAGGATGTGAAGATGTGAGGATCTGAGGATGTGAAGATGTGAAGATGAGAAGATGTGAAGATGTGAGGATGTGAAGATGTGATGATGAGAAGATGAAGATGTGAAGATGAGCAGATGTGAAGATGAGAAGATGTGAGGATGTGAGGATGTGAAGATGTGAAGCTGAGAAGATGAAGATGTGAAGATGAGCAGATGTGATATGAAGATGTGAAGATGTGAAAATGTTTGACAGACCCCCACTATTAGAAGAACCCTTCGCTCAGACGCTCTCGGGAAAAAACATGAGTTCTGTCATGAAAACGGTGGAATGTAGGGCCACCATCGCCACCTAATTGTGTCAAAAACTTGTGGTCGGTAGCACACATTGCAAAGCACCAGTGACACGAATGCGTGGCGCGCTCTCAGGTGGGGGCTTTCCAGACTTGGAAGCTGCTGCGATTCCCAAATCATAAATTTCGAATTTTCGTCCCCACCCAACCCCTAAGCACTGACGTTGCAGCAGCGAAGCATCCACGTGTGTACGCAAGGCACATGAACGTCAATATCCCACCCCACGCCACCCAACCCCTAAGCACTGACGTAGCAACAGCGAAGCATCCACGTGTGTACGCAAGGCACATAACGTTAATCTCCCACCCCACCCCTAAGCACTGACATAGCAGCAGCGAAGCATCCACGTGTGCACGCAAGGCACATGAACGTTAATATCCCACCGCACCCCACCCCATCCCACCCAACCCCCATATTCGGTTTTCCACCCGCTAGCTAAACCAAGTTCTACAAAATCATCGACCTCTTGGAAGCGGTTGAAAAGCAGCATCGTGCGGTGATTTTTGGGCACGCCCTGCCCCCCCTGGTGAAGACCAGGGGGTCTTTTCCACCTGGTGAAGACCAGAGGATTGACAACATGAAAAATATGAAAAAAAAGTGAGGGGTAAGACCACCATCACTGGAAAAAACAACATGACATGTTCATGGTTAGCCTGCATGTCGATTTTGCCCAAACAGTGCTGAGATCAAGGTTTCGGTCGTGACACTGTAACATGACACGCTTGTCACGTTATGATGATGGTTTTGATTTTTATTATCATCACTTTTTATTGTTGTTCACTTATTTCTTTATTATTCTTCTTTCTTTCTGTCATGGTGATGGTTATCACATGTTAGTGAAACGAATTAAATCAAACTAAATTGAATCATGTTCAAGTATCGTCATTGTCATCCCCAAATTTACCTTCCCCACACTGGTTAAGTTTAAAGCCTCATTATGCTTGGGTGGCACAACCCATAGCGTCCAGTCATCCAGTCATCCTGCCTCCTGCCCACAGCTCCACCAGTTGCCAACCTTTACCACCAGTTTCCCATTTTTTTTTCGGTCGGTCTTTAAGACTTGGGCCTATATATATATATAATTGCCACACCAAACCACCACCCATTTTTTTTTACACTCGCTGTTGGTATTTAAAACATGAGCCTGAAACACAGGACTAAACCCAATCCCATCCCTTTTTATTCCTCGTTCTCGCAGTCAATTTAAACTCGAGCCATCTTAGTTAAGATCTAGATACCCTTTCCTTTGCAATTCTTAGGTCTTAGGTCAGCCAGCAAACAGAGTCAAGCACATGACATACTTGAGCCAAGTAGTAGACAGAAGTGCTGTGCCTGCCACGCAAAAAATCGCGCAGAGAAGAGAAAAAACTTCAAACACAAAAAAGGCATATGGGCATATGAATTAACAGCGCCAAGTCAAAGATGCTGAGAGGTTCCAACAAAAAAACAAAACACGTGAACAACTTTTCTTGCCGGTCGAGCTCGTGCTGGGTGCTTTGAAAAAGTGGGTTGTCACGTGTGCTCTTGGTCGTCCAAGTTTCTGGATATGCCAAGTGTTCTCTGTTTTCTTTGTCGGCTCTGGCTTTTTCAAGATGGGTTCCAGATCCCGATACCAGTTGGAATCTTGTTGGGGTTTCCAGATACAAGACACTAGAATCACTAGAAGACTTTAAAAAATGACATGCACATCTCCAGACACAATGCAGAGTAGAGGTGTCACGCCGTCAATGATTGCTGTATCCCCTTCTGTTACCTTGTTCCTCACGCCTGCTAGCTTGTCCTGTCTGCCGGTGTTCGCTCCCTCCTCAGGTCCTTTGTAGGAGTTGGCATATGCTCGAGCAATAACCTTTTATTTTTTCGCAAAAATCGTTGGCACTTGAATACTGCAGTTGAAAACTGAAGAAACTGCAGGCCCCTAAAGACTGCACTTGTAGGCATTGTAGGCCCCATTTGACCGTCCGCGCGCCCACGCCCAACAGACGTAAGAAAGCGCAGCTTCAGCACCGCACAATGAAAAAATGCCCAGTGGAACAGTCTTCTGAAGAGACGCGCTGCAGAAGACCCAACGACAAGAAGTTTTGCAGAGTTTGAGCATACTTTGCGAAACATATGGAACCAAGAATTCTTTTCCAATAAGCTCACTGACTGCAGCGTTGCATAACTTCTAAGTCTGGACCATCAAAAGGGACCTGTGGTCCTTGTTTGATCGATTCTCAAAAGGTGCACTGTGATTAGCATGTGCTTTGGTGCTGATTTGCTCTAGGCCCCTGACTATGGATACGCGCACTGGCATATGGTTGTGTCCGGTTGTGGCAACACAGTTCAGTCCAAGTTGAATCATGCACGTTGCATGTAAAGTTCAGTTGGCATGTTGTGTCTCATCTCCTGGTTGGGTTGCCAAGAGGAGTCTGAAGCGCAATTGAAAGATCTCGAGGACGAGGACCCCACATGATTTGCATTTGACGTGTGTGATTCCTATTCGGCAATGTTGACCCAATGTCAACCTGAATTTGGACTGATACTTGTACATACCTGTAGATACTTGCAGGCTATGCTGAAGAAGAAACCATTGCTTCGAAAGCCACTTGAGGAAAACAAGAGATCCAAAAGATTCCAAACGTATTCCTTTACTATGAAAACAGGCACTCGGCACAAGGAAAGCCATTTGATGTATAAAGAGATGGAGTTGTAGAGAGGTTCACACCGCCGAAGGATGAAATTGCAGGCAATTTGATTATATTTGAGCCACCTTTGGCTACATCTTTCCTGTCTTTCACAAACTTTTTGTACATTTTTTTACTTTTGGACGTGGTGCATACTGCAGGAGCGTGTGGCAGCAGCTATGGAGCTTCTGGATTTACATGAGCCTAAAGCGGTGAAGGCTTATCACAACATTTTGGTGAGGGTTAATGCCGGTTGTCCATGTTTTCCCTGTTTGTCCCTGTTGTGTTTCATGTTGCCCCCCATGTGTTTCTTCTCTTGGAGTGTATTCCGAGTTCCATGTGTCAGGTTCGGATGTCCGGCTTGAAGCAGTCTGCAATTCGAGATGAGGAAGTAGTGCAAACTATGCGTAAGCTATGAAGACGACAAGCCGTAAGAAAAAATCATGAGCACAGAACCGTCTCCACGCTGAAACAACTCTACCCTAACATCTGTGACATTACAGCACTAGCACGGTGAAAATTCTGACGCTGACAAATCAACGAAGGACACGTTCAAAAGATTGCTGGCTGAGAAGTTTGCAGAGGCCATGGCATACCGTGGCTGTGAGTTGAGGCCGCGTAGTTCAATGCATAGGCCGCATATAGGCTGCATAGATCTGATGATCAGGCTATAGATGATCTCACCGCAGAACTTCTTGCATGAGATAGCTTGAAATTGGGTGCGATATTACAGTACTGTGGTTGGCATTCATATGTGGTTTAGATTGAACACGTGCAACCTGCAAGAGTATGCAAAATGAGCTCTATAATGCTCTATAGACAAGCGGATGATTTCAGATGATTAGAAATGATTATGTAGATGCTGTAGATTATGCTTGAAACATGTTCGAATCATATTGTCATGTTGTCACTTTTTCATTGGGATCTGTTACGACTTCACCTTGAGGCGATTCATGTGGACACAGATCAGGTCCGCGTGTCCCTTAGCCGCCCTTGGCCCGAAAGGTTTCACAATTTTTCTATTCTGAAGTGAAAATCAGGTGCACGAGGCAATACACATTAGACGCAGCAACAAGATTCAGCAAGTAAAAATCACAAGGATTTTTGGGTGAGGCCGTGACGCTAAGCAAGAACATGTGATTTCGGTGGAAAACACCGCTGACTGATGATCAGATATTACTATAAAGAATCATCCATGCTTGATCATCTAGGGTATTTCAACAGTGGCTGACTGATGTGCTGAGTTTGGGATTGCAAAGATAAAGCTACACTGAGGCGCTGGCGTAGATCGGACTGTCAAAGATGCGTAATACAGTAGTCTTGAGTAGCCTTGGGGTTCTTGAAGAAACATTTTGAACAAAGTCCTGATATGACAGGGCAACACCTTCCACCGAAATGCAGATTTCAAAGGATTGAAATTCAACGAACGAAGGGCAGTCCATGGTGCCTGAATACTGTGAATGAGACCTAAGCCAGGAATGACCCAACAATATGCATTGGTAGATAGTAGATACAGTTGTTTGCCTGCCAGGGGGTTGTCGACAGATATCCTTTTCTCCCGGCCGGCATGGCTCAAGCACCGTCTGATCTGCTGATGTGCAACCCGAATGATGCCACCACGTTTTACAGCTTTTGCATCGGGCTTGCTACGCCAATGGATGTTGGTACAGATGTTCCTCTTTCACCCAAGGCTGATGAATAGCCTGCGTCAAAGAGGGCTCGCATTCATGAGCGCTCCAACTGAGCGTGCCTCCCTTGCAGAAATCAAGCGGTGACAATGTATTAGGTTCATTGTCAGTTCGAGGGCAGATTTCTTGATGGCCCAGCCACGTCACAAAACGACACAACTTCTAAGTAAGGCAGGCTCCGACCTCCCTTGGCAGCTGTAGGAACCGCATGCATCATCTTCGTGCTTCTATCACGTATCAAAAGGATTGTCAATGAATCAGTTCCACGGTCAAAATCAAAAGACACTACAGAATCTGCAGGTGAAGTATGGCTTTCACTGTGGTGATGATCTTGGCGCCCTTGATGTGCCACACAAAGCTCACTCCAAGCTTTGAAGGGGATGTGAGTGGCGTTGTGTTCATGCACCTCCCCCTCGCATGGCTCAGCAGGGACACCAGATTGGCTTACTGAGCGTTGGAGCTCCCTTAACGGGTTGTGCCACGGGACCCTCAAAAGGGGCTGGTGCATCAGCAGGTGCAGATGGTTGCGCAGGGGACACCATTTCTTCATCTTGTTGAACAGGTGCAGGGTCACTGCTTGCCACAGCAGGGCGTGCTGAAGATGAACTGGTTGAAACACAAATGCGTGGGCCCAACAAATCAAAGCTTCATCCAACACAGCAAAACCAAACTGGTCATGTAATCACCTCTTGAACAGAACCAGGGTCTGGCAAAGCAACTTCAAGTGAGCCTGTGATGAACTCATCTGAGACAAACAGGTTGTGCTGGTGCACTTGCCAACGCCCTGAACGTTTCACCAAAAAAATTTTACGATACCACAGCATACTGGGGGATGGAGCAAGAAAGATATCAACACAAACTGCTTTATATGTTTTGATGGCAAGGCATTCCGCACCAAGCTTGGTCCAAGTCGTTCTGACACGTTGCACTGGACTTTGCAACTGCACAGCACGCAAGTGAGAAGTTCCTGAGTCTTCCAACATCTTGATATCTCCAGAAATGCAAAGGCTTTTGCGCTTGAAGGAAACTGGAATGGCCTTGCAGGCCTTCACAAGGTGAAAATCATCACCGAATTTTTGTAAGCTCCATCCATGCTTCATCAATTTCCAAGTGACAACAAAGGACTTATGATTGATGCCACGATAAACCCTTCCGTCAAAGAGAAACCACCAAAATCAACCGTTGCCAAACGAGCGCTGGACATGTTCAATGGACATCCTTGAGCATCCACATAGTCTACTTTCTCATCTGTGGCTGTTGCAACACCAGCTCGTGCATATGCTATGGGCAGTATTGACCCATCGGCACCGCTGTCCAAAATGATCTTCACTGCACGCATGTCATTCAAATCATCATCAGCATGAAAAGTCCATGAGTCATCGTGGTCACAGTATGTCATGTCAACCACTTTGCACCCATGCTGCGCATCATCATCATCATCATCATCATTATCATCATCGTCACCGTCATCGTCATCATCATCACCATCATCATCATCATCCATCATCATCATCATCATCATCCGTCATCCATCATCCATCATCCATCATCCATCATCCATCCACCATCATCCATCATCCATCATCCGTCATCATCACCATCATCATCCATCCACCATCATCCATCATCCATCATCCATCATCATCATCATCACCATCATCATCATCATCATCAAATGCAAAGCCGGTTGAAAACATGAAACAATGCCCCTGAAAACTGAATCTGAGGTCAGATCGTCGACCCAAGGCGCTGCAAGCAAATCTCCGGAATGGTTCTCTGTGCAGTCCGGAACAAATTCAAACCTTCTGACGGTCCCATTCCTCTGACTGTACTGCTGAAATACGTAGTGTGTGGTGAAGGTCGCGCAACGGTCAGGTGAGACTGAGACTGAGCTGGCTGTTGAGTTCCAGACTGGAAGGCCCTGACTTGCTGGTGGTGGTGGAGGTGGTACTTGCTGGAAGGTGCCACCCTCAACTTGTCGCACTTGGCCAGTTTCTTGATCACGTTTGAACTTCCTGCAATCCCTTTTCCAACAGCCAGACTTACCACAGTACAAACAAACGTTGGACTTGTCAACCTGGGAGGATGGTGTGCCCTTCCCCTTGCCAGTGGGTGAGGAAAGCTTGCCTTTCACTTTGCCTCTGCCCTTTGAATTGGAACTGTCTGACTTTGACTTGCCCTTAGGCTTGCTCTCGCTCTTGCTCTTCCCTTTTGATTCCACTCTGTTGACGTCCATTGGCATAGGCACTCCAGTGTCATGTGTCGTTGATGAAACACCAACGATCCCAAATTCGGAGTGAATATGTGACGGTGCCAAATTGTTGGTCACAGATTCAAATCCAAAAAACACAGCGTTGAACTGTAACATAGGTTGCAAATTGATCCAAAGACAGCTGAATCTGTTGCCTTATATTGGCAGGCAGGCATTTGATGAACACTGAAAGACTCACCAAAAAAAACCTAACCTCATCAGGTGCTGTAAGGCCACTTGCCTTCTGACATTCAGCAATCAACCGATCAAACCGTTGTATAGGGTCATAGAGCGACTTATCCTTACTAAATGCAGGAGGGCTCATCAAAACGCTGAGCAAAGCCATGGAGCGCGGCTTGGTGCTCGGTTTGAACAGTTTCAAAAGCTGCCTGTACACCTCATATCCATTTCGACCTGACACCTCGCATCGCAGCACCTTCAGTGAACGATTGCGTGAAAGTCCAACCAACATGGCCTTGCTACGAGATGTCATCTCAACTGAATGAACGTCCATGCGAAACTCATGTCTAGGTTTGCCGAAGCCCATTGCAATCAGATTCCAACCCAGCATCTGCGGCTCCAAACCATGCCAAATGATTGAGTTCGAACTCAGGCGAAGCTGATTGCTCTGCCGCTGGCCCTACTGCAGTAAAAGGATCGGGCATCCTGACCATCTTACTTGCATGTGCAATCAGAAATCCATGACCAAAGCATTGATTCAAATCTCAAATGCATACGGGTGGTGCTTTCGCAAAAAAAAAACAAAATTCATCGCCACTCAAAAACCCTTGTTTCTTCTCACACTCGATCTTGGAAAGAACTCAAATGCTCAACTGCACCATGTTGATTTGATGGAAGGCTCTGGAATTTGGATGAACGTTTGGAGCCAAGGGCCACGGGAGTCGGCATGATCTTGTCGCGGATTTCGTTTCGTTCAAGTCTTTTGACATGCTGCTTCTTCAACGGATGGACACAGAAAGGATTCTTGGATGGATGGTCACTGGGATCCGGATTGATCACGCCGTGCATTTTCCAGACATTCTCAACCTTCCCGCGCAACTTGCATTTCCACTGCCATTGTGTCTGAGTTGTTCCTTGCATTTCCTTGCCAATGCGCTTGTTGATGATAGCACATCTCATCGCCGGGACCCTCGGTGGCCTGCACGGATTTTGGTGTGTTATTACTTCCAGCACTTGCGTCTCTCTGTGGCGGAAAGGCCGCATGCTCGCCGATCGCTGCGTCAACATAGTTGGCAATTTCGTGGGGCGAAAGTGCACGCTGCAGAGAAAAACAATGGTTTCGCAAGGCGTAGGTTTCAACAGGGAACTTCGCCCGAAAGATGCAATAGATGTTTGAAAAAACGTCCTTGAACTTTGACAGAAATTCGCAAGCACCCAAAATTGCAAAAACGAATATCAATGCCATGGTGAACTAAAATTTCGTTTCTCCAGCCACTTGCTTCCCACCTTCATTCATCTCTGCTGCCTCAGCGCCACAAACTTCAGACGACTGCCCTCATCGCTGATTCTTTCCAAGGATCACTTCGTCCAAAACGACGGTGCAAGTCACTGCAAGTCCAAATAGTAATGCCTCCTTGGGCAAAACTTGTTTTTCTCATTGCTGTTTTCGATCTTGGCGTTCCATCCTACCAGTTTGCACATCTTCTCATCCTTGATTTCTTCCTCAGCGACAAAAACTTGGCAATCAAACATGACCTTGGCAAGTTCTTTCGTCTCAGCCTTTTGATTCTCTGTAGAAGTCACCATCATAGACCAAACGATGGATGCCTCTCTGGAGAAGGTAAGCAAACTGTTCACGAACTTGTCGCTTTGTCAAGCCATCTGCAAGTTGCTGGTTGCTGTTGTCAGCGCATTTTCGATCCCAGAACTTGCAGTCGGTCTTTGATGATGTCCACTTCGATGGCTGTGCGGCGTTCAGATATAGCTTTGAGGCCACCGCAATGTTGTTGACGGCGTCAAACAACGCGTTCGCATCGGTGAGAACTGGGGACCCACCCGTCTTGGTCAGGATCTCATCGTCCTCGTAGCGCAGATCCACTCCAATGTGTCAATTGCAGCTGTCGATGCCTGTGCTTCAGCTGACAAAGATGACCTGCACACACGCGCCAACTTCTTGGATGACCAATCCACAATGGAAAGCTTCGTGGCCTTGCCCTCATCGATCTCGCTTTTCGTGGTCACAAAAACCAAATAACCACCTTGGCTGGTGGCATTTGGACGGACGGCCCATGCTGCATCCGAATAGGCTCCAAACCGGAGTCAGCTGGCTTCGCCATGATGTCGTTGGATTTGATTTTTGAAATCTTTGGCCACGTGCTTGAGAAAAGGCAAACCTATATTGGCCTCGATGAAGTCAATCACTTTTGGGCTGGCCACTGCGGCCTGAAGCAAACTGCAATTTGCAGAGGTTTGGGTCACATTGATTTGCCGGCCATGCCATCGCTCCCACGATTGCTCGCAAGCTGCGCTGTTCATTTTCTGTGCATGGCTCGTCGCTCATCGTTTCGATTTTTGTCAACGGTGATGGGCTTGACCTTCTTGTACCCGTCCATGGAGATTTGATTAGTCTCAAAATCAAGACTCTGGTCCATCTGGGCGCTGCAAAAATCCATTTGGCTGCCAAAAGACCAAGGGCCAAAACGGAAACGTCTCCCATGTCCACAAAGATGATCCCAAAATGTTTTGAAAGACCCATCATATCCACCCTCCAAATCGCAAGCGCTGAAGACGTTCTCGCCGGCACCGATGTAGTCATCCACATGCAGACCAAGAACTTCATCGATGACCCATGCTTTGCCTTTTATCTTCAAAACTCGAAAGCTGTCTTCCTCAGCCGTGGCTTCCCCTGCGCTCAAAAAAAACATCGATCCAGGGGATGGCTGTAGAAGATCAGGTTGTGGATCATGACTTCATCAGCTGTTCCAAACCAGTGCCGGGGCGCTCTGACGTCATCGAAAGCTTGTTTTGTTGCCTTCAGTATTTGGTGAGCTTTCAATAGCTTTCAGGCCCATCAAGCGCCCCAATCGGCGCCGCATATCGCTTGTTGGTTTGGCGTATGTCCTGGTGCCAGCATCGATGGAATCCGCTTGCAGTAAGGCACTCTTGACATCTGCGCTGAAAAGTTTCCAGCGCTGCTGCGCTGCCATCACATAGATCAACATCTTCCCGATGCGGGACAAAGTGGGGAATTCTGTTTCCAGTTGTTTCTCCAAGACATCTTTGTGCTTGAAGCCTTGGATGATGACCCTGGCGTTTGCTTGAGGCCCTTCACTGGTTCGTTTCCATCTCTGAAGGAATCTTGCCGGTACCACTTCGCCTGCTGCAGCCTCTTCTGCATCCACCGCCTTGTATGCAGAGTTTTCAATCCAAACCATCAGCGCCTTGTCTTTCGCCTCATCGAGCATCTTTCGCTCAGCTTCCGTGAGGCGCTTCTCCTTGAATTCCTCCGCCAAAAAAATCATCCTCCACACGCATCTCCTCATCGGCTGTCTGCCACTGATTGCTTTGTGCCAATTGTTCATCAGTGGCTGGTCCTTTGGGAGGAAGGCCGTGAAGAAGTCGTGCTCGTTCATAGGATCATCTACAGGCGGTGGACTCCTTGATCTCTCTTTTCTGCCAATTGCTGACTTCATCTCATCAGCGCTTGCTGTCGCGTTCGTCTCCACCTCCACCTCTTTGCCCTTTTCGCCGATCTGTTGATCCACCTCTTTTTTAAGCTTCTCCTTTTTCTCCTCATGCTCTCGTGCCTTGTTTTGCCGTCTTTGTTCTTTTTCAAGTTCTTTGCGACGACGTTTCTCTACCTTGGCACTCGGTGCTTGAGGAACTTCTTCAGGAGTTTCTAGCTTGGAAGAGGGCAGAACCGATGGCGAATCCAATGCCACCAGGCCCGCGCCCTGCCGAACCATCACTTGCACCAGCGTCAGTTGGAGGATCACCGGGGGGAAGGTCGATGAACCACGGACTGGCCGGAGAGCTTGGACAAATTGCTGTTGAAGTGGATGTCGTTGGGCTGTTGCTGGAAGTTGTTGGAGACGTTCAGAATGTTTACTGCCAACTTCAGATGGACAGCAGGTCGAAGAGCTCCATTGGTCTCTTTGGGTTCCAGAGCGCAAACCAGAGCTGGTCTACGCCAGCGTGATGGCTCAAGCTTATCGTTGCTGGTGCGCCAATAGAAAGCAAAATCACTATTCTGCAGGTGCATGCTCTTTGCGGCTGCGTGCCAAAAGAGCACGGCGAACTGTTGAACTGTGATTTGCTTCATAGAAGGCTTTTAGCTGCCAGCACCTCACCTCCATGTCTTCCCTGCGACGCTTGGGACCATCAGGTCGGATTCCATTTGGCTTTCCAGACTGCGACGGTGAAAGTCTAAAAACCATCGCAGCTGGTGAAGCTCCTTTGCTCACAAGCATGCTGCACTGCGTCCTCCAAGTCCAAGTCAGGCTTCCCTTTCTTCATCTTGATGAGTCGCTGACGACGCACAGCATGCAAACGTTCCACCAAGCCCAGTTGGAGTGATGTGCTTCTTTTGGAATCAATATCAGCTTGATGCCACGTTCATCACACCATGACTGAAGATACTCAGACATGTGGGCGCGTGATGTCCGTCTTGATGATGTTGGGAGTTCCTGCCCATGATGTCCACTGTCGCTTGATGATGTCAAGCTCCTCTTCCATTGTTTCACTTTGGACCACCGCCTTGGTCTCAAAACGGGTGTACTCATCTATGGCGGCTAAAACTTTGCGATTCGCATCATCCCATTTGAGGGGAAAGGTGTCCATCTCAATGATGTGGTTGATGGGTTGCCCTGCCCTGCTCAAAATGCAAAACTACGAGAATGGATTCACGCGAAGAGCAGCAAAAACAACCTACGAGGAGATGGAACTGCGATGGCGTAACCGTGAGATTGTGGAGATCATGGTGGCTGAAGACATTGAGGCAGAAACGCCCCCGGAGTTGGAGGGAACTCTGCAACCAGACGATTGGAAGAAGGCCGACGTGAGCACTTCTTCGGCAAGACGTGTGGTGGCCAAGCTTTATCGACAGCTTGGACACCCCAACAACGCCAAGTTGGTCAGTGCTTTGCGAGACGCGAGCATCAGTGAGATGGTCGTCAAGCAAGCCGTTGACTACAAATTAAATGTGATGTCTGTGAAGCACATCGTGACACCACCGAAGCCATCGTCGTTTTTCAGGGCCGTGGATCTTCCATTCATCTGCACATCCGCCCCGCTGCAGTTGCACTGAAGGCCATCGCCTCTGCCAAGATTCTTGATGTCGTTCGCAACCTTGTTCCTTTCCGCACCTTTCCAATCATCTGGTCATACTTGACGTAGTAGAGGAGTCCAGTGCGGCATCGATCTACGACCACCTCAAGATAGCCCTTCATCTTCTCCATGGTTTGCGTCTTCCATGATTCAGCTGGATGTGGGTGTTCCATCGCTGCCGCTGCTTCAACCTCCTTGCGCTCCTCAAAGCACGTAGCAGCCAGATCCAAATGACTTGTTTCTTCTTCCTGTCGTCGACGCCTCAAAATTTCGACGTCTTCTTCACATCGCATGTTGATCCCAATTGGGCTCCACTTTGTGCAAGGTGGTTGTACACCAGGAGCGTGGAAACATGGAGATCTCAGATGATCAGAGTTATGGTTTTTTTAAGTGCAACATGATTCGTGTTCCTCAAGAATAATTTCAGGTCAACGAGGCCGATACTTTTTCAGTGAAGCACTTGGCTGGGAAGTTTTATTGTTTCAGGTTGCCAGCGTAACTGTTGCGGTCCCAGTTGGTATGAACAACATGTCAAATCACTACGACAACATGGCTTTCAACCCCACAAGATTCAATGTGAAGATCTTTTTCAATTCGGAAAAGATGATCCACTTCAAGCACTTTTTCGGGCTTACATTCCAGCAGGGGTCGGTCACATGAGTTGTTTTCTTCTCGGAGCAGCAGTCGCTGATGCGCAAGTTCCACTACTTGGGCCCCATACTCTTCTTGAAGAGCTTCAAGCTATCATCGTCATCGACCGGCCTGAGAAGGAGATCGCAAAGGTTGAACATGTCATTGTCGTTAATTTTGAGTTCTGGCCACCTTACCATGTGCATTGAACAGTTTCCGGAGGACGTAGATCAACAGCTGCAGCAGTTTTCACATGAAGATGTTTGGCTTGAGCCCAATCGTAATTACATTTTCCCAGCAAGCTTGGCTCATAGCACTTCGCTTCGAGACTTGCAACAACGAGATCAATTCGAGCCCACTCATGTTCTCCCGACCTCCAAGACGGCTGACGAGGTGGAGGCACCTTGTCACCTGCCGTCTCAGCTTCAAGATGTAGATTTTCATCTACATGGTTCATGCCCAGGGATTGGCTTCAAAGTGCAGTGCCACCGGTTCTGGAGACGCGAGAGAATCCACAGCTTTGCGGTCATCCAGGGTTCAAGTGGTACGGCAATCCAACAGGGTTACGCCCAATACAAGAAATGCGGCCGCAAGTGGAGGTGGGGTAAACACAACGGAAACCTGGCACGATTTCCGTGGATCGCAAAGCTCCTCTACACGGCCGCAGCCATTGCCACTGCCTTCCTCGACCCCCTCGGTGCCCAAGGGCAAGCCGAAAGCCAGGCCCAAGTCTCAGGCTTTGGCGAGAAGGGCTTCAAATTTGGTGGCGCATCAGCTGACTTCAACACCTTGGATGCCACAAGAAGTTGTGACGGAGGTGATCAACATGGCAGCTACAGACTTGGCACCCACGATGAGCGAGGAAGAGCAATGGCAGATTAAGCATCAAATCCAGCACAACATGGACGATTAGTTTCAGGAGAACCAGTCGGATCCTCAACGGCTGGTCGAGCAAGGGCAAGTGGCACAGCAACTTTTGAGAATGATTGTTTTGCTTGATGCAAAAAGCGTCTCCGATATACATTTTTCGATTTGTGCATGTTGCACAGCAAAGAAACTGAAAATGCTACATGTATGAACAGGAGTGCAAAAGGAGTAAATACTAAGCACCCTGCCTCGATGCTGTCTTTTTGACATGCGTCGCAGCTGCAAATGAAAATGTTTAAGCAAACCAATCCACGTGTGGCGCTGGGGCAACGTTTTGTTGTGCCACTACTTGCATAGTTTCTTTGAAACAAGGTGGCTTGGCTGCGGAGGCATGCAAGTGCCACTCAGATCTAAGCTACCCTCAGGCTTCAGCACTTTCTCAAGAGATTCCAGCTCAAATGCAGTTCTGCTGACTGCACTTGATCATTCCAACAGAGTTTCAATCTTCCATAGACTTTGAATCAGGAAGCCGTCTCATCAACTTCACTTGAACTTCCATCTGTAGGTGGATAAGCATCTTCTCTGCCCAAAGCGTTGGCAACCATATCAATGTTTGTTGACATCATTGCACCTGAGCTTGAACCTTGTTCCATGGCCCTGATGAAATTCAAGGTACGCTGGGCATCACTGAGGCTGGCAGGGGCATGGGTGGCTGCATATGATGGTGGTGGTGAATTCTCATCATCACTGATGTCGCTCGTCGTGGCAATGCCGCGTAATGCACCACGACGCAAAATGTCGATGGGAGACCTCATGGCTGAGATCAAACCATACAAAATGGTCACCGTCTCCTCGTAGAACCTCCTGCACCCATACGTAGGCGCATTGTCCCTAGGCCTTGCGCACCTCTCAACCAAGCATCTCATATAGTCTTTTGCATTGGGTTCTGATCCTCTGACTGAGGAAGATGGAGGTGGCTCATTCAAAGTTGCAGCTTCGTCCACGTCATCCAAAATGAGGGGATCATCCAAAGTAGCAGGCTCTGCATCGAGCTCAAGGTCTTGCTGCTGATTGTTGCGCAAACACATCCAAGGGAAAAGGAACAACAAACATAGCACAACTGTAAACGCAAGCAAGCCAAGTCCTGGATGTGCCGTCCCATCCACATTCTCATTGTCACACCCTTTCAACTGAACCAAACTCAAGACGCTCAAGATTGACAGCGAGTTCTGTTTCTTGGAGTAGATGCGCCCAGGGCCATCTGATCCCTCAACCAAGCCAGTTGACATGTTGAACATCCGCCACATAGCCATCAGCGAGCGCAACCTGGAAGATGGCAAACGCTTTTTCCCTAGATCTGCCGGGATTGTTGCACCAGCTACGCACGCAAATTTTATGGTTCCATTGGCCACTAAACCTTGTAGCCACAAGATCCTGCAGGAGAGGTGTCTCACCCTTTCGACTCCTTGGCGTTGGATGATTCCTCTGGCTCTTGAACTGTCAGAGTGAAGGTGTATGGTGCACTTGAAACCTTTCATCCATTCAACAAGCTTGCACAGCAAGATGCCATCTGAAGCGCCGCTGGAACATGCATATACTTCTGCTGCTTCCGCACTCGAAAGGAGACCAGCTTTTGGATTTTTGAGCATGGGTAAAGAAGACATCCTCCAAGGAATATGGTGGCGCAAGAAACTGAGCGCAGGCTGGTCCTATCACTGGCCCAGTCGCTGTCCGTGAAGATCTCCGTGATGTTTTTTTTTCCCCGCGCGCCTTTTTATTTGCGCGTTCCACTCTTAGCCTCTAAACAAGCTTTGTGCTGAGGCATTGCAGACTGTTTTTATACTGGCCGGTCCCCAGATGTGAACAAATGCCAAGTCCAAAGGCTAGGGGGGAGCCGGGAGGCCAAGGGGGGGTGGGAGAGAAGTCCAACAAATCACTGAGGAGGGGGGCGTCCCCATCCAGAGCGGAGAACAGAGCAAGGTCTTCGAAGAGGAGTCTGGGGGCGCAGGCCGTTTGGGCCGCGTGTGTGAGCAGCCCCGACCAGCGAGCGATGTATGCTTGCGCTGTTGCTTGTCGCAGTGGTGCTGGCACGGCTTTGCTATGGGCATGCGGCATGAACCAATGACCGGATGAAGGTCGCAGCTTCCCCGCTCCATCGCCCCCCACTATGACCACCACCAGTTGACATCGTCCCCCATGAAGGAGTTCTGGGTACGTTCCTTCCTTTGCCCTGCGAGCATCTCCCAAAGCTGCCCCTGTGTATTCCCCTCGCCGTTGTCGAGGCTGGCCTCTGCTGGTGAGGGCAGAGACCAACGTGGTGTCGAGGGCCAATTGGGCCCCATGGTGCGAAGATGTGCGAAGGCAGACCGTTGGCGATGACTTCGATGCGCTTACTGTCAAAATCTTGAACTGCTGGAACGTTCAAGTCTGAAAGGAGTGTGTGCGTGGTTACCCTGGCCCCCGCTTCCCTGCATACTCGAGCTGCTGCTCGTTCAAGTGCCCCCCCACGGCTCCGGCAGGTGATGCTATCTCCAGGGCTTGAAGTGCTGTAGCCATGAAAGAGACCATTTGTTCCGCCCTTCCATTTCAAGGATATGCAGATGTCTTCATGTGAGGCCGAGTAAGAAACCAAATCTTTCAGCACTGTCATACTCTTCACTGTAGGCCGTGTTGCGTGAGTTGACAAATGCTTCACTATGTGCTGGCAGTGCGGCAAGTCACGGGCCAAATACAAAAGTATACCAACGCATGTTCTGAAGGGCTTGCAGTTTCTGGAGAAACTTCACCAGTTCAATCAACCTGATCCATGTCAGAGTGTCCTGGGGTTTTCTTGTTTTGAAGTTCACGATTCAGCCCAAACAAACTGCACAACTGCTCAACGTGTTTGCGATGCGTCTCAATGGTGATCCTGTCATCATGCTGCAAAGTCATGCGCCTTTTTCAAGATGCTAACTTCATCACCTGGCTTTTCCATGATTTGGGTGGCAACTTGATAACGCTGTTGCAAACATGTCACCAACTTTTGTAAGACAAACTCACGACGTCCAACAACCAAGATGTCATCAACGTGAATGAGCACAAAGCAACTGCTGTCAGCTGCCTACAGGCTGCATGGATAGGGGATGTGCTGACTCATCCCAAGTTTTTCACAAAGCACCTTGGCTGGTGCCACAATAGGCTGCCATCACGTTGTCTTGGCAGAAAACGCCCCAAATCCTACTGAATTTCACGCCCGTCGGCCAGCTTGCATGTCACCATTGTTGGTGTTTTCTGTTTGACAGTAAGGAATGCATCTTTCACATCGATGCTGGCCATCACTGACTGAGCATGTTCTTTCATATCCAGGTACATCACAGGCAACAACCTAGCAGCAATTGAACTGCTTGCGGGGAAAATAAACTGTCGCGTGCAACGTCCATCCATGCAAATTCATGAGCAACAAAACGAGATCGCCGCAGCCAAATCTGCTGTCCATCCTTGTTCACCTCCTCACGCCAAGTCCTGACAAACCTGGTAGACAACTGCTTGGCATCTAATGGCATTGTTGTTGCATCAGTCAGGACTGCCATCTTTGTCAAACGTTGAATTTCCAGTGAACGTGCCTAGGCGTCCAATCTTTGCAACTCAGCATCATCCAGTGAAGGTTCATGTTTGCTGAAAGGAAAAGTCAGCTGGCTGATAAGCGCTTCATCATCAACCCAGTCACCAGTGTTATAGAGCTTATCGGTTTCAAAGTTCATCTCGTAAACTTCAAGCTTATCTAACTCATCATCTTTGAACGCAAATGCAGCTGTCTCATCTTCATGTTCGTATACAAGTTCAGATCTGTACTGGTGACCTGATTGAGGTTTCCCTCGTTGGGGCTGCTGTCACGTTTTGGAGTCTTTGGAACGTTTTCCCCCAGCAGGGGTATCATCAGTCAGAAAAGTAGATTCCAACATTGGAAAGCCCTTGCCAGCAAACCTGGTCTTCTTTGGTGAATCAACTTGCGGTTTTTCATCTGCACGTTTCGGTTCATGTGGGTCAGTTGCAACATCCATTGCAGCTTCTGGAGAGGTGGCAGCTGCATTTGAAGGATCCGGTAGGGGTTCTGACCCACCGCCTCAGCTGATTGCTCAACGTCCCCCTCTGGATGTTGTACTGCGTACCTATGGACATGTATTGCTTCCAGGTCGGTCACTGGGGGCATGCCTGAACCAACACGTGGCTGACCCACACGCTTGTTGTAAATCAACTTGTTTCCTAAAGCTGCATGTCCAAACTCCCATGGCCAACTTTCCAAATCACCTAGACGATCCAGTTTGAAAGGGTTTGTTGTGCGCCTGATGCTCCTTGTAACGAAAACTCCAGCTGCTGTGCCTACAATGTGCTGGTCACTTGACATTGTTTTGCCAAACCAAACGCTATGCTGCCAACGTGGTCCAGCCTTCAAACCAGTTCTGAGGTACCTGAGAATCTCCCCCCATACATTGCAAACTTTCCAGAGTAGGATCTATCCATTCCACGCTCTAATGGTGTCAAACCTCAAAAACTGTGAAATGGTTGCGAAGCCATGACGCATGAAACAATGCCCAGCAGTAGGCTGGATGAGTGCACCCAAAAATGATGAGTCCAGTTGCAACCTGATCTTCAATTTGTTGAACACAAGCAAACCTGCACGTGAACTGATTTGTTGCACCGTGCTCTCAGCTGCTCCATTGCTTTGATGTTCTCCTACTACTGGGGCACTTTCATCATGCAGTGTGATGCCAAGAGCTCGACATGTCTCTTCACACTGTCGACAACTGCCAAGATTGCTGGCTCACGGCAAGTTCAGGTGCTGAGTGTAAACAATAAAACGTGTAACCTCAGTCACCAAGCGCTGGAGAAACTTGGCACCCTTTTGTGGTGTAGGCACTGCATGCATGAACTTGGTGGCACGGTCGTGCATGAACAAACCAGTCTGTTTGTCATATTCATCATCCATGCGGCTGCAGTACCCAAAATCCAAAGAAATCAAAGAATGTCCACCGTTCTCATGGCTGCTGGCTGGATGGGGGTCCTGTCGAGACGTGTAACGTGTGCGCAAAGAACACCAGCTTTTGAAAGGCTCATGAGTAAGAGTCAGTAAGAGCATGGTTGTCAACTTCCTTCTGACTTGGTTCATCAGGTCGTGTCCACTGGGTTCACGTTCAATCTCCTTGTTCAAACGCACTTCAGCTCCATGTGCAGCAAGTAAGGCCTGGGCCTTCACATGTTCAACCATTCTTTGCAAACACTTTGATTTTCCACCCCTTGTAGACAAAACCAACGCACTGCAACCTGCACGTAACACTTTGAGAGTGCAACTTGCAGTCATAGTCATGCCATCAACAACAATTGTCTCTTCATCAGCTGTAAACGGCACAATGCGATCTTCTGGAAAGGGTTCTCCATCCTCTTTCTCCACCGGTGCCTCGATGGGTTGAATGTCGGGGGCAATGTTTGCCTCATATTGTCCATCATCAGCCTCAAAGTTAGCAGGGTTTGCAGTTGATGTGTCATGCATGAAGAAACCCAAGTGCTAATATTTCATCGCGTATTTGTGGGCCGACGTGATGATCTTAATCACCGTGTCTGGAAACAATATCTCCTCCTCCAAATTGTGTTGAGTACCAGCTATGGCCTCACAGTAGTCATCGAAATCCCAACCTGAGCCTTCTCGAAAAACCAAAGTTGTCCGTAGCCACACAAGTTCATCGCTGGGACACAAAGTTGTGTTCACATGCTGTGGGCGCAGTCTTGGTTGCAAAAAGGTGAGGACTGATACGGTTCCAACCTGGGGTCAAACAACGTAGCACCATGCCTAGCTGCAAAACTCTCACTGCCTATTGATCATCATTGGGCTTTTGTTGAGAAACGATTGAGACTTGGCCTCGAGCGCATCAGGAATTGTTTCTGAACATAGCTGCAATCTTCATGTCATCCCTCACCAAGGGGGGGAACCATCGATATGCATGATGTTCTATCCAGCACGCCAACACTGCCAAGTGACAAAAGTGGACACGTGACATCACTAACAATGAATCTCTCCTTGAAGGTTATATTACCATTGGCCAACCTTGTGGGTTGCACTGTGAGAGGCGCTCCTTGTGCATCAACATAGCATGTGTCAACTGCAGGTCCTTCCACACCAACATGACCATACTTCACAGGAAGTGCACTTGTATCAGCGCCATAGTCCGGCATGACGTCACATACACTCATGCCATCATCAAGTGAATAGGCATTGCTTATTGCTCTCACATGTTGATTCGTGGATGGGCTGAGGGTCCAATGAAGGCGCGAGGAAAAAATCGTCACCATCAGTTGCTGACATGTCAAATTCACGCAGTTCTGTAACAACACGTAAACCGCATGAAGTGCTGCATGGAGAAGATGGACATGAATGCAACGTCAAATCTGCAAAGTGGCTGACACTGAAGTTGCCCTGAGCAGTAACCAACCTAATGGTTGGAGAACCTGAACCAGTGGTCATGCTTGAAGTGGAGTATGCTGTCTCAGGTTTGGGTTCCTGACCATCAGTTACAACGCCGCCCTGTTGCTGATCAGCCTTTCGTTTGTGACAATCACGCTGCCCGTGTCCACTCTTCCCACAATACGCGCCGCAAGTATTGGACTCAGACGTGGGTTTCTGTTGTGAAGCATTGCCATAGCCGTTTGGACTCCTGGCCTTTGCCAGAATCATAGCCTTTGCCTTTGCTCTTGCCTTTGTTTCCACCATAGCCATAGCCCTTCTGCTTTCCTTTGCTTTTATCAGATCCCTTACCCTTTTGCCTTTCCCCTTGTTCTGAAGAAAACTGACTTCCATTGCGGCAGGGCTACCAGCTGTAGCCGAGGCATATGAAGTCACAACACCGCATTCAGCCAAGATCTTGTCCTTGGTCCATGAGCTAGAAGCGCATTCATAAGCAATCACACGGTCTCGAACCTGCTGGTGCCCAGTTGAATGTGCTGCTGAACGTGGTGTGGCAAACACCGTACAAATGTGGTCAGCAAAATGTCTTCAGCAATGTTCACACCTGCAATCTTGTCGTGCTCATCACCCAACGGCTTTGTAAACGCAGGATGGCCCATGATGGCTGAAAGGATTGCCATGCTTCTCACCTTTGTCTTTGGTGCATAAAGGCTGCGCAGCTGCCTCCAAACCTGAAGGCCGTTTGAATTGGGTCTCTGCCTCAAAAGCCTTAAAGGCCGGCTCTTCAAAATTCCAGCTGAAATTGCATACAACTTGAATGACATGTTTGTGATGGCGAAACCCTCAGGCGTCTCAGAAAACGTCACGGGCAACTCTGTGCGCTCCTCCACGTCATTCAAATTTGAACTGTAACCTGGGTCAGCAAAACAAAGCCGCTGCCGAAATGAAAATGCAAAATCAACCCAATTGTTCTGGTCCTCGGATGAGGTGATTGATCCAAACTCCTTTGGAACCTGTACGGTTTTATTGTTTCTGCAAAGCCTCCTGGTCTGTTCTTTGAGGCCTCGCGTAAGGTCACTGCAGTGTCAGAAGCAGCCTGCGCTGCCTGCACAGATGCCAAAATTAGTTGAGCCTCTGTTGGCACACCACCACTACCAGTCGCCATAGCGCCAACTGTCCAACCACTGCAAACTGCAAATGACTGTAAAATGCCAAAGGCCACCCAACTGTAAAACCAGTCCAGCAATGACCCAAAAGATCTTGAAGCAACAGTGAAACCGCCAGTCCAGAAATTGTGACCTAATTGCACCTCCACCTGAAAACTAAGCAAATGCGCCAAATGTCACCCAGTAAGCAGCAACGAAACTATGGCTGCCGCCCGTGGGGTAAGGGTCCTGCCCCAGAGTCGTGGGATAAGGGTCCAGTCCCACTTTTTGGAGCTCACCACGACTCGACAGTACGTGGATCACGGCTTCGCTACCATGATTGTTTCGTTTGATGCAAAAGCGTCTCGGATATACACTTCTCGATTTGTGCATGTTGCGCAGCAAAGAAACTGAACATGACAGCTAAATTTTACATGTATGAACAGGAGTGCAAAAGGGGTAAAATTTAAACACTAGACGGAGGAGGAACAGTACGACTGGGAAGATGTAGAAGATTCCAGCACAATTTGAAGCAGGCCATCAAGTCCTATGAGGCAGAGGGCTATGTCTAGCAGGCCCTGTCCACGGTCGCGGATCGACCAGGGCCACCGATTGACGTCTTTGAGCTTTTTAGTGGGTCTTCAAAGTTCATAACAGTTAAGCGCTTTACACCTTGGTTTATCATCATGTGCTTGGATTGTCAATTTTGGAACCTTTTCAACATAAACCTGAACTACCAACACCGGCTTGATCTCCTACAGGAGCTCCAAGCCGAGGAATTGCCTTTGGTTGAACTTGCTTGCGAGTTGGCCATCCTCCAGATGAAGAACGGTCGTTTCTTCTTGATGGGGAACCGACAGCGGTCACAGCTTTGGAAGTTGCCTTGCGTCCTTGAGGTGGAAGCGATGCCTTCAGTTTGGAAGACTACATTGGACATTTTGGAGCTTTTGGTGCAACAGTTTAGGGGCATCGAGTGGCAAAACAAATGACCTTCCTCAGCAACATTCCTGACCCCGACCAGGTGATCAACAAACGCCTGAGCTCTGAGGAGAAGCACGCATGTACACCACTTCAGGGGAAGCTCAGACGACCGAGCCAAGAATACCCCGATCAGCTGGTGACGGTGATGTTGAAACACATGAAACAGATCGTTCATTTGCATGAACCTCAACGCTTTGCGTTTCAACATGTTTTAGCAATTGCCCAACCAACCACCAGTCTTTCAGCCTGGAACGACCTTGTTGACCACATCAGCTCAGCGTTTGAGAGATCGAGCAAGAGACCCTCCAACATTGACGTTGGTCATGTCGCAAGACTACACATCAACCTTAGGCATCCTTCGCCACAAGGTTTGACCCGCATGGTAGCTTACTATGGTGGAGCACCGTCATTTATCACAACATGCATCCAACATTTGAGATGCTCAACATGTGACAGGTTGAAAAACCCACAACAACCACGACCAACTACCATGCCGAAGTTCATCGCTGGTCAATTTGGCGATGATATCCAAGGTGGCATTTTCTACGTGCGACTTCCCTCAACAGAGGCTATTCCAATCTTAGGCCTGGTGGATTAAGCAACGGGGTTTCATCAAGCTGCAATTTGCCAGACCCGCAACTCAGCTCAGACCTAGCAAGATCCTGATGCAATGCTGGCTTTGACCTTTTGGGTTTCCCTTCAAGCTGTTCCTCGGCCCCGACACAACCTTTCGGGGCGATTTCCAGTCTCAGGTCGAACACCTGGGCATCATTTGTGACTTTTGTCCAGCAGAGTCTCATTGGATGATTGGAATAGTGGAACGTCGAAACAGCATCCTGAGATGCGTGCTTGAGAAGTTTGTTGACCAATTTGCCGTCTACGACGTGGAGATGCTAGAGCACATTCTTCCACCAGCACTACATGCAGTGAACTGGGAGAACAGCATATCAAGCAGTTTTTGGAAAAAAATACGACTACCGGGTGGAGTCCTGAATGACGACATTGGCATCACCAACAATGCCTCAGCCACTGATTCCTAGATCATCCGCAGCGAGGCCCAGAAGCATCTCATCGACCTCAACGTCAACAATTCCGACGAGCATTGCTCAGGAAAACAAGATTGACCCAGTTTCCAGATCTACGGCCAGGGCAAAATTGTGCCTATTGGAGGTGGCAACGCGAAGGGGCCAGAAGAAACGCAGCGGATGGATCATAGCACGATTCCTGTCTTGGGATCCTGCCTCACCAACGAAGCTTGCCTGGATTCAGACTGGAACCTCCACAACACTGGTTTCAGCAGAACAGCTACGTACAGCCATGGGCTCTGAACAGTGGAACCCAAGCCCAGATGACATCAAAGCCCTCAAGTCCGGCATCAAGTCTTTCCATGACTACCTGGTGGAGGACGAAGTCGGACCACCAGCACCAGACCAACCAATCGATGACATCATCAACACAGAAACCATTGAGCAACGACTTGGTCTCACAACGCTGATGCCCACAATTCCAGCATTACCACCGCTGGCACCAGCGACACCCACACCACCACCACAAGCAACCACTACCAATACCCAGGGCCCGACCATTCAACTCAACCTACAACAAAGTTCAACATACAAGCAAACCAACATTTATCAACGTTTTGGCGCACCGCCAACCACGACAACTTACACTCACCACTACGGCAGTCAACACAACCACACCAGCATTACGACCGCCAGGGCGCTCACGATCCCCTCTACCACCAACACGTTGATTGGCAGACAAGGCAGCATCAAGTTCATCAGCACCCCAGTCACTTGAACAACAAGTTGGCGAAGATATGCCACCAGGTTCAGTACAACCAGAGCCATCTTTCCGACAACAAGCACCAACGAAACCCGCAGAGCGACTGCAGGCCACTACGCCTGACCAGTCTCAGCCCCGGGATGTCCTACCTCATTCATCACCACCTTCAGACACAACACCCAGACAACCTACTTTACAACAACCACCACAACCTTCTTCATTACGACAATCAGTCCCAATGATCGACCTCACGGGTCCATATCAACAACAACACGTTTCACAAGGCATTTTGCCGACACAGCAGCAGGGCACTTTGCCCACCGCCGAAGCAGTAGCAAGCACCTTGCCACACAGCAGAAGCAGCAGATGCACACATGACAGGCGACGAACCAGTAATACTACCACAAAAGCGACCTTTTGAGCCAATGTGCACCTTGCAAGTTGATTCAAGCAACATAGAACGAACGTCACCTTGGACAGATGTGTCCCCAGACATTGGGTACGGCCCCCAACAACAAGCATATTTCCGAGCATATGCAGCAACACAGCAAAGAGCAACAGATGTACAGAACACTGTCAAGGATGGCAATGAATCAGATACAACGGCACCATCTGATTCAGAAGGCGAACAGCAAGCAACCACCACCCAGCACAACGCCTCACACGACAAAAGGCCAAACAAGTCGACAGGGAACTTCCCTGGCGTGAGATTTGGGCGATGCCAAAGGCCCACATTCAGAAGTTCCTGGCTGCCATTGAAAAAGAAGCAAACTCCTGGAGCGAGTGGGGACCTATCAAACCACTCACTGAAGAAGAAATCGCTAAGATCAAGTCAGACCCCAAGCTCCGACGGAGAATTCTGAGAAGTAGGGCAGCCTATCGGGACAAGAACCGAGGACAAGGAAATGAAACCCAAATGTCGCATCGTTGCCCTTGGACACTGCGATCCAGACCAAACAATCACCAGGCCGCACAACAGAACACGTTATGTATGCCCTAGCAGTGGCTGGCCTTAATGGTGAGCTTGGAAGGAATTCACTGAGATGGAAGTGTTGGTTTGGCGATGCAGCGCCTGCCTTCCTTCAACCTGATTCAGAGAGGCAACTTCCTCTTTACATGGCCCGACCACGAGATCCACTTATCGATCTCACTCCCTTTTGGAAAACCGATCTCTATCAGTTTGCGGGAATATTCATGGGCTTCCCAATGCACCACACTTGTGGTGTCAAGAAGTCAAAGGCCGACTCCGTGGCATTGGATACAGACAACATGACTTTGACAAAATGATGCTTTGCAAGTATGACAGCGACGACAATCTCCAGTCAGCTGTCATGCTACGTTGAAGACTTTCTGGGAATCCATAGACATGACTATGACGCCAAGGGGCTCCACGATTTAGGGGCGAATTTTGCTACTTTGACCCAGGTGTTGCACCAAGAATGAGTCCGGCAGGTTTGTTTTGAAGATCGCGGTAAACAAATTTCTTGAGACTGTGGACCCCTATGTTCCCCCAAAGGGTCGGATGCAGAAACCACCGATCTTGACAGCTGAAGAACGTAAAGAGTTCCGGGGCATTGCTGGCTTCTTGCAATGGCTTGGATCTCAAGCTCGTCCCGACCTATGCCCAGCAATTTCATTGAGCAACCATGGCCAGAGCACCGCGATCCATGATCTGAAGACCTTGGCAGAGACGCTGCAGTTCGCTAAGGACACTCATGAGTATGGGTTCATTGTTCAGGATTCAGGATGTCCCCGTGAATGAGAATTCCGTCATCCTGACCTACACAGATGCTTCGTGGGGAAATTCCGGACGCTCATCATCGCAGATGGGCATTCTCATCAAATTGACGACTCCTGATGTCACCAGCAAAAGCCTGCGAAAGTGATGTTGATGGATTGGCAATCGGCAAGATCACCTCGAGTTTGTCGAAGCACCGTAGCCGCTGAAGCCTCAGCCGCAGATGAGGGATCAGACAGGGCCACCTTTGTCAATATGATGCTCTCTGAGGTGCTCTACAATGAAGAAGCACACAAAGTTGGATATGAGCTAGACAACCTCCAGGCCACCGACTCCAAGTCCTTGTGTGATGCAATCATAGCTGCTAACCCGAACCAGACAGATAAGCGAAGCCTGGCGAATGTTCGAGCCATCCAAGACGTGATCACGCCTAAGCAGACACGTTGGGTACCGACACGTCTGCTGTACGCAGGTGATTTCACGAAGTTGAACGCAACACTTCGTTTGAATCTCATGCGCTGGCTGCAGAATCGATAAGCACAGTTAACAGATGGAAAGACCGATGGATCAAAGAAGAATTTTACCAGTGACAAATTCAGACAGCTGTTTTATGTGATCCTGAAGGGATCCCGGAGCCTTTCCGATATTTGCCAAAAGAGGTGCATGCCATGCCGCGCTGAGCTTTGCACCCTACCTTGATAAGTCTTCCAGAAGCGGCAGGGCTTGGTTGCTGAGCCGCTTGACGTCACACTGGATGCGAAGTTGGGCTGGGCTACTGCGTCCGAGTTCAAGGATTTCAGAGTGATCGCCCCTGCGGTCCCGGCTCCATAAGCCTTGAGACCAACTCGAAGGTTGATCTCCTCGGCTTCAGACTGCAGGTGCTCAGCATACTGCTCCACCACCAACAGTGTAGGCCTTACATCCACGGCCAACTCTTGACGCCTGCCGATGTGCCAGTTTCCAGCTTCCCAAGGTTGTCCGTGTACTTCCCGAGGATGCCTGTCAAGATGATCGGATCCGGCAAAGTCAGCTGAAGTTCTATGGCCCGGTTTCTCATTTTTCGCCATTTCCCCAGACCACCTTGATCGCCTCTGGCATTGACTTGAGAAGCATCGGGACGATCCTTTGCTCCAGCCTCAGATATGGCTCTGAGCGTGGTGCGGCCGGTGCCCTTAGCGCCATTGATCGTAGAGAGCTGCCGTCTCCGTCAAAACTTCCATCCACCACTCCCTTGAGGAAGAAGAGATGTCGCCAACCAGCGGCGCCGTCAGCGTCAGCCAGTCTCCAGACTCCAAATTGGAGTGAAGACTGGTCGTTGCCTGGTTGTGGCATCGAGAGAAGCTGCGTGGCGAGGCTGAGCTCGAGTTGTCTGAAGTGCCAGACACCAGGTACAACGTGGATGATGGCATCGACTTGCTCTTGAAAAACCTGGATGAATCTTTTGGAGAACGTCCACCTTTCAGACAAATTGGAGTGATTTGTGAATATGACATGAGTCCATTGGGCGCATCCAGGGCGAGAGCATCGCAGCCTTTGTTTGACGCTTCAGGTTGCTGGAGCGCAAGCGGGTGTCAAAGATGGTGCCAAGGTGCGATTTGTCCACAAGATGCCCATTATCAACTTGGCAAAGCTGAACGTCATGGACAAGCTGTGAAGCACATCATGCAGCGCTTGGTGAACCAGTTTGCCGCAACTACGGCAGATGAAATGCAGATGCTGGTAAACATGGCTTGTTTCGCAAAGAATTCGCTGGCAAGACGCTCTGGTGCCTCACCTTGTCAATGGGTCCATGGCAGAAAACCCAAGATCCCCAACTCCATTCTCTCCGAGCCGGATGCCATTGAGGCCAAGCAGGTCATCGAGGACTCTGAGCCGCACTGAGGCAGTCCGACACCAAGCTATGATGGAGCACCTGCAGTTCGAGCATTCTGATGCTTTGAGAAGAGCCGTGCTTCCGAATTCCAGGCCATGGAGAGGTCCTGTGGAAGTTGGCGCCAAAGTGGCATACTTCAAGCAGAAGAGCCAGCTTGATGGTGAAGGCGCTGCAGAGGGCTATCGTCAAGGCATTGTCATCGGCATTGACCCGACTCCCGCTGGGTCGGTGTGGCTGCGAAATGGCCGAGGGCGTGTGGTACAAGTGGCAAGGGAGCAACTACATGGTGTTGAATTCGAAGAACTTTGGACACCATCAATGGCAGATCTACGACTGTTGAGGTCAGCGGAGGATTTGATGGCCAAGCATGCCGGTGCACATGACCATCGTGGACCCGCACCTGCGGCTTTGGAAGATCGGATCGTCTTGGATCCCGCTGGGCAACCTCAAGCAATTGATGGTCAGCCTCTGGCGATTGTGCCTCTTCCACTACCACCTCTACCTGAAGCACCTGAAACTCCAACAGCTGAAGTTCCTGTGCCAGCAATGCCAAGAACAAGACGCCAGAAGCAGCTTGCGGACATGCCCGGTTGCCTGCGACACCTGCCAAGCAGCAATCAACAACAACCTGCAGACGATACTACAGCCATTGATGTGCAGTCTGGTTGGTTCCTTGACCCCGAGGGAAACCAACAGTTTTGACTGAGAATTCATCCAGCATTCCAAGGATGAGGGCTTGGAATTCGCTTTTCACAAAAGGCCTGGGACAATTGAAGGGGACTAAAAATAGGGAGAACATTCCTTGCCGCCTTGTGAATCCCAGAGAGACTGAGCACTCTGCTACGTTGTCGTGAGGCAACAATCAGAACCAGCGACTCGACAAGTTGATTTCAAGGTGGGATCCCGTGGTTTCCTCATTGCCTTGACACAGTTTTCCTATGTTTTCCTATGATTTTCTTGACCATTTGCCTGGGTTTTCCTGCAGCGTGCTACTTTGAGTCCAGCGAGTTGGACGCTTTACTAACTTTTAGTTCGTTGGACGCTTTACTAACTTTTAGTTCGATATCGGTTCATTCCTTCCTCCTGCGTTTGTGCTAGGATCACATGGATCACCTGATTGTGTCTCTTGGCACTGAAGGAAATCAACAGATGTTGCAAGGCAGATCAAGGCAGCAAAGCCATGGCGACAAATTTCTGCATTTCAGACGAGATCCTCATCCAAACCGGTTCCCTCTGGGTTTTCCAGAAGCACCACGTAGCAATCATGTAATCATATGTAATTGTGCTAGTTACATCACATCATTTGTGTTTTACATATTTCTTCATGGTCTTCATGCTTCTGAAAATTGAGGCCTGTGTCAGTGCAGCGCTGAGTGGCCTTGCCTATCCATCTTTAAACAGATCGTTTTTGCGGTGGATTTTACACAGTAAGTTATGTTTCGACTCTCGATTCGCTTACTTTCAGAGATCGAGCGGCTGAGGCCGGCTCGCGGTGTGAATCACAGAGGCTGGATGTTCATAGCAGAGATGTCGCGCAGCATGCGCAAGCAGCGGTGCTGGGATTGGCATCCTACAGACCAAGGGTCAAGCTTTGGTTTTTGCGAAACTGGGTTTTGAACTTTGCCGGCATTGCTGGCGCGCAATTGCAATGCAGCTCCTGCCTGTCAGAGTAGAAAGTCCGCAAAGAACACGATGCCCGTTTGCCGAGAATGCAGATCTCTCCACAGCTGTCAAGGTGAAGAGACTTTGATGTCGCAGGCTTTTGGTCACTTGGCGGTGAATGGCCGTAGAGTCCGCTCACAGCAATCCATCTGAAGTTGAAAGCAAAGGCAGCAGAGACTGGATATTCATGCTGTCCTTTTGCGGAGTTGTTGCGCAGCTTTCGCAAGCAGCCGCGCTGGGATTGGCATCCTGCAGACCAAGGGTCAAGCTTTCGCTTTTTCAAGACCGGGCTTTGAACTTTGCCGGTGTTGCCAGGGTGCACATGCTTTGGAGTTCAAGGGTACCGGAGCTGAGAGTATATGTAGTGTGATTGACGAATTCCGCAGTGTGCAAAGAACGCAATGCTCATTTGACGAGAACTCTCTCAACAGCTTTCAATGTCAAGCTGAAGAGACTTTGATGTCGCAGGCTTTGTGTCACTTGGCAGTGAATGTCCTAGAGCCCGTTCAGAGCAGTCCCTGTGCGCTTGAAAGCAAAGGCAGCTGAGGCTGGATGTTCATGCTGGCCTTTTGCAGAGATGTCGCGCAGCATGCGCAAGCAGCGGCACTGGAATTGACATCCTACAGACCAAGGGTAAGTTTTTTTTCCCGCAAACGGGGCTTTGAACTTTGACGCTGTTGCTAGAGTGCA
>CAMXCT020002451.1:0-100042 GCA_947184155.2 Cladocopium goreaui | reverse complement strand
TTTACTTGTCCTAAAGCAACCCTTTCGCACGAAATGAGGGTCGATCGTCAAAAACTGAGGAAAAATTGCGATTTTACTTGTGCCGGAGCAACCCTTTTGCACGAAATGAGGGTCGATCGTCAAAAACTGAGGAAAAATTGCGATTTTACTTGTGCTAAAGCAACCCTTTCGCACGAAATGAGGGTCGATCGTCAAAAACTGAGGAAAAATTGCAAGTTTACTTGTCCTAAAGCAACCCTTTCGCACGAAATGAGGGTCGATCGTCAAAAACTGAGGAAAAATTGCGATTTTACTTGCCCCGGAGCAACCCTTTCGCACGAAATGAGGGTCGATCGTCAAAAACTGAGGAAAAATTGCGATTTTACTTGCCCCGGAGCAACCCTTTCGCACGAAATGAAGGTCGATCGGCAAAAACTGCGGAAAAATTGCGATTTTACTTGCCCCGGAGCAACCCTTTCGCACGAAATGAGGGTCGATCGGCAAAAACTGAGGTAAAATTGCGATTTTACTTGTGCCGGACTTGTCTGTGAGTAAAAGCGTCTGTGTGTAAAAGCGTCTGTGTGTAAAAGACTGTGTGTGCAAAAGCGTTTGTGTGCAAAAGCGTGTGTGTGTAAAAGCGTCTGTGTGTAAAAGCTTCTGTGTGTAAAAGCCTCTGTGTGTAAAAGCGTCTGTGTGTAAAAGCTTCTGTGTGTAAAAGCCACTGTGTGTAAAAGTCTCTGTGTGTAAAAGCGTCTGTGTGTAAAAGCGTCTGTGTGTAAAAGCGTCTGTGTGTAAAAGCGTCTGTGTGTAAAAGCATCTGTCTGTAAAAGCGTTTGTGTGTAAAAGCGTCTGTGTGTAAAAGCGTCTGTGTCTAAAAACATCTGTGTGTAAAAGCGTCTGTGTGTAAAAGCCTCTGTGTGTAAAAGCGTCTGTGTGTAAAAGTCTCTGTGTGTAAAAGTGTTTGTGTGTCAAAGCGTCTGCGTGTAAAAGCATCTGTGTGTAAAAGCGTCTGTGTGTAAAAGCGTCTGTGTGTAAAAGCGCCTGTGTGCAAAAGCGTCTGTGTGTCAAAGCGTCTGTGTGCAAAAGCGTGTGTGTGTAAAAGCCTCTGTGTGTAAAAGCATTTGTGTGTAAAAGCGTCTGTGTGTAAAAGCGTCTGTGTGTAAAAGCGTCTGTGTGTAAAAGCTTCTGTGTGTAAAAGCGTCTGTGTGTCAAAGCGTCTGTGTGTAAAAGCATCTGTGTGTCAAAGCGTCTGTGTGTAAAAGCCTCTGTGTGTAAAAGCGTCTGTGTGTAAAAGCATCTGTGTGTCAACGCGTCTGTGCGTAAAAGCATCTGTGTGTAAAAGCGTCTGTGTGTAAAAGCGTCTGTGTGTAAAAGTGTTTGTGTATAAAAGTGTTTGTGTGTAAAAGTGTTTGTGTGTAAAAGCGTCTGTGTGCAAAAGCGTCTGTGTGCAAAAGCTTGTGTGTGTAAAAGCCTCTGTGTGTAAAAGCGTCTGTGTGTAAAAGCGTCTGTGTGTAAAAGCGTCTGTGTGTAAAAGCTTCTGTGTGTAAAAGCCTCTGTGTCTTAACGGGTCTGTGTGTCAAAGCGTCTGTGTGTAAAAGCGTCTGTGTGTAAAAGCGCTTGTGTGTAAAAGCGTCTGTGTGTAAAAGTCTCTGTGTGTAAAAGCGTCTGTGTGTAAAAGAGCCTGTGTGTAAAAAGCGTCTGTGTGTAAAAGCGTCTGTGTGTAAAAGCGTCTGTGTGTAAAAGCGTCTGTGTGTAAAAGCGTCTGTGTGTAAAAGCATCTGTGTGTAAAAGCGTCTGTGTATGTAAAAGTCTCTGTGTGTAAAAGCGCCTGTGTGTAAAAGCGTCTGTGTGTCAAAGCGTCTGTGTGCAAAAGCGTGTGTGTGTAAAAGCCTCTGTGTGTAAAAGCGTTTGTCTGTAAAAAGTTCTGTGTATGAAAAACTTTACAAAAATACGATGCAAACTATTGTCTTGTACTAGTCATATATTGTCTTGATACTACTCTTCTCGTCTGCCTATAATACATCTTTATCATATTATCTTGTAATATAGTGTCTCCATACTAACAACAGAAGACTCTGCTCCTCTACGCTCTCGGGCCATCCGTCGTCTAGTTGCTATAACGTCAGTCCAAAACACTTGTTTTTGCAGTGTTTTCAATGCTCTGGCATCCAAAAACCCTGCAAAATCTTGCTATGTACAATGTTTTTTTCATTTTTGGCCGTTTTTCCATTGCCGGAAAGCTACCAAAATGACCCAAAATTCCATTTCAATACCCTCTTGCGCTCAGACACCCAAAAATCCTCGAAAAATGTCGAAAACGCCACCGTATTCTGGTCTCGGTGCGAAACCGTTTTTGCCCTTCCCCAGCTAAAGCTGATATAGCGACTGCTAACAAATGTCATTGAGCATTTAGTGTTGCTGTTTTGCCCCCCCAATAAGCACGCCTTCACCGCCAAAGCGGTGTGGGCGGATTTATCAGATCAATCCATGAGTTTGTCATGTTATTGTTCACAGTTCACGCCAGGGAGTTGCTGAACCTTCCTGGTCATGGTCTTGGTCTGGATGTCAGCCGCAAGTCCAGGATCCGATCCGGAGGTTTTTTGAAAAGAACACATGGAGTGTTGTTTGGGAAAAAAGAAATCACTGACCTTTTCAAAAAACATGAATTGTTTTTCCCAAAAGCATCTTCGATGCTTGGGTTCTCGTTTAGTTGTTTAACCGCGTGGGGGAGCGACCTGGCTCGAACGGTGGTGTGCGGACGGCGTGGGTGCAAGGGAAAGGAAAGGAAAGGAAAGGAAGGGAAAGGAAGGGAAAGGAAGGGAAAGGAAGGGAAAGGAAGGGAAAGGAAGGGACAGGAAGGGAAAGGAAGGGACAGGAAGGGAAAGGAAGGGAAAGGAAGGGAAACGAAGGAAAAAGGAAGGGAAAGGAAGGAAAAAGGAAGGAAAAAGGAAGGGAAAGGAAGGGAAAGGAATGGAAAAGGAAGGGAAAGGAAGGGAAAGGAAGGGAAAGGAAGGGAAAGGATGGGAAAGGAAGGGAAAGGAAGGGAAAGGATGGGAAAGGAAGGGACAGGAAGGGAAAGGAAGGGACAGGAAGGGAAAGGAAGGGAAAGGATGGGAAAGGAAGGAAAAGGGAAGAGAAAGGAAGGGAAAGGAAGGGAAAGGAAGGGAAAGGAAGGGAAAGGAAGGGAAAGGAAGGGAAAGGATGGGAAAGGAAGGGAAAGGAAGGGAAAGGAATGGAGCGGACGGCTGCGGACGGCCTGGGTGCAAGGGAGTGGCTGGAAATGGGTGGGGAGAAGAAGCCGCTGGTGATGAGCGAGCTTGGCTGCGCGGACGGCTGCGGACGGGGAATGGGTGCGGAGAAGTGCGCGGACGGTTGTGGATGGCGCGCGTGCAGCGGCGTGGCTGGAAATGGATGGGGAGAAGAAGCCGCTGGTGATGAGCGAGCGTGGCTGCGCGGACGGCTGCGGACGGCAAATGGGTGCGGAGAACTGCGTGGACGGCTGCAGACGGCGTGGGTGCAACGGAGTGGGTGGGGAGAAGAAGCCGCTTCGCTGGTGATGAGCGACCTTGGCTGCGCGGACGGCTGCGGACGGCAAATGGGTGCGGAGAACTGCGCGGACGGCTGCGGACGGCGTGGGTGCAAGGGGGTGGCTGGAAATGGGTGGGGAGAAGAAGCCGCTGGTGATGAGCGACCTTGGCTGCGCGGACGGCTGCGGACGGCAAATGGGTGCGGAGAACTGCGTGGACGGCTTGGGTGCAACGGCCGCTGGTGATGAGCGACCTTGGCTGCGCGGACGGCGACGGCAAATGGGTGCGGATCCGCGGGTGGCTGGAAATGGGTGGGGAGAAGAAGCCGCTGGAGATCAGCGAGCTTGGCTGTGCGGCGGCTGCGGACGGCAAATGGGTGAAGAGAATTGCGCGGACGCCTGCGGACGGCGTGGGTGCCAGGGAGTGGCTGGAAATGGGTGGGGAGAAGAAGCCGCTGGAGATCAGCGAGCTTGGCTGCGCGGACGGCTGCGGACGGGAAATGGCTGCGGAGAATTGTGCGGACGGCTGCGTGCAAGGGAGTGGCTGGAAATGTGTGGGGAGAAGAAGCCGCTGGTGATGAGCGAGCTTGGCTGCGCGGCGGCTGCGGACGGCAAATGGGTGTGGAGAATTGCGCGGACGGCTGCGGACGGCGTGGGTGCAAGGGTGGCTGGAAATGGTTCGGGAGAAGAAGCCGCTGGTGATGAGCGAGCTTGGCTGCGCGGACGGCTGCGGACGGCAAATGGGTGCGGAGAACTGCGCGGATGGCTGCGGACGGCGTGGGTGCAAGGGAGTGGCTGGAAATGGGTGGAGAGAAGAAGCCGCTGGTGATGAGCGAGCTTGGCTGCGCGGACGGCTGCGGACGGCAAATGGATGGGGAGAATTGCGCGGACGGCTGCGGACGGCGTGGGTGCAAGGGAAATCGGGAAATGGGTGGGGATCGCGCTGGTGATGAGCGAGCTTGGCTGCGCGGACGGCTGCGGACGGGAAATGGGTGCGGAGAATTGCGCGAACGGCTGCGGACGGCGTGGGTGCAAGGGAGTGGCTGGAAATGGGGGTAGGGGAGAAGCCGCTGGTGATGAGCGAGCTTGGCTGCGCGGACGGCTGCGGACGGGCAATGGGTGCGGAGAATTGCGCGGACGGTTGCGGATGGCGCGGGTGCAACGGAGTGGCTGGAAATGGGTGGGGAGAAGAAGCCGCTGGTGATGAGCGACCTTGGCTGCGCGGACGGCTGCGGACGGCAAATGGGTGCGGAGAACTGTGTGGACGGCTGCGGACGGCGTGGGTGCAAGGGGGTGGCTGGAAATGGGTGGGGAGAAGAAGCCGCTGGTGATGAGCGAGCTTGGCTGCGCGGACGGCTGCGGACGGCAAATGGGTGGGGAGAATTGCGCGGACGGCTGCGGACGGCGTGGGTGCAAGGGAGTGGTTGGAAATGGATGGGGAGAAGAAGCCGCTGGAGATGAGCGAGCTTGGCTGCGCGGACGGCTGCGGACGGGAAATGGGTGCGGAGAATGGCGCGGACGGCTGCGGACGGCGTGGGTGCAAGGGAGTGGCTGGAAATAGGCGGGGAGAAGAACAAGATGCAGCCCACGAACCCGAAATGGATATGCAGTCACTCAGAACAATTTTCTGCAATAGTTTATTTGAACAGTCTTGTATATACATACTTCCCCTGTTACCAGTCTGCAGTGTGGAGTGGACAGTGTAGAGTGTGGAGTGTAGAGTGTAAAGTGTAGAGTGCGGCGTGTGGAGTGTAAAGTGTGGAGTGTGGAGTGTAAAGTGTAGTGTGTGGAGTGTAAAGTGGGAAGTATGGAGTGAGGAGTGTGGAGTGTAAAGTGTGGAGTGTGCAGTGGGTAAAGTGTGGAGTGTGGAGTGTAGAGTGTGGAGTGTAAAGTGTAGACTGTGGAGTGTGGAGCGTAAAAGTGTGGAGTGTAAAGTGTGGAGTGTAAAGTGTGGAGTCCAAAGTGTGGAGAGGAAAGCGTGGAGTGTAAAGTGTGGAGTGTGGAGTGTAGAGTGTAAAGTGTAGAGTGTAAAGTGTAGAGTGTGGAGTGTGGAGTGTAAAGTGTGGAGTGTAAAGTGTTGAGTGAGGAGTGTAAAGTGCAAACTGTAAAGTGTGGCGTGTAAAGTATAAAGTGTGGAGTGAGGAGTGAGGAGTGTAAAGTGTAGAGTGTGGAGTGGAAACTGTAGAGTGTGGAGTGTGGAGTATAAAGTGAGGAGTGTGGAGTGTAAAGTGTGGAGTGTAAAGTGTAGAGTGTGGTGTGTAAAGTGGGAAGTGTGGAGTGTGGGGTGTAAAGCGTGGAGTGAGGAGTGTAAAATGTAAAGTGTGGAGTGAAAAATGTAAAGTGAAGAGTATGGAGTGTAAAGTGTAGAGTGTGGAGTGGAAAGTGCAGAGTGTGAAGTGTGGAGTGGAAAGTGTAGAGTGCGGAGTGTGGAGTGGAGTGAGGAGTGTAAAATGTAAAGTGTGGAGTGAGGAGTCGAAAATGTAAAGTGTGGAGTGTAGAGTGTAAAGTGTACAGCGTAAAGTGTAGAGTGCGGAGTGTGGAGAGTAAAGTGTGGAGTGTAAAGTGTGGAGTGAGGAGTGCAAAGTGCAAAGTGTAAAGTGTGGAGTGAGGAGTGAGGAGTGTAAAGTGTAAATTGTGGAGTGAGGAGTGTGGAGTGTAAAGTGTGGAGTGTGGAGTGGAAAGTGTAGTTTGTGGAGTGTGGAGTGTAAAGTGTGGAGTGTGGTGGAGTGTGGGGTGTAGAGTGTGGAGTGTGGTGGAGTGTGGTGGAGTGTGGGGTGTAGAGTGTGGAGTGTGGTGGAGCGTGGGGTGTAGAGTGTGGAGTGTGTAGGAGTGTAAAGTGTGCAGTGCAAAGTTTAAAGTGTGGAGTCCAAAGTGTAAACTGTGGAGTGTAGAGTGTAAAGTGTAGAGTGTGAAGGGGGAGTGGAAAGTGCAAAGTGTAAATTGTAGAGTGTGGTGTGAGGAGTGTAAAGTGTAAATTGTGGAGTGAGGCGTGTGGCGTGTGGAGTGTAAAGTGTGGAGTGTAGAGTGTGGAGTGGAAAGTGTCGAGTGTGGAGTGTGGCGTGTAGAGTGTAAAGTGTAAAGTGTGGAGTGAGGAGTGTGCAAAGTGTAGGGTGTGGTGGAGTGTAGAGTGTGCAGTGTGGAGTGTAGAGTGGGGAGTGTAGAGTGTAAAGTGCCACCCCTGCCACGCAAAACGACATGACAACCTGCTTGGAAACCTTCGAAAAGGAGAGATTTTGCAGCTTCCCCCATAGACACGGCGACGCCACAGGAAAACCAGAGACTTGAGACGAGAGATGTGGGAGCATCAAAACGAGCCTTTCGTGCGAGACTTCCTCCAATTTTCACACTTTGTAGCTTCAAAATTTTCCCACGAGTTTTCGTACGAGCCTTTAAATTTGCTACCTCAAAATCGATGTTTCGTGGGAGGCTTCCGTCAATTTTCAGCACATCTCAGAAAATGCCACGTCTGCCACGGAATCTTGTCGCCACTTGACGCAGCCCTGCCAATGCGCCTCGTAAAAACACGCAACACTACGCGTCTAAAGTGCTGCGCCTGCCACGCAAAATGACGATGGACACGTCCAAAGTGCTGCGCCTGCCACGAAAACTGCAACGCATCTTCTGAAAACGTCGCAAAAGTATTGCGCCTGCCACACACAATGACTTTCGACACGTTACAAAACACGTCTGAATGTCACGAAGTGCCACGCCTGCCACGCGAAACGCAAAAATTACCCCTTTTGGAGAACTTACCAGAGGCACGGCCATATAGCAATCGCGCGGACGGTTGCGAGTGGTTGCGGACGGTTGGGCAACGGGAACCCTTGCTACGCATTCGGGAAAGAAAGGGAAAGGAAGGGAACGGAAGGGACAGGAAGGGAAAGGAAGGGAAAGGAATGGAAAGGACGGGAAAGGAACAGAAAGAAAGGGAAAGGAAGGGAAAGAAAGGGAAAGAAAGGGAAAGGACGGAAAAGGAAGGGAAAGGAACGGAAAGGAAGGGAAAGGACGGAAAAGGAAGGGAAGGAAGGGAAAGGAAAGGAGAGGTGAGAGGTTGATTTGGAAATCAGCCGCCGTCGCATGACCGTGCTCAAATGAGCTTGCTTGGCTATTGCACACTGTCACTCAATGTTTCCGCGCAGCGCTGAAATTACTTTACTTCGAGTTATCCCCACCATGATATTTATACGTTTTGTTACTGGCAAATCTTCTGGCATTCTATCTAGCATATCTTCTGGCATTTTATCTAGCATATCTTCTGGCATTCTATCTGGCATATCTTCTGGCATTCTACCTGGCATATCTTCTGCTATATGTTCTGGCATATCTTATGGCATTCTATCTGACATATCTTCTAACACTCTATCTGGCATATCTTCTGGTATTCTATCTGGCCGTTGAGGTCCAGCAGTGCACACTGAGCTGGGAAGGTCCCAGGTTGAGGTCCAGCGGTGCACACTGAGCTGGGAAGGTCCCAGGTTGAGGTCCAGCGATGCACACTGAGCTGGGCAGATCCCCAGGTTGAGGTCCAGCGGTGCACACTGAGCTGGTTTGGTCCCAGGTTGAGGTCCACCGGTGCACTGAGCTGGGAAGTTGGCAAAGAGCTTGGCGAAGAGTTGGCAAGGCGGAAGTTGAGGAGGAAGTTGATGCAGACATGATCGAGGAGAAACTGGAGGAGGAGGCAGAGGAGGAGGAGAAGGCGGAGGACGAGGAGGAGGAGGAGGACGAGGGCGAGGAGGACAGCTAGCCGAGGAGAACAACTTTGATAAAATCAAACAGCCCTCACCTGGCAGGTGGGGAAAAATGAAATTTGCAGTGAATGCGTCCATAATGTTCATCTTCTAAAAAGAAGCTGGCAAGAGGCGAAAAAGAAATAAACCAATTATCAGTATTACTCAAATTTGTTTGCTGTCGTTTTGCTTTTGGGTTCTCAGGCCCCCCCTTGTTTTTTTTTGGGGGAAAAAGAAATCACTGACCTTTTCAAAAAAACATGAATTGTTGTTGTGTTGTTTGGGAAAATCACTGACCTGTTGCTGTTTATAACAATCTATATTATAAAGGAAGAAATCAAACACTCCATAAATTTTGTTTGGATGTTGTTTTCATGGTAACTCCAAGACCGTTTCACACAGCATGTCAGCAGGAGGTGGAGCTGGCTGGTAGCAAGGCTGTGGACGACGTATTTGACGATGCCATTGACGAGTGTGGAGGGCGAGCTCCCTTTCCATGCAGCCACAGCAGATGCCATGAATTCCACGACAACGTTCATGGCTTTTGCCCTAAGCATCGGCTAATGCGACACTGGTGGAAACTGGCATCCTGGTGGCGGACAGCCCCCTGGCCAGTTGTGTTTAGTTGTGATGTTTTGTAGAGTTAAACAGATAATCTACAGTCATCCACAAAAAGATAGAACAGGATCTTACTTTTCCATCTATTTGGGGGTTGACTTTTCGCCTTTGCGATGTAGCGCAAGCTTAGCCTCGTTGCCTGCCAGGCTTGGCAATGGGCCGAACTCAGCTTACTTTTTACAATGCAGGCTGCTGCTGAGATTCAGCAGCGGACGACCCTTGCTGTGATCCTGCTGTCGCTGTGCTTAAGTTGCACCGAGACTTGCGGGTTCGCCATCTTGAAACTTGAAAAATCTTTGAACTGGGTTTGTCGGAAAAGGGGTATACGGTATACCATATACCATCAAGTACGGCTATTTGAATGGGGAAACTTATGATGAACCAATGGATTTAGGATGATTTAGGGGTATCCCGTTTTCTCCTGGTCATCTTTGATGCTGAGTTCACGGCAGGTACCCTGCTGCCTGCTTGTCACTGGAAGAGTCTTTGGGAGTTCCATGGGCTGCGGTCTGCACTTTGCTCTCCGTGATAGTGCTGAGTGACTCAGATCTTGCAGTCGCACTGCTTGTGCTCGAATTTTCCAATCCAGACAGGACAGAATCAGAATGAGAATCACGACGCGTCGAAAGCACCATAGGAAATCATAAGAATTGTCTGGCTGCAATTGAGCTAACCACCATCTTCATGCGGATGTTTATCCATATGACTTGGAGATGTCTCAACAGTGGGCGCAGCATGGTGCCGTTGAGCAACCGGCAACGGGGTCCGCGTCCCAGCGTCCCAGGTAGCATCGTGACTACGAGCATTCGCTTTGACACCGTGAGAGCGCAAATTCTGCAGGAAGCGGTCGCAACAGAAGCAAGTTACTCCCAGGTGCCCTGTTCGAATCCTTCCAGTGTTTGTTCTTTCACAAGATGTATGATGTATGTCAATGTATGTCTCTTTGAAAGGTTTCTGACACGCTTATCCCCAATAAGAATCAGAGTGGGACAATCGAAAGTCAAACCGAGAAAACCGAGAGAGACAAGAACACGATGAGTCAAAATAAACCACGCTTGGTTGAAAAAAGGAAGGCAAGGAAAGGGCAAACCTAGGACCTAGGCGAGCCCCTTATGTTGTGAACATGATGTGGCTTTGTTTGAGAATAGTACCCCTAAATCCACTGGATTATCATTGATCATCATTTTCCTTATTAACGCCACCATTTGGGGGTCACATTTTCAGACACACCCATGTGAACCAAGAACCACTCTTGCCAAGACATGGCGACATGGCAGGTGCTTCAGCTGCCAGAGGCTCAGAACGTCATTGGGGTGCCTTGGCTGCCAAGCCATGCGGGCAACATGCTCCGGGTTCCCACCATGGGCTGCGGCTTTGCAGATCCTCGAGACCTGCGTCAACAATGTGAAGATTTGCATCTTGGAAGCAACATGAGGCATTCACCTTTTTAACTTCCTCATGCTTTGCTCAAACATGTATGTGATTGTGCTGACATGCATCCATTCCATTCCATTCCATTCCATTCCATTCCATTCCATTCCATTCCATTCCATTTCTGCATGCCGTCCTTTTTTTCGTTGCATGTTTTTGACTGAATTCAAGTCACTATGCGTGCATGCAGGGCTGGAATATTTCTGGCTGCGCAACAACATCTCCCTCTATTGCGGTGCCTTGTCTCGTGTATCCGTGGGGCGTTTGTTTTTGCTGAGAGCTTCTCCACGTCGCAAACTTCCTCATGGTTTTGCCTCAGGAGAGCCATGAATGTGGCGCTGCCGGATGCTACATTGAAGCTGAAACTGTTGACCAATTTAAGCGACGAAGAGAAACGAAGCCACTCGACCATGTTAGCAGCTTCTCGTGCTTGTGCCAGTATCTAATCATTTCTTCTCTTCGTGCCCCGGTCATGTACAGGCTATCCAAATTATAACGTCGTGTGCTTGAATTGATTGTACAGACCCAAGTAAATACAGACCCAAGTGATTTTTTTCGTTGGGAAGAACTCACTTGTTTTCAACTTCTTTTGGCAACAATCCTTTCAAACATTTGGCGCCCTTCAAGAAGGTACAGGTGCAAACATTGTACAAGTTGAGAGATGCAGAATGCATATCATGCAATATCATGCATATTGTTGCAAGCAGATGTTTTCTTGGGGACTGTCCCAGTGAAGTTTGTTTTACGGATGATCCACTATGATCCAACTAGATGAATTTATGATTTATGATTTGCAGGGACCTCCCCGTATTCATCCATATTTGCTTTCTCGAATTAGTCCAAAACAGTTCAACCCCCTAGAATCCCAAGACATGATCATGGTTTCGTGATGTTCCTGCACATTTTCAATTTCGTCCAGCTTCGAGCAGCAAGGCCCGCAACAAGTTCTGGACGCGCTTCGATTCGAATTGATGTGCGAAAACATGCAATCCGTTCAGGAAGCATTCAGGGGCCTCAAGGTGCATCGACAGGGATGGTTTCTAATGTAGCCTACAGCCTACATGTAAATCAATCATCTCATGTAGCCTGCCCAAAGTGCGCAACCTGGCTATCCGACTGGATAGGACCGCCTTGCGAGCGAAGAAATGGTCGCTTTGGGCGTGCGGATCGCTGCTGTCCGGGACACCTTTGCCGAGATGAGCGGGGCTGCCAGCGGCCAAAAATGCTGTCAGGCCCCGCCTTGAGTGACATAAAGTGACCCGCAAGATGTCTGACTTAGATGGAGTTCCCCTGCCCAAAATTGCGAAGTGATCATTATCATCATGACCATGGTCTTTCCATACCCGCACACTGAATCGAAGCATAAAACGCGGTTGGTGTTTTGAGAATCATCTAATTTTTGAACTTGGCAATGGAATTTGCATCTGCGAAGCTTCCGCTGGTCAGGTAGTTCTGCAGGTGGAAGATTATTATTCCTCTGTGTTTCTCATGGATGTCACTGTGACCAGGCCACACCATAGATGACAGGAAAAAAAAGGTTTCTCGAATTTGGGGACCCCACAATCACCAGTTTGGGAGGGAAAAATGATGATGCCCCCCATGGATTGCGGGGTCCCCACTCTTGAAGACTAGCCGATTTACGTTCTTTGATAATGATTTATGGAACTGAGCGACTTGCCTCTTCAAAAAGATAGTTTCTGGGAAGCTATGACGTGCCTGCTCGAAAACAACCACTACTTCTGAGAAGTCTTGAGTGTTTTGGTTGTTGATGTTGTTGAGTTTGAAGTTTCCATTCCATGTTTGGAGCAGGCTCGAGAATCAGCTGAGCGATTTGACCAAGTTGGCGGACAATTTTGGGCTGTTGGATGACGTCAAGTCCAAATGGGAGACTTCACTGAGGCGAGAAATCCGAAACCAAAGGAACCAAAGGAAAATCAACTGAAACGGCTTTTGACCATGATATGTGTGTCCGAAGTCGACAGTGTATCGTTTCATCCAGTGCCATGCTGCCTTGCCAGGCTTTGCAACGATGCATCCAGTGTCGGGCCTTTGACCATGGCAGGGACCATTTTCTTGCAGATTGTGGCGTTGGTCGTGTCCTTTTTCATGGCCGTCCAATATTTCCTCCGTTACGCTCCCAGGAGACTGTTCGGTCTTTTCCCACCCTGGTGCCTTGTGGCCATGAAACTGGATGAAAATCGCCATGCCGCTATGCGTAGGAGACTGGACTACTAGAGGTTGAGGAAACAAACCAACTAAACTTAAACCAACCTCCCAGCAACATGTTTTCTAGTTATCAACGGGTTTTGCTGTATGGTTACCAGATGTGGAAAACCCATGAACATGCCACTATTAGTTTTTCCACATCTTTTTGATTCTTTTTGTATTACCTTAGGGTACCCAAATTCCATCGTAGGCCGCAGCCTGACAAGATGCGTTGCAGGATCCGTTCTCGTCTGTCCGACTTCCTTCTGGATGCCTTGCTGCTGGACACCGAGGAGTCCAATGAGACGTTCTTGGAGGTGTGGGAATTCTGTCACATTCTTGACATTTTCAAAAATACTTGTTGTGCTACGGAACTCATTTGTGTCATTTGATGGCAAACCATTTCAAGCTCACCCAAGTTCCAGTGGTGTTTCTCTTGAAACTACAGAATGAAGAAGCCCGGATGGAGGCCGCATTTCTGGCCCTGCCCTACTTGGTCCTGGTCGTGGTGTTTCTGTTGCAGCTCTTGTGCCGAAAGACGAGTCGGAAGAGGCCGCGACCCACGGAGGTGCTTTATGTTTCTAGGCAGATGCAGTTGTTGTGTGATCTGCGAAGGAGATTTAAAAAATAGGAGGTGCAGCCCTGCATTCGCCAGTTTAAGCCGGAAAATTGTGATATGGATGATATGGGGTCAATTTTCGGAATGTTTACTTCCAGTCACCATTCTAAATTGAAACCGGGAAATTGTGATACAACAATGGATGAAAGATATGAAAGGGGGTCCCAATTTTTGAAAATTACTGACGCTTTCCGCAGGATCCAAGAATTCACTTGATTCAAGGTCCCCTTTCCATGCTGTATCTTGGTGTTCTTCCTGAGGAAAAGTATTTTGGGTTGCGCGGAGCTTACTACCCCTTCAAGGTGGCGATCTTCCAATGCTTCACCGTTGCGGTGCAGGCCTTGGGAAAGATCTCCTTGTTGGGCGGCCTCGTTACCTTCGCCCAAGAAGAACAAGATGCGACTGCCATTCTTTGGCTTAGTGTCGGCTTCTGGGCTTTCTTTGCCCTGCTGTGTTGGAACAGTCTCTATCCCGCCTTTCTTCTGATGTTCCCTGACACTGCCTGGGCTCGAATTGGAGCAGCATTTATGGATGCTGCTCTGGACCTTGGCTACATCTTGACCTACCTGGGTATGGCATCTAGGTTTCAATTCATTTGGTTTGACAAGTCTCACGGGTTTCAACGTCGTTTCATTGATGGCTTGGCAGATGGCGTTCAGTCGGGAAACGCAAAAGTGTAATTGCTGCAAGGTTTTGGTGGCCATGCTGCGATTGCAGACAGCCTCCGAAGGCTGGGGAAATTTTGGCGAGGACTTGACGTTGCAGTTCAGAAACTAAGCTCAATGAAGTCAAAGCGTCAACCGGCATCAAGTGAAGTGCCTCAAGTGTCTCAAGCATCTCAAGCGCCTTGTTTCGCATGGCATAGCGGCGCCATCCGAGTGGGATCTTCACCGCAACTTTTTTGATATCTGAGGCAATCGTATTAGCCCTGTGTTCGCCTTTCCCACTGACTTTCTGGGCTATGGCGCCGTGTTTTTCAACTTAGCACACGCATGCTGCATTGCACACATTTTGCAGCACACCAATTGGAGCTTGCCGGTGCGACCCAGGCCTCGACACTAAGACTAAACAGCTTGCCATGCCAGATTTTGCCATGCAAAGATGTCACTTTCGTTGTGAACTGACAACAGCAAACAGCATGTCAGGGGCGAGCGCCAAAAACGGAGAGTTCTTCCAACACTATTTGGGTGCTCCCTTTCCATTGGGCTCCTTTCGATGCTGGTGATTCTCCTTGTGACGCAGGACTGCTGCATAAGATTTGCGTGAGTGACCTCGAGCTGTGATTTTGATTTGACGACACTTGTTCAAGCGCCTTTGCAGGACGTTTTTCCAATGACCCATGGACAGGATTTCACGTTGAGCTCTCAGGGATCTGCTTATCTTTTTGTCATTGGAGGTCTTCATGAAAAGATCTAACAAGAGATTGTAGAATGGGATTACAAGTGTCTCCTAGGTGTTTTCCGTGCCGTTGCTATGGCAATGCTGACTCAGCTGGCCAACAGATTGACAGCTGCACCCTTGCAGCCGTCCTCAGACAGAAGCAGGCTGGGCGGATCACCGGCGGTTTGTTTTTCTGGGTGTGTCTGAAAATGGGGTAGACCGCGAGACCCCACGGTAGACCCCCAAAATGGTCATTCAATGGTGACAATCATGATAAACCATCAAATATTGAGGCACAATCTTTTCGGACAAACCCATCTGCTTTTGGACGCTTACGGATATGCGCTGACTTTAGGTGAACCTCGCTGCGAACAACATCACTGCCGTGGACCCAAAGGCTTTCAGCTCACTTGGACATGTGCAGCGCCTGTCATTGGCGAACAACAGCTTGATCCATCTGCCTCCGGGCCTCTTCGAAGGCAGGAAGTTTTGAGCGGCGTTGGTCAAAGAACATTTCTGCAAAGGCTTCGGGCAGCCATGCAATGACACAATGTGTGATGTTTGTAACAGCCATACATTGATGTTTCAGGTCTATCATCTTTGGAGCAGTTGGACTTGACACGAGTTGAGCTGGCAACACTTCACGAAGATTCCTTTCGGGGCTTGGAGCAGCTGAAACTATTGGCAATGAGACACCTGTCAGCACCTCTCAGCAGCTGAACAGTTTGAACAAACACTTTTCTTTTCTTTGACACAACAGTTTGACATTCAATCTGTGTCACAGATTGGCGTCGACCAAGGCGACAACCAGCTCACCGAGCTCTCGGCTGCGATGCTGCAACATTTGCCGCTGTTGGAGCAGCTTCTCTTGGGCGGCAAGCTCGACGAGGAGTTCAACGTCATCGTGCAGGGCAATGGCATCCAGGAGCTTGGAACCATCTTCGGACGCAACGAACAGCTGCAGGTGATCGACCTCAGCGAAAACGAGCTCCAGAAGATTGACCCAGCTACATTCGCAGGACTAAAGAAGCTCCGATGGCTGAGCTTGAGCAAGAACAAGTTGACCACAATTCCTGCGGGGACATTCCAAGGCCTTGGTAAACTCCAGAAACTCTATTTGGCCCACAACCAGTTGACCAGAATTCCTGCAGGGACATCCCAAGGACTTGGCCAACTGCAGGAACTCGATCTGTACGGCAACAAGTTGACGACAATTCCTGCAGCGACATTCCAAGGCCTTGGTCAACTGCAGAAACTCGATCTGGGCGGCAACGAGTTTACCACAATTCTTACAGGGACATTCCAAGGTCTTGGTCAACTCCAGGAACTCAATTTGGGCGGCAACGGGTTGACCGCAATTCCTCTGGGGACATTCCAAGGTCTTGGTCGACTGCAGAAACTCCATCTGTCCTGGAACAAGTTGACCACAATTCCTACGGAGACATTCCAAGGCCTTGGTCAGCTGCGGAAACTCCATCTGTCCTGGAACAAGTTGACCACAATTCCCACGGGCACATTCCAAGGCCTTGGTCAACTCCAGGAACTCAATTTGGGCGGCAACGGGTTGACCACAATTCCTGTGGGGACATTCCAAGACCTTGGTCAACTGCAGGAACTCAACCTGGAGTCCAACCAGTTGACCACAATTCCTGTGGGGAGATTCCAAGGCCTTGGTCAACTGCAGGGACTCTATTTGGACAGCAACAAGTTGACCACAATTCCTGCAGAGACATTCCAAGGTCTTGGTCGGCTTCGGGGGCTCGGTCTGAGCTTCAACGAGTTGACGACAATTCCTGCAGAGACATTCCAATGCCTTGGTCAACTGCAGAAACTCCATCTGTCCTGGAACGAGTTGACCACAATTCCCACGGGCACATTCCAAGGCCTTGGTCAACTGCAGGAACTCTATTTGGGCGCCAACAGATTGACGACAATTCCTGCGGGGACATTCCAAGGTCTTGGTCAACTCCGGGAACTCAATTTGTATAAGAACAAGTTGACCACAATTCCTGCGGGGACATTCCAAGGCCTTGGTAAACTCCAGAAACTCTATTTGGACCGCAACCAGTTGACCAGAATTCCTGCGGGGACATTCGAAGGTCTTGGTCAACTCCAGAAACTTGATCTGAAGTACAGCAAGTTGACCACAATTCCTGCAGGGACATTTCAAGGGCTTGATCAACTCCAGGAACTCAATTTGGGCGGCAACGGGTTGACCACAATTCCTGTGGGGACATTCCAAGGCCTTGGTCAACTGCAGGAACTCGATCTGAGCTCCAACGTTTTGACCACAATTCCTGCGGGGACATTCCAAGGCCTTGATCAACTCCACAAGCTCGATCTGAAGTACAACAAGTTGACAACAATTCCTGCAGGGACATTCCAAGACCTTGGTAAACTCCAGACACTCGATCTGGGCAGCAACGAGTTGACCACAATTCCTGCGGGGACATTCCAAGGCCTTGGTCAACTGCAGGAACTCTATTTGTACCGCAACCAGTTGACCACAATTCCTGCAGAGACATTCCAAGGCCTTGATCAACTCCAGGAACTTAATTTGGGCAGCAACGGGTTGACCACAATTCCTGCGGGGACATTCCAATGCCTTGGTCAACTGCAGAAACTCCATCTGTCCTGGAACAAGTTGACCACAATTCCTACGGAGACATTCCAAGGCCTTGGTCAGCTGCGGAAACTCCATCTGTCCTGGAACAAGTTGACCACAATTCCCACGGGCACATTCCAAGGCCTTGGTCAACTGCAGGAACTCTATTTGGGCGACAACAAGTTGACGACACTTCCTGCGGGGACATTCCAAGGCCTTGATCAACTCCTCAGACTCTGGCTGAATGACAACCCTTGGAGTTCTTCGAGCGTTTGCATTAATTCTTCCTCGTTTCCGCTGCTGAATGATTTGCGGGGCGTAAGCTTTTGCTAAATATTTAGGGACGGAGCGCTTGAAGTGCATCTGGCCCTTTTGCAACCACAGTTTTGGAAGCGCCACAGCAAGCGCAGAAAAGAACTTCACGTATCAGTTGCCGACATAGCTTGCGGGTGCAGTCCCATATTTCACATCAAAACTTATCCACTTCGGTCAGCCAGCCTTGATCAAGGACGCGCACGCATTGTTTCTCGCCGCTGGGGCTCTCAGAGTCGGGGATTAATTCAGCCATTCCTTTGATCCCTGTGATTAGGCAACGCTTGGTGTCGCGTACCCTTTGGATGTACCTTGCGGGCACATCTTGCTATGCGCCCGATGAAATCTTCGTCACCCCACGTTGCAAGGCACATGATCCTCAACATATTTGAGGTCTAGGCATGCCGGGTTGAGGCAATACTCACATCCAGCTAGCACTTGGTACTCGAAGTCCCGACTTACTGGAGTAGCTCAATGTCAGATTGTGCATTTAAGATTTCACAAAGTGCACACGAGTAATGTTTTGATCCCTCCATGTTTGCAACCATGGCACACAGTACTCTGAGTTGTTAAAGTTGAACGATTTCAATGAAATGAGCGTCCCAGCTGCGCGCACGCAACTTCTAAAGTTGACCAATGTTGCGTCCAGCTTGTGTCTAGCAAGTTAGTTTTTTTTTTTTTCAGTTTTTGACTTTTTCGTGGGTTTTGCATTGCCAGCGACTTTGTGTGACTTCGTATTTAGGTTGTGTCTATACCATGTGTTCATGATCGCATGAAAGGACAATGAAAGGAGAATGAAAGGAACATGATCGCATGAAAACAGCTTTTCTTGTGATCACTTGCAATCTACATGTGGTGAATCACTGGCGTCCCAATATGACATTAGTATTTTTTGTTGTATTTAATACCACTTTGAAGATGTTTTGGGAGTTGCGTCCACAAGGTGTTTCCTCATCTTTCACACAGCAAAACTTGCCAAAACAGAGTTTGTCGTACATCGGCGTCCCATTGGGGTTGACCTTGCTTTTGGTCAACTTATTTGACTTCCTGATCCAACGGCGTCCCAATGAGATTTGACACAATTCTGTTAAATTGGTCGACTTTAACGGTTCGGAGTATGCGATTCCATATTGATTTTAGATGATTTTAGGTCTGACATACAAGACTCCGCTTTTTCAGTATACTTATTTTGTTTATTTATATAATTATATATATATATATTTATTTACTTATTTTTGACCACATGTTTCGTAGATTGCACTGTTGCACTTCACCCAACTGCGATGGTCATCCCAACACCAGGAATTTCGCGTTCCCAAAGGCACAAGCGGTGAGGCGGCGGGCGGGTTTTGAGGTGTCTTCAGTTGGCGCATTGCAAGAACTCAACAAATCATTTGCTTGTCTACCTACCTATCCATCCGCCCACCCACCCACCCATCCATCCATCCATCCATCCATCCATCCCCCCATCCATCCATCCATCCATCCATCCATCCATCCATCCATCCATCCATGGGTTCTTTGGTGTCAAAACATAGGTGCCTCAGCCTCTGGGTTGTTCAGGATATGAGGTCTGGCGCGTTTTTTGGTGGCCACTTCAGTTAGATAGCAGTGGTCTTCACGGCCTGTCACGGCCAGGCCATGGAGGCAGTGATTGAAAAGGAAAACTGATGGGTTGTCTGCATCCGCCTAGAATCGGATCAGGACAAAATTTCCTGGAATTTATTTTTGTTCAGTCGCTTGGAGTTAGATTGTGATTGTTTATAAACATTTATGCATGTACGTTGTACACTGTTTCCCTCATCCAGATCTAGAAAAAACAGTTCTTGGCAGCATGAAACTACGATGAGTTTCACGGCGATTTTGGGACTCCGTGATTGGAGTGATTTGACTGGCCATTGGTGACGCAGTGCGCTCCAAAACTCTTGGCCAGATAGGGTGCGGAGTGGAGAGTTTGGTTGGACTCAATTGAAATTATGCAGATTTATAGGTTTCGTTTCCATATTTCCATCAGTATTGTGCTCATTGGAGTCATAGATTCTACCGATCCATTGAAACTGTTCCTCAATGACTTCTGTGGCAGGTTCCATATTTGTGTTTAACTATGTCCATGTACCTCCAAATGGAAGGTTTGTTCCCCACCTGCCAGGTGAGGGTTGTTAGATTTTATGTCAGTTGCCTCCTCCTCCTCCTCCTTCTCCTCCTTCTCCTCCTCTTCCGCCTCCTCCTGCCTCGTCCTCCTCTCCTCCTCCTCCTCCTCGTCCTCCTTGTCATCCTTGTCGTCCTTGTCGTCCTCGTCGTCCTCGTCGTCCTGGCTCAACTGCGACCCGCGATCCACAGTGTTCTCTGCCGGACCTCAACCACGACCACCCACGCCCAGTGTTCCCTGCCGGACCTCAACCACGACCATCCACGCCCAGTGTTCCCTGCCGGACCTCAACCACGACCATCCACGCCCAGTGTTCCCTGCCGGACCTCAACCGCGACCATCCCCGCCCAGTGTTCCCTGCCGGACCTCAACCACGACCATCCCCGCCCAGTGTTCCCTGCCGGACCTCAACCGCGAGTATCCACGCCAAGTGTTCCCTGCCGGACCTCATGTAGGAAAATATGGGACAAAGAATGTGCAGAAGAAATGTCAGATAGAATGCCAGAAGATATGCCAGATAGAATGCCAGAAGATTTGCAAGATAGAATGCCAGAAGATATGCCAGAAGATATTCCAGATAGAATGCCAGAAGATATGCCAGATAGAATGCCAGAAGATATGCCAGAAGATATGCCAGAACATATGCCAGAAGATATGCCAGATAGAATGCCAGATAGAATGCCAGAAGATATGTCAGATAGAATTATGCCAGAAGATATGTCAGATAGAATGCCAGAAGATATGCCAGATAGAATGCCAGAAGATATGCCAGATAGAATGCCAGAAGATATATAGAATGCCAGAAGATATGTCAGATAGAATGCCAGATATGTCAGATAGAATGCCAGAAGATATGTCAGATAGAGTGCCAGAAGATATGCCAGATAGAATGCCAGAAGATTTGCCAGATAGAATGCCAGAAGATATGCCAGATCATATGCCAGAAGATATGCCAGATAGAATGTCAAATAGAATGTCAGAAGATATGTCAGATAGAATGCCAGAAGATTTGCCAGTAAGAAAATGTATAAATGTCAGTGTGGGGATCACACGAAGTAAAGTATTTTTTTTTCAAAAACCACATATGGTGGTTGACTGAGTTGAAGTCTTGGTTGATGACGGGGATTAGATTAATACTACTAACCAATACATTGGGGATTATCACAAGCCATTAGGTGTTTGCTGAAATTGCTGATTCTATTTGCGAGCGCCCACTTGTCTCAACATGTCTTAACCTTTTCCAAAGATTGAACCTTTTGGTGAGACTGGTTGGCCAAACCACGCGGGCCCCAAGGCCAAGTGCGAAAGCCAGTATTCCCAAGCGTCCGACCGTGTGATCAAGATGGATCAAGCTAATATTCGGGCCGAACATAAATTCGGCATGCCAGCAGAAGGAGGAACATGAACATGTGTTGGGAGGCGCACGGTGCACAAAGCGGCAAGACAAATCGGAATGAACATGGAAGTGCTTGCAAGCTGGATGCGAGCAATCACTATTGCCATTATTGCCAAAGGTTGGTATTTCTTTAAACGCAAGATTCAGAGTCTTATCAACAACTGTGAGATCTGTGAGTGTTGATTCCATGAATCGAATGGGACACAGGTACAATGCTTCTGCAATTCGTGTTGCATTCAGTTTCACGTGCCAGCTGCTTACCAGAAGCCATGTTATCGCGTACGAGATCCGACAGGCCCCGGATTTGACGCCATCTTCAGATGATCCATTTGCGATTCACTTATTTAACATGTCACTTTTCGTGGCAAACTGTGGTTTTTTTTACCAGAAGGAAATATTGAACCATTAATCAGTGGAAATACAATGGAACGTGAACGTCTCAGTATTTTAAATAGGGTTTCATTAGCCACAAGAAACCTTTTGGAATGTCATGACCTTCTAGAAAATCTCTAGCGTAGAATCAACTGCATGTGCAAGTCCACATGAACGATGTTGCGCTCCCCACCCACCCCATCCCCAACCCCACCCCATAGCGTAGCAGAGCTCTGGCGTAGCAAATCTCTAGCTTTTTGCACTGCGTGTGCACATCCAATGTCATTGCCGCACCCTATCTCACCTCATGAAGATAACATAATATACAACTATACTTGGTGGCTCATCCCACTTAGTAAGTGGGTTATAACCCCAGTTATAAATGGGATAAGTAGGGTTAATCCACTTATAATTGGGGTTATAACTCACTTACTAAGTGGGATGAGCCACCAAGTATAACTACGTATCTACATCGGTACAAAGGACAAGTCATGGAGGGTTCCATTAAGTCATGGGGGTACCCCCGTGCATCATCCAGTCGTCATGGATGATTCAGGTCGCTGCGGAGTTCGGAAGGCGACCGCCAGCCATGGATTTCCCCATTTTTTTTTGGGGGGGGGTCCAAAAAAAAAAAACGATCTTAAAACCAACGGAAATTTTAAGGGATCTCAGGCTTTCTGTGAGTAGAACATAGTAGAACCGGTTGTTGGGCGCCAATCTGGGACATCCCATGGGACCTATCAAGAAACAATAATGAGAGCTAGGCTGACTTAGGAAGGCCTCCCCCAGATATAGGTTGTTTTAGAACCTCATTTGATTATAGAATTATTCACCATAAATCCAGCATTTAGGCAAATACCCTCTGGTAATTCAACATAGCTATTGAAAATAGTGATTTATAGATATTTATAGTGGATTTACCCATTGAAAATGGTGATTTTCCATAGTTATGTAAACGTTTACCAGAGGGTAAACCAACAGAAACCCATTCTTTGGTGGGCCCAGGTTTCAGTTTAGGACTTGGGTCGCAGGTGGGCGAACACCTAGAGCTGTGACACCAACCAGCTGGATCCTAAGGGGTAAGGGGGACACCACTGGACTTTAACCATCAAATGTTTGTGACTGGTTGGTGGTTTGGAACATGAATTTTATTTTTCCACATATTGGGAATGTCATCATCCCAACTGACTTTCACTCCATCATTTTTCAGAGGGATTGAAACCACCAACCAGTTGAGGTTCTGAAAAAAATCCCGAAAACCCAGTGAATTTTGGTGGGACGATTTCAATGATTTCTCCTTTTCTCTTCTAAGGTTCTCGCTCCAGCTTTGTTTGGGAAGAAGAGAACCGCGGGACAGCGGCAGTGGATGGGGTGTCGCAATCATTTGGGTGTCTCAAAAGATGAGGGATACCTCAACCACCAGCACCAGCTTGCATTCTTAAAAGAAATCTCCATGTTTTGCTGGGTAACATCACATTTTTGCAGGTTTGACATCCACATGATCCGCATTTTTGAAGGTTGATATCCTTATTGTCAGAGTTGCTCCAGCCAATCACAGGGAAATTAAAGCCGCTTTTAAGGGACACTTTGTAATTTTATCTCTTTGTTTCGGTATTTTACCTTTATGTTCACCCCATTATATATCCACAATATATCACAATATATACCATTATACCACCATGTTTGTTGCCTAAATCATGTAAGCATCCATTTGTTGTTGCCTAAATGCCATTTTCATTCAGATCCAATTCTTTGTTGCTTAAAATCTCAATTTTCCCAATTGTTCATGGTGAAATCTCAATCAGAATACCCAAATCCCATCATTTTCCCATCTTTGTGGGGATTTCACCATGAAAATACCCCAACTCCCATCATGTTCCCTGAAAACCATGGCCCAACTCGCACTTGGAGGACAGATTTCCAGTTCTCCGATGATGATGCGGTCGACAAGCCCTTGCTACCGCTGGCGCTGCCCGAAGGAGACGCATTGGCATTGGATGGGGTTGGGAATAGCTGGTCATTTTCGGGCATCAAAAGGAACAATTGATCTTGGAAAATTGGGAGCATAATGGAAAATGGATAACATCCCATAAAAATCCCATTAATCCCGTTAAAATCCCATTAAAATCCCATTAAAATCCCACTAAGATCCCATTATCATGGATAACATCCCATTAAAATCCCATTTCTTCGGATCTGTATATTTGGAACATGGGGATTTTAATGGGATATGATGAACCACATCATTTAATATCAAGCATGTGGACTGACCTCATCGGGATTTTTGATCTTTTATATCACAATTTGGGATTTAACCAGCAAACATGTTGCTATCATTGGATATAATGCGACAATGATGCGGATTCCATTTGGATATCATGGGGGATAATTTAACAAGATGCAGAAAAGCAACGTCCCGCTTGAATGTACATCAATGGTTAAATTCAAGCCGGATATGGTATACAATGTATATAGGATATTTCCCGACATATATATATATATATGTATATATATATACATTGTATACCATACATTGATGACATAGGATATTTCCCTTTATGCTTGGATGATGTACATCGTTTGGGTACCCAGCATCATTCTGGCATCTATTTCTATGGGCCATGGCTTCCAGTGCTATGTTAAATAACCAGAGGGTATATATATATATTATACATAATGTGATATATCATGGCAAACACAGTTTTCTTATTTGCTCAAGATGCATGCTTCAGCTTGAAGCCATGTTTTGTCTTTTTTGATGCCTCTTTTTGGGGTCAGAGCGATACTTGCTGGTTTAACTTCCAGTTACGTTGAGTTTGAATCCATGTTTGGTCAAACTGAATGTGCCATTGTCTTTGTAGCAGAGGATGTATCCTCCATTCTTAAATGTGGCTACATATCATTGGCAATAAGTCCGTTTCTGTTGTTTATATCATGCTGGTGATATCATCGTTTGCAATTTTGACATGTCGTGTGTATATATATATGATATATATATACACATACATATACAGTATATATATATACAGATGTAGATATGCAGAGATAATTAAGTAGATAGATGGGCAGAAAATTGGACGTATAATTACATGGACCAAAGATGATTTGATAAACCTCGATACATAAACCACCATTCATAGACGAAGAACTCGACACATGACGACTGTGGTCCCCCCCAGTCTTGGTAGCGTATGAGGCTGGCATGATGAAGGTGGTGTGGTTGTGCACAAGGGACCCTTGAGTTTCGTGGAGGCACGCGTTGCGTGCTGCTGGTGCAGGGGCGAAATGGGTGGAAACATACATTTGGGAGGTTTTTGTTTGATGATGATGATGATAATAATGATAATAATGATGATGATGATGATGATGATGATGATGTTGTGGGAACGGAGGGTAAGAATCTACTATACAGACATAGACAGACTGGGAAAGCAAAAGAACTGGATTTTTGAAGATTTTTCTTGGTACTCAGAAGAAGCGATGTTTTTATTGCGTCTCATGTGTCATGATGTTTCATTTTTGGGGGTGTATGCATAGGTAGTCAAAGCACTCCCACCTTTTGCAGTAGTCATCCGCCTAAGCAGAGATAGCGAAGCTACCATGGGATGATCATCATGCAACTCGAGATTCTCAGCTCTAACGTGTGCTAGGTCAACAGCAATTCATTTCTGCCACTGCGTTGGCATGAGTCCGGGTAGGTACCAAATGCCTTTTTTCAGGACTCCAACTCTCAAGGAATTGGTCGTGCAGAATTCCACTTGGCATAGGTATACTGCCCCCTTTGTATCCCCCAGTCATGGCAGTTTTCATAGGGAACATTATGTCATTATGTTCTAAATCATGGGTTTCCTTGGGTTTTTGTCCCATGTTTGGCTGCACCACAGCCCATCTCAGGATTGGTAGGACATTGGGCTGAAAGACTTGCCGTTCTTTTTTGAAACATGTCAACTAACATAGACCTCATCTTTTTTCTGGAGCTGGAAGATGATTTTCCTCTAAAACATGGTCAAGTCTTTGTATCTATACAGCAGCTATTATAGCATTTGTAGATGATCAAAATTGAAGTACTGGAAAATCCCATTGGAATATTGCTGACTAGTAATAGTACGATTGTCTATTTACTTGAAGTATTTTCCTTTAAACATGGTTAATGAATGGAGAGGATGGTACTTCAAAGAGTTCCACCGTTGGCCGAACCTCGCAGCCAGCTTTGAAGCAATGCCGCAATGCCACTTCTGTAAGGAAGCTTCTGATGAAGCTTTGTTGATGGGTCACACATTTCAATTTTTTCATGTTTTTATGTTTTATATCATGATTCGTTGAAGAACTTCCAACATTTCTGGTGCTTTATATCCGGCCACCATCAGCGCCATCGCCACGCCATGGCTCTTCCCGGCAGTTACGTTGGGGACCGCCGCGTAGTCCAGGCCCGGCTGCTGTGTGCGGAAGACAATCTGTGGAGGTCCGCATGATTTCCCAAGTTTTTTTTTGTTGAGAGAAGTTCCCCCTCCCCCCGAAAAAATGAAAAGAAGTTTCCCATGTTTTTGGAGAATCTGTTTTTTTGTGTCATGTGTCATATGTGTTTTGTTTTGAAAAACCGTTTAAATATTTTTTTTTTCCACCTTTTTAAAATGTTAAAATGTATCTACGAAGTTATAACATCCGCAGATGGGTGAATATCAACACAAATATTCTGGTTCAGGTTTGATCTCTTATATGACTATATATACATATCACAAACAGATTAAACCGATGCACAAAGATAAACTCCCCCCAAATAACGGCAACTTGCTTGCAGTAATATCTTCTACCAACAACTGTAGAAAGGTAATTGACCACTACATATAACTTAGAGTCGGAAATTACGAAATTATGGCTATTGGTAAATACAGTCTCCAAACATATTTACATGTGTACCAGCAATCTTTTTCACGGTTGCTCCAAGTCAAAAAAGGCAAATGATAGCCACACAGAGCTGAAACTGGATGATTTTACCCCCATCAACTGATATTGGCTGTAGATAGATCTACCATAAATCTGAACTGGGGCACCACATTGTAATTACTCATGATATCCTCATTATCTCCAATGATACAATTGTTTGCGTTGGTAAAATCACAATCTTTGATGGCTCATTTAGTCAACTCCATATTTTTTTTAAAATAACCCATTGATGTCCCATTTATACTTAGATGATTTTCCCATTTATAAATCATCTAATGATATAACTATAGGCATTAAGATAGGCATTTTCCCATTTATAATTACGTTGATGTCCCCAATGCCAAGTCTTGATGGTGAAATCCCCAGTGGATGAACGAATTGACCTCCCTGGCCCTGGAACACTGGAACCCAGGGCGGGAGTCTGACCATGCCAGCCGTCGCGTCGTCTCCTCAACCAGTGCGTTCGGCCACGGAGCCCAAGTCTTGTGGCGTACAGGGGGATTTCACCCTGAAAACCTGACCCCCGTGGGATTTGACCATGAAAAATAGAGGTTTCAACACCAATTTTTTGGGAGATGTAAGTCTGAGAGACGGAGATTTGCCCATGAGAAATGTGGAAGCATCAAACATGTGGATTGAAGCAGCAAAAACGAGGATTCGATCTTGTACTTTGTGATCTAACACGGTTCGCTGGAAAATCACCAGATGTTTGAGTGGGAGGGGATCAAGATAGTGGCAGGAAATTCCATGGTGCGATCCACAGCAGAGCTGGATGAACATTTCAGACATGTTGCAATTCGCAGATGTTTGTGTCATTCTCACCATGGGAAACCGAGCAGTTCATGCCTATAAATATATATATATATTTCTTTCAAAAGTCATTCTTACTAGGGATTTAATGTGGAAACCCACTTAATATCCTAGGAAAATAAATGGAAACCAACAAATGTATGGCAATAATTCGGGACATTTAATAGAATATATGGGGATATCATGACAATTATGGGATATATACGACGCAACATACTATGATATTTGGGATTGTCTGCAGTTGGGGGATTGACCCACAAAATAACACGTTTTACTAGGGCAGATGGTTAACCATCGGTGTTGTCTTCGTCCCTTTTTCAGCGCCGAGTTCTGGAAGAACTACCCATCTGTAACAGCGACCAACATTGCCCTGGCATTCCGAACTTTCAAACAAGAACAATAACAACAAATCTAGACTATCTTATATCTTTGGAGTATACTCAGATATTCTCAGTATACCCAGGTAATCTCAGTATACAATTTTGGAATACAACAAATCTGGATCCATACTGTGGATGGTTGCGAAATCCTGCACCACCAAAAGGATGGTTAAAACCTTATGAATGATGGGATAAACCATCTATCCACTGGTGCAGGATTTCTTCCATCCACAGTATCTTTTATCTTTAGGGTATACTGAAGATGAAGCGAAAGGAAAGCTGTCAATCTTAGGTTTGCGGTTGAACATGGGTTCAGAAATAGCGAGGGTGACTTTCAGACGAACATGCATCATCATCATCATCATCATAATAATGATAATAATAATAATCATCATCATCATGTCCTTTTGCTTTTTGGGTCAGCTGGATTTGGTTTGCGAATAATTTATTTCACAACCCACCGCCAAACTACCCTTCACAAACGTAAACTTCAAGCTTAGATTATAGCTACTTGGCATATCTCCCAACATATCTCATGATTGTTTTTTTTTTTTTTAATAGGACATCTTGGCTCTATTTGCTCTCTCTCTCTCTATATCAGTCTTTAAATCATTATCTGTCTATACCTATAGCTAGGGCTCAATCTATCAATCTATCAATCTAGATATCTAGATATCTACATGTCTATATATCTCTATATCTCTATATTTCCCTGTATATATATCTAGACCTATATCTATGTCTCTCTATCTCTATCTCTATGTCTGCCTCTGTCCCCTTTCTCTATCTCTATCTCTCTATCTCTCTCTATCTCTCTCTATCTCTCTCTATATCTCTCTCTATATCTCTCTCTCTCTATCTATCTAGCTATCTAGCTATCTTGCTATCTAGCTATCTAGCTATCTATCTATCTATCTATCTATTTATCTATCTATCTATCTATCTATCTATTTTTTTTTATCTAATGTATATACTTATATACATATATGTAATTCCAATAATTATTATATACATATACATATACATATCACTTTCACTGGCGGCTCTCTGAAGACGTATATACACACATATCACATCTACATAAGTTCCACCATGGTTCCAGGGAGTCCTTGGAGGGGCATACCTCTCCTCCCCTACGAGCGCACCGGGCCTTGCAAAGCCGACCCTGGAGTCATCAACCAGGCGCGAAAGCTGATGGAGTTATCATTAATGATGGGTAATAAAAAGTTAATCATTTACCAGTACTAACCATTATTAACGATTAGCTAGTACCAACCATTATTAACTAACCATTAGTTTTTGATTGATGATGAATGATTATTGATTCCTCATAATGAGGGCATAAATGGCATTATGAATTACGAAAAACTGAAAAACTTCTATGATTGATGTTTAAGCCAGTTTAGTCCCCATTGAATGGCCCATCAACCATCATTTATCATTTCTGTCCCTTTTTTTGATGGTTAAATCGTGTTAAATCCACTATTCGATTGATGGTTAAAACCCACTTAACGTAACCAATTAACAGTTGGGTAAGCATCATTTTACATCCAATTAACAGTTGGGGAACCAATTAACAGTTGGGTAACCCACTTAACGTATCCACATAAACATCCCCATGTTCGAAAATGGTTACCCTCCGGTTTCATCAAACATGGCCTTCTAAGCGTTCGATAAATTTCCCGACCTCGAACCTCCACTAAAATGGGGATTTTCCATTGCAAATTTGATGAAACCGAGGGTAATAAGGGATATACCAACAATACCCTCTGGTAATTTAACATAGCGGTTGAAAATGGCCATTTAGTTGGTGGAATTACCCATTGAAAATGGTGGATCTTTCCATAATTATGTTAGTTTACCAGGCCGGGTACCTGTTGCTTTGGACAATGATGCATTTGAACAATGGAACACAAACGAGAGGATAAACCCATGAAACATGGGCATATGATTGGGATATCATAGGGATATTGAACTCAGTTTATGGCTATTAAACTATTGTGTTCTTATGAGGCAGCGGTTCGGAGCTGCAGGTGCTTTTTTTTTTTTAAACTTCCCATTCAAATGATGGTACTATGTTGGGTTAGTAATGGTATAATGTTAATGGTTGATCATGGTATGGTTAGTAATGGTTAGTAATGGTTAGTAATGATACTATAATTGGGTTAGTCCTAGAGTAATGTTTAATGACAAAGACGATGAATAAAGAAAAACACACCAAGCAAATGATCAAGAAACGCACAGATTTTATAAATGAGCGACATAAGGAACTAGAAGATAATCAAAACATACAAAATACATGGGATATACAGAACTATAAAGGGTATATTCATCGACCTGTGGGAACATATGTATAATATATATAGGATCCAATGGGATATATAATGGAATATTTATAAGCAACAACAGACAGTGCGGGATATAGATGAATGTAATTGGATATACATTAATGGGATATAATGAGGGCAGCCAGATGAGCAGCTGCGTTCAAACTCTGTTCGATTACTTACTTGCTTGCTTACTTGGGATTTAACCATCAAATAACGGATATAATGCGATACCGGACCATACCATGATCAACCATTAACATTATACCATGACTAATCCAATTATAGTACCATTACTAACCACTACTAACCATTACTAACCATCACAATGCGGATATTTGCACTGCAATGGACTCACTGGTTTTACAGAACGTATGGTAATTGGATTGAACTCATTCCCAAAAGGCCTTGTCCCACTGGTTGGTCCAGCATTACCTGGCAGGATTCTGGAACTGGGACATGTTAGCATTTTAAGATGAATAGTGATGAATAGTTATTCAGTACAACTGAATGGTTAAGCATTATTTTCTTATTTAGTTGACGTATCCCAAATTTAAGTTTTTTTTTTGATGAGAAATGGTACTAAATGATTGAATCTGAACTTCTGCGGCTGAACATGGACCCCGCAGTGGGAGGATCCCGTGAAAAAATAACATGTGGTTTGTATCGTCTGGCTTACGACATAAAGAAAAATTGGACATTTAATGCACATATTTTGGTGACATCAGGGTTTGTCTGAAAATAGTGTAGCCCTACACCCAATGGTGAATGATCATTATCCCTACAATTATGGCTATTTTTTTGGGGGTATACCTCATTTTCAGACATACCCGAATCAGTTTAAGAATATCCATCCCACTTAGTAAGTGGGTTATAACCCCAGTTCTAAATGGGATTTTTGTAGGGTTAATCCACTTTTTTGATTGGGGTTATAATATCACAGGAACGCTGTGCCAAACGTCATTTTTTCAACGGGTCACCTGTTGGGATCACGATGGATTTTTACGACTGGGACGACGTGCGGCGGTGATGTTTTCGTCCTCCGTTTCCATGGGCCAAATTGTTGGCCCATCTTTTTCTGGTTGGTGGTTTCAAACATTTTTTATTTTCCAGAATATATGGGATAATCCTTCCCATTGACTAATATGTTTCAAGATGGTTAAAACCACCAACCAGTTTTGTTTGTGAATGTTAAGGAAAGTCGGTAAATTGCTGGAACGAATCATGGATTATCCGATAATCATGGTGAGTTTTCGAAAATCAAACAGGTTCACGTTTGGCTATCCCACTTTCTGGTGAAAGCCTCCACATATTTTACCGTGTTCACCGATGACTTGAAGTTCCCGTGCACAAATCCGGGTGAATCCTGAGTCCCTTCCGCCCAAAGTCCATTGGCTGTAGAATTTGTAGCATTTTTCTGACAGACGCATATCATATCATTGCTTTAGTTACTTTGATATTCCATATAAGAAAAATAAGCCTATACTATATAACTAAAGAATAGTCACTGGTTGGTGGTGACTGGAACCATGGAATTTGGATTGACTTTCCATTCAGTTGGGAATGTCATCATCCCAACTGACTCATATTTTTCAGAGGGGTAGGCTCAATCACCAACCAGGTCCCCAAGCCTTTCCCTTTCCTATGACTGGATGAACCCGCCAGCCTCCCAGGTACATGGCGTCTCCGCCCCGCTTCATGAACCCGGCCCCCAAGCCCGTCACGCCGCCGGTGCTGCCGCCGGTGACGCTGCCGACGCTGCCGGCGCCGGTGCCGGCACCTATGAACCCATTGCTGCTTGGTGCTGGGGGCAGGGGATAAAACCCAAGAATGTTATGGTGATATGAATGATACCATGACCATAACATATTTGTAGTACCATTGTATGGGAATGGATATCATAATGGGAATGGATGTGGTATACTATATAGTGGTATTTTTCTTGGTTTTATGGAAAAGAATGGGGCAGGGAATACATCTGTATAGTATAATGGCAATATAGGAATATTATTATGGGAACGGATATAGAATATTATAGAAACATAATTAGATATATATAGTTAGAATATATACTGGGGACATAGTTTGGGATATGATCCAGCCATGGTTTCTTGGGGACTATCAATATTAGAGGGATGGGATATAATTACAATGGCTTTGTTTGAATATTTTGGACTTGCTGAAGTAAATCAACCATGGCTGACATCGTGTTTTTCGTACCAAACCAAGAATCCATTTGCAACAAGGATGGAGAAACAATTACACAACTAGTGATTTGAGTGATTTGATTCTCAGAACATTGATTTGTCTGGAAATAGAGTACCCCCATCCTCGGTGTTCCCTGTCAAAATGGCAATCATAAAATCGATACCCTCTGGTAATTTAACATAGCTATTGAAAATGACCATATACAGTGGATTTTCCCATTAAAAATGGTGATTTTCCATAGCAACATGTTAAATTACCTCAGGGTATAGCCCATGGGCACGGAGAAACCGGGGCTCAAGAGCCACGAGCCACCGCTTTTAAAAACCGCAGAGCTGCCACATGCAGAATCTTTCTCCAGTTTCTCCAGGTGTCTTCCAACAGAATTTTTTAGAAACAAACGAAAACCTGCAGAATCATCTGCAGGGGATGGTTTACCACTTACCACCAAATTATTGGATTATGGGAAACCAAATGGCATACCATGGGCATACAGTTTCTACCAACAAGTTGTGTATTTCCAAAATTTCTGGTAAATTGATGGTAAATACCAACCAACAAGTTTGTGGTTTTATACCAACCATTTCTGTGGCTTGGATTTTCTCTTCATCACAGCCTCTCCGCGTTCTGCCGCTGAGGGTGTTAGTGGCTAGTCTCTTGGACTTGACATGGGGGACAGGTTATTTAATGGTCGGACTCATGGTGATTTTATTCATCAGAATATGAAAAAAACTGTAAATGGAGATTTATAGCTGAGAACATGAACTACGAATGGTGATTTTTCTAGCAAACCATGTTTGATGACACCCGAGGGTACAATTGACTTAAATGATGGTTACCCAACTGTTGGTTGGTTGTGTTGATGAGATTTTAAACATCAGATGTGGGTTTAAGCATTCAACATAGGGATAGTGACACATGATGGTTGTGAGGATGCAATGGATAGTATATTTAGGGCTATTTCTCATGGCTCAAATGGCCTTGTTTAACGGAACATCGGGTATGGTCAACCAACCCAAACAGTGATTTGAATGGGTTTAATCAATGGAAATGCTGATAAGAATTTTTCATGGCAGTGTTTGAACATAGGCTACCCCCAAATCTTATGGTTGATGAAATTTTCTCTGAAATTGCCATAGTTTGCGGGTCCACAAAGGAACACATCATTTTCCCCTTGAGTATTCCAAGAGTTAGCTTGGTTATACCCTCTGGTAAACGTTTACATAACTATGGAAATTCACCATGTTTAATGGGAAAACTCACTATAAATGGCCATGTTCAATAGCAAACTGTTGACATAACCAGAGGGTAATCCCCTTGGAATGTCCAGTGACCTGGATCGCATGCTGGTTTGGTTTCCCTGTGACCTGCGGCATGGTGGTTTGGAACATTTTGGGGTCTGAAAGTGCAGAAGTCTATGAGTCTATGACAATCATGGACCATACCCCCAAGGTTGCTTATATTCATTTCTTGGCGCAGATCCTACATTTCCAGAGGGTTACCCTCTGGTCTGGTTATGTCAACATACTTATTGAACATGGCCATTCAGTTCGTTGATTTACCCATGAAAAATCGTGATGTTAAATAGTTTTTTGTATGTTTACCAGAGGGTATATCACCATTAATCACCCTTGATCATAAAAATCACTATTATATATATATATATAACTGTTTAACCTATTAATATCACCAATATTATCAGTATTACCAAATATTGAGCAAATCACCATAATTATGGTTAATAATGGTTGTGTCACTATCACTATTACCATCTGGTTATTTAACATAGCCATGGACAATCCCCATTTTTAATAGGTAAACCATCTATAAATGGGCCATTCTCCATGGCTATGTTAGTCATTACCAGAGGGTAATCACTCTTGATCATCTCATGGGAACTCTACATACGTCGCCAGAAGTCTCGAGGCTTCCACAGCACCACCAGCAGCAGGGCTCCGGGAGGTGACCGGCGGGGGAAAATCACCAGGAACTCAAGGCAATTGTCAATAGCGAAGTGTAAACGTTTATAACTGGCCGGGTATACCACGTAAAACTCCGTAAAACTCGTCATGATATATGATATATATCATGATTCATATTCTTTCGGATAGTAAATATAGATGATAATGATGATGGTACTAATAACAATGATAATAATATTGATGATGATGATGATGATGATGATGATGATGATGATGATGATTGTTTTTATCGTTATTATTATTATTATTCACAATGGCAATCATGAGAGGGATTTCCAAGCAACACGATGATCAATCTGGGGTTTGTCTGAAACTGGCAGGTATCTTGGGGGATTCCACCAGCCACCAGTGCCATGTGGAACACCAGTCGAACAAAGAGTGGCCATCACCACCAGAATATGTCTCCTGATGTTTCTTAAGTGTCTAACCCCCCAGTATCTATATGGGGGTTTCTTACAATGGGGGTACCCCAATGCTACGGAAAATTCCAATCTACAATGGCTGATTTGGGGGTATCGCCATTTCAAGAAACCTCCATATAATACCAAAGACGGATAAACATAGATAAACATAGATAAACATAGATAAACATGATAAACATAGATAGACATAGATAAACATAGATAAACATAGACCAACACAAACACACATAGATAAACATCCCGCCGGACCGGAAACCGTTCCCATAAAACGCATGTTTTTTTAAAAAATGGTGATTTTACCAAAGTGCCGTGCTGATTTGATGATTGGAAATCCTGGAAAAACTTGGGGCGCGTTTTTTGGCTTTTCAGCGTCATCGCTGCAACGCAGTAAACGATCCCAGAGATCTCAGCAGCGTAGCAACATGTCACGTAGTAAACGATCCCAGAGATCTTAGCAGCATGGCAATATATCATGTACGAAGTACAAGGAACGTTAACATGCCCCCCCCACCCCACCCCACCCCACCCACCCACACTAGAGACCTCAGCAGCGTAGCAACATGTCACGTAGTAAACGATCCCAGAGATCTTAGCAGCATGGCAATATATCATGTACGAAGTACAAGGAACGTTAACATGCCCCCCCCACCCCACCCCACCCCACCCCACAATCGCGATATTCAAAAACGTGCGTTTTACGGGAACGGTTTTCGGTCCGCAGGCATAAACATGGATAAACATAGAGAAACATGGATAAACATGGATAAACATGGATAAACATAGATAAACATAGATAAACATAGACAAACATGGATAAGCATGGCTAAACAGATAAACATAGATAAACATAGATAAACATAGATTAACATAGATAAACATAGATAAACATAGACAAACATGGATAAACATAGATAAACATAGATAAACATAGACAAACATGGATAAACATAGATAAACATAGATAAACATAGACAAACATGGATAAACATAGATAAACATAGATAAACACATAGACAAACATAGACAAACATGGATAAACATAGATAAACATAGATGAACATAGACAAACATAGACAAACATGGATAAACATAGATAAACATAGATAAACATAGACAAACATAGACAAACATAGATAAACATAGATGAACATAGATAAACATAGACCAACACAAACACACATAGATAAACATGGATAAACATCGATAAACATAGATAAACATGGATAAACATAGATAAACATAGATAAACATAGATAAACATAGATAAACATAGACCAACACAAACAAACATAGATAAACATGGATAAACATAGATAAACATAGACAAACATGGATAAACATCGATAAACATAGATAAACATGGATAAACATAGATAAACATAGACACACATGGATAAACATCGATAAACATAGACAAACATGGATAAACATCGATAAACATAGATAAACATGGATAAACATAGATAAACATAGACAAACATGGATAAACATCGATAAACATAGATAAACATGGATAAACATAGATAAACATAGACACACATGGATAAACATCGATAAACATAGACAAACATGGATAAACATCGATAAACATAGACAAACATGGATAAACATCGATAAACATAGATAAACATGGATAAACATAGATAAACATAGACAAACATGGATAAACATCGATAAACATAGATAAACATGGATAAACATAGATAAACATAGACACACATGGATAAACATCGATAAACATAGACAAACATGGATAAACATCGATAGACATAGACAACATAGACAAACATGGATTGGCATTATAGGGCCCATCCACATTCATGGATCCAAGGCCCTAAAGCATGGTTTCTTAAGGCCGCCAAAGCATCCTCCAGGTGTGACCTACACGGGCACCCCGAGCTATGTGAGCTCGCCGAGCTATGTGATGCAGCCCCAAAACGCTCGCGCTCTGTCTCAAACAACGGTGGGGAAACCCAGTAGTCCGAAAACCCCAGGTCCAACTGGAGATCGTTGGAGATCTTTGAACTGGAAACCCCCCTGGTAAATTAACAGTTCGACCCTGAAAATAGCCTAGTTTTATAGTGGAAACGAATCTTCCAACCCCGACAACTGCCAGGGTCGAACTGTTAATTTACCAGAGGGTAACTTATCTTAGCTAAATGATATAAGTATTATGACCACCATAAAGCATAACATGATATAACCACTATAGATATAGCAAACATGGCTGAGCAATTGGAAGAGCAATCGCAACAGCAGCCAAAATGATCTTCTTGGGTTACCCTCTGGTCATTTAACATAGCTATGGTATAGATGGCCATTGGAAGTTCGTTGATTTACCATACAATGTGGGGCTCCAGTTCGTTAGCTAAGTTAGTTTATAAATTCAATAAGTTGGGTTTATGGTGGTTATATCATGTTATATCTATAGTACTATGGTTTATATACCAACTTACAACTGGGGGGGCGCCATCGGCCGTAGGTTTACTAAGTCATGATCAAAATCGTTATCCGTATACCCATTGATTTCCTATCATTTGCTGTATAATTATACCGACTGTATCCCCATTTAACCACTGGTATATCATATGGATGAATATACTTGAGTAACTACTGGTATTATACTGTATCCCCATTTAACAAGTGGTATTATATATATATATATATTATATATATATTATATCCTCTGGTTATTTAACATAGCCATGGAAGCCATGGCCCATAGGAATAGATGGTGTTTACCTGGTACCTATTAATAGCATGGTGATTTTCCATGGATATGTAACAAATAACCATATGGTATACATTCTATAAATGGGATTTTGTCAGTACTAAAAAAACATCTCATTTAACATCTTATAAATAGTTGATTTCCCTATATTCCCTAGTAAAAATGGATATTTCCCATAACCATATGGTATATTTCCCTAGTAAAAATGGATATTTCCCCTCTATTCCCTTAATAATCATAGCCATTTTATCCGCTTTCAGGTGATGAGCAACATCTCCGGCACTTTGTCACCCAAGGTGATGTCAGGGCACCCAAGGTGTGTCTCCGTGACTGTCATCCCAATCAATCACCGGTTTTGTAAACCAAGGTTTGCAGTAGTTACATCATGTTACATAGTTATATGATATATATATATATGAAATATATGAAATCCATTTATATATGATTTTAATTGATGTATATGATGTGGTATACTTAATCTAAGCCACAAAAAATGGGGCCCTACTCACCAGAGTTACGAAGCAGTTACACAATTTTGGCGACGTGACGAGCATTTTGAGTTCTTCGGTGCTGTGGCTGTGGCCTCCCGTCCCTGGAGATGTCACGTTTAGATGGTAAACACAATAGTTATGAGTTAGTTTCGATGAATTTCCATACCTAGCGCATCAAGAACCCACACATTTGTAGGTCTTTTTTTCCAAAACCCCGGTTTTTTCTTCAGTTAGTTATGAAAAACAATGTTTTTTTCTCAGGAAATATGTTTTTTTTCTTAATTACGGAAAAAACCTACTTCTTCTCACACTTGGTGTCATGACATCTCATGATTCGTTCCCTTAGACGATTCAAACCCCTTTATTGATACTAGCCTTGGATCTATCCCTCGCAGTACCCTTCATGTTTATTATGCTTCCACCCCGCTGGCTTTGGCTGGCAGTTCTCACAAGAAAGGGCCCGATGCTTTTGGAACATGTCGGACAACATTAAGTGTGATCACAGTCAATCTGGAGTCGTTGGATGTTTTTTTCCCAAGAACCAGCCCTAGAAGCATAAATTGAAACATGGCTGAATATTTTTCATTGGGGAAAAAATTGTTCTGGATTGCCAAAATCCAACAAACAGTCAAACAAAAGGATCGAACAAATGAACAAAAACATCAAAAATCAATCGACATTTTCAATTTTTAGTCATGTCGGATGACAGTTTTAGGGTCTGTACCCCAAAAATGCCAAAAACCCATACTTTGGCCGTATTAAGCCGTACTAAACCCATATTTATCCCGTACTAAACTAAACCCATATTTTGCTATAATAGACAAATCCCGGTTTTTGGGAACCCATATTTAAACCATATGAAACCCATATTTAACCCATACTATCCCGTACTCAAAATATGTTTTTTTTTGCCTCTGGGAATTGACGGCGCGACGTCGAGTTTTAAGGCTCCGCTTGTGGTTTTGCAGGATCGAACCGGCAATTGCCCGATCCAGACAAAAAGAAAACAACGCAGATTACCGGAACTATTGTCAATTTACTGGGTTCATCTCTGAAAAGCTGACTTTTGAAATGCCATGCATATCCATAGTGACTTTTTGACTACGAGTACCCTCAGTCCCGCTGAAGGGAAAGTTCACAGCATAGGAGGTAATCGTGTCTGATAACGCTTGCTTCGGTTTCGATCGCGCGTTCTGTCTGACAGATTTCACAAGTTGTCAGTATGTAACTGCTGCATGTAATGAGGAGAAATTTGATAAAGGTCCACCCGATTCGGACAAATTTGTGCAAATCCAGCAAAAACCAAAATAGTTTTTTTTTTTTTTACAAAAACCCGTTTTTTCCCGAAAAAACTATTTTTTTTTCACTGGGCCTACAACTTATTGGGTCTTTGAAGCTCCTGGTATATATATATATATTTACACATACATAATATCAAAATTACATATAGAAGAAAACACGACATGGCCATCCAGCTATTTCCAGTCGTCGTTCATTTAGATGGTCAAGAACAGCCCTGGTCCGAGGGTCGGGGGGCACCCCGTGATGAACGGCAGCCGCCATTGGTTCATTGCCTCTTGACTGAGAGTCAGGGAGATTTGACGAACAAAACTGGGGATCCACCTTATGGCTACCCTCTGGTTATGTCAAAATAGCTATTGAAAATGACCATTTATAGTGGTTTTTCCCATTAAACATGGTGATTTTCCATAGTTATGTTAGTTTACCAGAGGGTAATTATATCTAATTACTAAACATAGCTATGGAACATCACCATTCTTGAGAGGTAAATATGAGAAATCATCCACCAGGAGCCATAAATGGTCCATTGACCACAGCTATGTCTGTTAAATAGTCAGAGGGTAATGGGAAAATCATCCATACATGGGATATCAATAGGATATTCAGTGATAGATCTAACTGATTTAACCATCAAACATGGATATTTTTCCAACAAAAATATGATCATTATAGGGATATCATCGGATACACATCTAAGAATTTATTCGGGTGTGTCTGAAATTGGGGGATTTACCCGCGTGATTCACTTGGCGGATTTTGGGGTACCCAATTTCCACCCTCTGGTCACGGGTAATTGCTCATGTTTTTTCATGGGGAAACCAGTCAGTGGAATTACCCGGCCTGGTAAACTGTTACATAACTATGGAAAATCACCATTTTCAATGGATAAATCCACTATTTCGACTCGGTCATTTTCAGTAGCTATTTTGACATAACCAGAGGGTAAACCTAATTTAACATGTCAACTAAATATCCATTTGAGGACGGGTCCAAAGTGTAACAACCATTGGTTTCCACAAATGTTGCCGGGTCGAGAGGATACCATTAAGCTGACTGAAGTTGAAGTGGGGATCAAAATTTAAGGACCATGGGGTTACTTTAATTGGTTTTAATTGCTGTCACTTTTTTCATTTATTTTGGCAAACACACATTTTTATACATTTTTGACGAATTTCCAAAGATTGGGATGAGAATTTAGCAGCAAAGCTGTGTCCGAAGATGGCATGTCTATCTCTCTATTCATAGACTAGGGGGGTTTCCAGTTCGTCATGGTACCCCAGGCTGGTGACATGGGGATCCAGCATTTTATCCCAGGTGGTTGCCGCAGTTCGTTAGCATTCGTGGGTTTATAGCTGCCTAGGTGAACAGATGGTTTTCTGTATTAATAGGGTTCATAAATCAACAAACACAACTAGGGAGGCCCTTCATATATCCCATTACATCCGATCATATCCTTCTCTATATCCCCACTGTATCCAGTATCCACAAAAGGTGGCTCATCCCTGGTTTTGTGAGTGGGATAAATAGTTTTTTTTTTTTTGCACATCAACAAGTAGGGCTAGTTCTAACCTACAAACTTCCACGATCCGTGGGTGGTTCGCCACCAAGTAGTGAAAAAATCCCCACTTTCTCCATCAAAAACCATTTAAGTCAGATAAAATCAGATTATCCTCTGGTAAATTAACATAGCTATGGAAAATCACCATTTTTAATGGGTAAATCCACTATTTCTATGGCCATTTTCAATAGCAAACAGTTGACATAACCAGAGGGTAAAATCATTTCATCCCAATTTTTGGTCGTGAAGTAAACCCACCCTTTGGCTCAGGAGATGATGGAAAGGATTTGGCCTTCAACATCAAGGTGAGTTTGGACAAAACTGGGGCGATTTCGAAAAATTGGGGATGATATAACTGATGGATCCCTAATCATGTGGGAACATCATATAATAGCAACTAATATGATTCAATCTGATTCAACTGGGGATTTCAACATTTTCAACAGATTTTCGATTGGGAAATGATGGATTTTTCACATGATTTCACTGATTTTTCACCAGCTTTGACCTGATTTTTCGTGGGATACTTTTTGGGGACATCATGGAGATTTCACTGGGTTTTTTTTCACTGCTAAGGAAAGGAAAGGTTGAATCATCAAAAAGGGAACATGCAAAGAACATAGGGTACATAATTAATTTATAGCTAGTGGAAAAGCAAGAATCCCATACCCGGATTAGATCAGTTATACCCGGATGGCCTAAGAATCCCACCGCAAATGCATAGATTCGATACATTCCAGCAGGATTTCGTTTAGGTGATATGGTCAGAGGATGTCAGAGGTGCGGAATAGTAGTTTAACATAGCTTTACCAGCAACCCGAGGAAAACTTGATCATCAAAAGTTGGCTATCAACTATCAGAAATCGGGATTACAACTATCAGGCATGGAGTTCAGCCCATGACATAAGATTATTTTTTTCTTGACCATTAATCATGGGCATATCATCAACAAAGATGGCAGCGCAATGCGGGTCTGGGTGCTGAACACCTTTTTTCATCAAAAACAGCAATGCCCAGGTGATCCATGATTTGTAGTTGGCTTGTACCAACAGGTTTTATATAATGTTTTAATCAGGATTGTCACAGTCCACCAGGATGAAGAACATGGAAATTCACCTCTGTTGACCTTGCCGAGCAGGTACCTTTGCAAGCAATTGCTCAGCAACTTCGATGAGGGCGACACAAGCCAAGCTAAGCTGGAGAAGATGGTCAAGGAGCGATCGATCGAAAGCGAAAAAAATCATCAGATGGACACGGCAATCGATTTTTTTTGGGTGAATTTTTTGGGTCACCAAGAAATGGAGGATTCTCTTTCCTGTTTTGGATGTCATGATGTCACATCCGAAACCAGGCCCTAAAGAGTGCCAGGACATGTCGCAGAGGCCCCCGCCATTGCCCATCAAAGCGGATTTCATCAACTTCATGCTGCAGCAAGTTTGGGAGGTTCTGCTGGGGTGCTGACCGACCTGGTGCTGGTTGACCAACCCAACCGGGGGTACATTGAACAAAACATGGGAGACATTATATGGCACTAATATAATTCCCATTATATGACATTATATGACACTAATATTTATATTGGTATATTGCGGTATATTGGTATATTTCCATCCTATGACACTCATATAATTCCCCATTCCAAGATGGAAAGGCCGTGAGGTCGGAACATCTGGAACATCACCTTTCTCATGGCTCCATGAGCGACGCTGTTTTTTCGAGGTTCCAACAAGTTAAGTTATCCCAGAGGCCATCTTTGCTTAGCTTCATTGTACTTCCGTTTCTATTTCTCATATCCAAATCTTGGTGGATGATGTGGATGTAGCCCTGGGATTTTGAACACCTTCCTTCAGAAGGCTTTTTGGATGATTCCAATGGACTACGTCGCGATGTTTCAATATGGGTCACACATGACCGTCGGGGGATCAGTGTCGAAGTATAGGGTATGGCTCAAAAAATGGATATCAATTGACAATTCGAATTGTTAAGTTGCCATCCAAATCTGGGGCTCGAAATCAGATTTTGAAGCCCAAAATCCAAAGGCTTAGATAGGCTTAGATAGGCTTAGAGCCTCATTTTGCCGCTTGAATTGCTGTTCATTTGGGAAATTGGCCACATTCCAGCACGCAAGGTTGTGCAACCGAGCGTGTCGAAAGCTGTCAAGGAGTGGGCGGTGGGATCTTTTCCGAGTAGCTTTGGAGGGAACATCTGCCGGAACCCCCAAAACTTGTGGTTTTCTGGATCAGATTTTCCCGGACACGAATCTGAAAGTTTCTCAACCAGGATTTCACATATTTCACAAAGATCTGAATCTACTTGTGGTTTTCAAGCAACAAGCCTTTTGTTGCGAACCATGGTGCTGGAAATATTTACCTACATTTACCCCCCAAAATCAACCAGTTTTGTAGGTCAATATTCCACAGATGGAGCATCAATCCATAGGGATGACCGACCGCTGACAGAAAATTTAGAGAGATAACTGAAAAGGGGCACAAATTTGGCATATGACTATTACTCTATTTTGGGTAGCAAAATCGTTTTTTTTTGGAATATGACTCTATTTTGGGTAGCTTTTATTCTCTGACCCACAGCCACAAACTCTGATCTTCATTGAAATTACTCAAGAATGGCTAGTTGACGTGCAAAAATGGCTAGCAAGTCCGACGTGGAGATACAACAAACAACAGCAAGGGTGAAAAAATGTCTGGATGCCGCCCACACTTGACACAACCCTCCTAGACTTGCATCGATGGAACATCTACACAGTTTACTCCAGACTTGTAGTGGCAAGAAGCAGGGGTTCCAGACATTTCCCAACCAAAATCAATTCAATGAGACTTGGCCAAGATTTTCCTGTCATTTCCCACGTAACTTTCCCATGTGTTAACCACAACGCGTTCCGTTGTGGTTCCACAACGCCGGCCTTGGGTCCCTGACGGTTCCTGGGTTCCTCGAGGAGATGCTGAAGCCCAAGCTGCACTCGGCCCTCAGCATGGTGGCGCCTGTGGACATCAACCCCTGTCTGTTGGGGGATACGGCGCCGCAGATGGACGAGGCGCGTCTGTGGAAATCACCGGGAAAGTGGCCTGATTTTAGCCTATGGAAGTGTTTAAAAAAACCAGCATGAGAATGCGGAAGCGCAAGAAGATGATGGATATTTGTATATATATATATACATATTTGTGAATATTTGGGTGTGTCTGGAAATTGAATGAATAGCTTTGAAAGAACAATTATTCTCAAATTTATGATCATTTTGGGAAAAACAATAGTAAGCCAGTTGATTCTGAATACCCCATTGATTTAGACAAACCTATCTGGCTGAAAGTTGCGATGATGATGATGATGATGATGATGATGATGATGGTGTACCATGATCATTTCCCTTTTCGGCGAATCGAAAAGATGGGAGAGCCAGGACCCAAAAGAAAAAGCATAGATGGCAGAGAAATACCCATTTGAAATGGATGAACACATGGGACTTTACCCCAAGCCAGGGTTTTAGCAGAAGGTACTCAAGGATGTGGCTGATCGAAGTTGGTATGGGCTCATAAAAAACTCCCTTGCTCGTTTTTTCCATGCATATTTGGAGGTTCTGCAGTTCATGAACACACTATGGAAGCGAAGCATCAGTTCCCGTTCGGGACTGATAAATGGTGGATCTAAAAATCTCAAACTGGTAGATTTTCAAAAAAAATCATCGATTTTCATCGATTTTCCATATGTGAATGGGATTTTCCATAGGATTTTCCAGAGGTTTTCCATAGATTGGCAGCCATAAGGATAGATCTTTCCGTTCCTGGTGGATTTTCACCTGGGGATGTTTTTGTTGGAATCTCCTGCTGAGATCGAGTTGCTGGAAGATCAAGGATTGGGCAATTTGATGGATCCTTGGTTGCGCTGGTTGCGGATCAAGAATGATGGAGGACATTTCTATGAGAACATGATGTTTTATGGATGCTTTTTGATTCCAAAATTGATACTTTATGGTTTTCCATTGCGGCTGCGATCAGTGACTGCAGCGCAGTCAGCAATCTGCAGTCACGGATTACCGCTGCACTGTGGTTTTCTATGGCATTTTTGAGGATATTTTTTGGAGCTGGTTGGTACTTGTATGGGCCTTCAGGACAAAGGATTTCCCAAGCAATTGTTTTTAAATATATGACAAATATGTTCCAATTTCATGCCCACCTCGGAAATTCTGGGGTCTCGTCTTGTGGCTCTATTGGCCCAGTGGATATAATATGATATAATGTTATATCAGTAATTAATATATATATATATATATTGAGACATTTCAACAGCCAAGGGGATTTCTGATGTCCCCACAGTGACTTCAGTGATGACTCCAGCCTGATCATTCCCAGCCTGCGGCGCCAAGGATCTCAAACTGCATTTCTTTTGGCACAGCGAACCGGACATCACCGTGGAATGTCGCTGGGAGCTGATTTAGGGACGTCGCTGGAAATGGGGAATCCCGAAATCGGTGGTCAAACTTTTGTGTGCAAAAACGATTAAAAAAACACAAAATATTATCATTATTATTATTATTACTATTATAGTAATTATTATTATTAATTATCATCATTATTATTGAGATTATCATATTTTTATATCATTATTATTGAGATTATCATTATTGAAGTGATAGTGAAGACAACAATTTCCACTTTGTGATATCCATAAGTTGAGTTTTAAAGCGTTTAATCCTGTTGAAAATCTATGTGGTGTTTACCCAATGCGATAAACCAACAAACCCCCAGTGGTGGTTGGATCATGGGATGGTTGGGTGAATCTCTCAGTGTTCTGGTTACCAGACAGATTGATCTCATGAGATATTTCAGACAGAATGTTCTGGTTCAGAACGGTTTTTTGAACGCAATATTCTTCATTTTCCCAACATTTCTTGTTCAATTTCTCAATTTTCGATGGATATTTCATTACCCATCCTTGCATTCTACCATCATGTTTGTGCCCATGATGGTTACATACCAGAAGGCTAATACGATCCAACATTTGACTGGAGATCTACTGTGTGATGTGTGTTGCCCACTGGGAATCTAACAGCTTGCTATGGGAAAAACACCATAGAAATTATTACGATAGATATATAAATGATTTATAAATATACCTACTCCGTTAAGACTATGAACCACTATTAAACTGTCATTTCTTCAATATTCAAATCATCCAGAACAGGTCCATTCCATTTTCCATGGCATTTTTCCAGCTTTCATAGCTTTCTGCCTCCAAGGCAAATTGGGAAGTGTGGCTTTACCCAAGTTGAAGTTGGGTTTCACCATGTATTTGGGCCTCCAGGGAGAGGTGCCAACAGGGAGTTTTTTGGTGAAATCTGTGATGTTTCTTGGGATTTTATACGGAATTTGTATCTATACTAGACCTTATCATACCTTATCTGGTTGGTGCTTTGGAACATTAATTTTATGACTTTCCATATTTTGGGAATTTCAACATCCCAACTGACCAACTCCATCATTTTTCAGAGGGGTAGGTATACCACCAACCAGTTATATAGTTATTAACCATCATTAACCATATAATAACCATATATTAACCATTATTAACAGTATATTAGCCATTAACCATACAAACCTTAGTGTTTGGGTCGATGGTTACCCCAAGTTACCATGCCTTATCCTTTGTAGAAACGATTTATTCCCGCGATTTGATGTTCTTTGAACTGCGACTGGAACCGCTTCCTTGTACCAAAGATTCGCCAAAGCCAAGGAGCGATGGCTCCACAAGTTGGGGGATCGAAATGGCGCTGAACAATATTTTGGACGATGAACATCTCCATGTACCATCTGGTTATTTAATTATTTGTTACTTTTTGCCATGGAAAATCACCATGCTATTAAGAACGGTAAACCATCTAATTATAAATATGGGCCATTTTCCATGGCTATGTAACAAATAACCAGATGGTAATCCCTTTAATTTTATGGTTGTTGGATTGCTTTAAGGAAAACAGACAGGACACCGGACACCAGGTTTTTTTTTCCCAGTAGACAGACGCCTTTCCCACAAAAAAAATATAGGGTTGTACCAAAAAAGACAATATAGTCAACATAGGGGGTTTTCCATGGCTTTCCCAGAACATGTTGCTTCCAGTACACACCTCTGAGACATGGCATGGTCCGTTGACGAGCTTCCCCCAGACGCTACCTTTTCCATTGCCAGTCTGAAGAGCCGCCATTCTTCAATGCAGCCATGCTCTACATGGGTAACTCGACCTTTCAGCACCCCTTGGGACTCCTTGGGACCCCTTTGGACTTTGAGGGGTGCGATAAAGCTTTAGTTGTTACAGTAATAATCCGTGTATAATGTGTATATATATATATGTATATATATATATGTATATATATATATGTATATATATATGTATATATATATATATGTATATATATATATATGTATATATATATATGTATATGTATATATGTATAAATATATATAAATGGGATACAAATCCACATATAACTGGCTTATCGTATTGGGTGCTCACCTAGTATCTAAGATGCAGATTCATGTAGTGAGCCATTGTAGCTTGATACGCTTACTTTGGATCTTGATGGGAAGATCCATCAATTTCCCAGTCAGGATGACGGCAAAAAATATACTCGGAGACATTTTTCCTTGAACGATTAACAGCCATGTATCCGACATTTTCAGGGCACTTTAGGACATATAATTCATCCTGTTTTCCGAGGAAACTCAGATTTCCAGAGGATTTGTCCGGAACTTGTGATTCGCATTTCCTAGTGGACATTTGTGAGGAAACGGCTTCATGCACGCGCGGGATGTGCTGAACACCAAACAGGTTTCCGCTTGGGGGAAGGGTCCATTTCTTGGTCGCCAGGTGACCTATGAGGTATTTTTGCTGAGCCGCCATGGAAAGGTGAAGCTGTTGAAGATTTCGTATCTATGGGGAAACCTATCATACCATATTTTTGGGGAAGGGGAAGCTCCATGTACCAGCTAGTATTGGGTTCACCAGGGTACCAGAGTTTCGACCCATAACCAGATCTGATTTGTTTCCGAATTGGGCGACAGCAGTGTGGATATTTTCACTTGTGGCGTCAAGGCAGGGGAAAGTACAACGACCTCATGGCAGACATATCGGTGCATGGAACGGTTGTGTACATGGGACATCGCCATGAATACATTATATATATACACATTATATATATACAGTATATATATTTACATTATATATATATATACATTTTATATATTTACATTATATATATACATACATATATATATACACATTATAAATACATATATATACATTATATATACATATATATACATTATACATACATTATATTTACACATTATATATACACATTATATATACATATCATATATATATACACTATATATATATATATACATTATATATACATATATACACATTATATATATATATACATTATACATATACACATTTATTATATATATACATTATATATGTATATGTATATACATTATATATGTAAAGTTGCGGGTCGTTGGGGAGGGGGGCGCTGACCATATATATATATATACATACATACTTTATATATAATGTATATACACATTATATATATATATACATATTTATATATATACACATTATATATATATATACATTATATATATACACATTATATATATACACATTATATATATATATATACACTCTATATATACACATTATATGTAAATACACATTATATATATACACATTACATATATATACATTATATATATATACATATACATGATATATATATACATTATATGTATATATATACACTATATATATATATATACATTATATATATATACACATTATTTATATATATACACATTATTTATATATATACACATTATTTATATATATATATATACATTATATATATACATTATATATATATACACAATATATATATATATACACATTATACGTATATGTATATATACATTATATATACACACATTATATTATATACATCTAATATATACATTATATATACACATTGTATTGAATATATCTAATATATAATATATATATATATATATTTAATCAAACATACCGATCAAATATACTTAAGGATGGTAAAAATGGGACCTCCTTCCCCATGTAGGAACTCCCCAAATTGTTGGACATGAATGTAGCCAAGACTCGCCCCCAAGTTGGGTTTGGGCCTTCCTCTTGCATCAGTTTGCCTGAAAACTCTGTAGGTACTCGCACATCAAAATCCAATGGTTTCTTCTCATTTTCCCATAATATACTGTATATATATATACATTATATATACTGTATACACATTATATCTATGGGGTTCATCCTTCATTTTCAGGCATACCTGATATATCCTGATACCTACAGTACATGTCTTGAAGAAACGTAACCAGCGTCACGCTCACAGGAGAAAGAGGATCCTTACATCGGTATGACCTTTGGCGACGCCTGGCAACTTGGCGATGCTGAATCCAGGTGGGGTTTTTGCACCACTGGGGTTGGTCAAAAATCGGGTAAGAACCATGGATGTAGAGGGGATATCATTGGGATTTATAGGGACTTATAGAGACTTATAGGAATAAAGTCCGATTCCGCAATAGAGACTTATAGGGATATTCGTGGGATTTATAGGGGTTTGTAGAGACTTATAGAGACTGATAGGGATATTATTGGGATTTAGAGGGACTTGTAGAGACTTATAGGGACAAAAAAGGGACACAATATGTTATAATTGGAATGATAATTGGGATATAATGGTGATTTACCCTTTGGTAATCAAACATGGCAATGGAAACATCCCCATGTGTTTGATTTACCCAGGGAACTATACCTCCATTCCGTTCGGGGTTTCCTGACCATGTAGCTGAATGACACCGGTAGAAGGTCATTGCTGAAGGGATTTCTTCATATTACTATGTTGGGATATTCATGAATTAAAGTCTGGGGTGTTTGCTTCTGATCTCAAACAGATTTTGTAATTTTGATTCGGATAGATGGATAGATAGATAGATAGATAGAAAGATAGATAGATAGATAGGTAGATAGGTAGATAGGTAGATAGGTAGATAGGTAGATAGGTAGATAGATAGATAGATAGATAGATAGATATATGTATATATATATATGGATTCATCGTACTGTTTATTTCCTTTTGGTGGTTCAAACTTGGCTGGCTGCTTCCAGTCCAGTAGTGTTCTATTACCAAAAAGCAAACGTCGACACCGGAAATATCATCGCTGGGTAAACCTTTGTTTGGCGGATCAATGGATGATACTAACACACACACACATGTAATGTAATGACAATGTAATGTAAAGCAATGCAATGTAATGTAATAATGTAATGTAGTGTAATGTACATCTAAATGTAAATGTAACTTTTTATGTTAATGTAATGTGAGTATTATGTGATATTTATATATTGATATGCCATTTTGATGGAGGGATCTGCTACCAGTCAGCCAGGACTCAAACGAAACTGGAAATCTGTAGAAATTCAGATTGGTACAAGGAAGGCCTCAGAATCGTCAGATTTCATGGGAAAAACATCTGATTGGTGGTTTGGAACATTTTTTTATTTTTCCATGTATTGGGAATGTCATCATCCCAACTAAACTTTTTCAGAGGGGTTGGGTTGAAACCACCAACCAGTTATATAGTTATTAACCATCATTAACCATATAATAACCATATATTAACCATATATTAACCATTATTAACAGTATATTAGCCATTAACCATAACCATACAGTTATTTTCTCGTTTTCGGATGTTCGGAAAAGCCAAACCAGCAGCAACGGAGTCGTTGGAGCCAAGGACAGGCTTTAGCACCAGCTTTGCACCTCGGCTGAAAACCTCGGCACGTTGGGTCAAAAATGACATATTTGACCTGCCATGGTGAAGTCAAAATAGATGAGATATGATGAGATGGTAAATGGATGTTTATCCAACTAAATGTATCTAAATGTCATTTTGGATGGAAACATGGCCAATTTTTTTTTGAAATGTGGCGTTTACGCGACGAGAAATGCAGCATTTAGATGGGGATTTGAACCATCAGGCGGATATCATAGGGATGTAATGGAGATTTATATAACCATCCAAACATGGGGATATAATGACTGGTTGGTGGTTTGGAACCATGGAGTTTTATGACTTTCCATTCAGTTGGGAATAGTAACCCCAACTGACGAACTCATATTTTTCAGAGGGGTAGGTCAACCACCAACCAGATGATAATGCAATACGGATATAATATACTTGGACGTATGACTAAACAAAATGGTATTTGTGTCTGAAAATGGGGTACACCCCCCAATGCCCATCAAATAGTCGAGATGATGATTAACCACGGATTTAGGGTAGCCGATTTCAGGCGAACCCATATGGCAGACATCGGAAGATAAGTCTCACAAGGAGCCTGTGCGGTCTACTTTCTGGGTATATGTTGGGCTTTTGAAGTATCCCTTTCACAGTCCTCTCGAACACATTTTGAAAACAAGTTCAGCACCCCCAACATGCGTTTTTTGTTGAGTCTGTTGCAACTTTGGGATACGCCAAACAGTGACTTATTGGGTGAACGGCCATTCCATTATAGCCATTTCTGGAAACATTTTAGGCACGGTCACCAGGGTACAACGGTTCCTTCCGCTCCTCCCTTGGTTGTGCATTCCTGATGAGTGTGTCACCTGTCGTTGGTCAACCCCCAATCTTAATCATGCACTCGATTTTCATGGACATTTCCCAAACAAATTGGGATGCGCATCCAAGTTCTCTCATGAACTCCCATAAGTTTTTTTGGATCCCCATGTTCAATGGAATGAATGAAACATATCAGGAAACCATAACTCTTGAACCCCCCAAAATATGGCGAACTCTTCGAGTATTTAAAATTTAGAGTACCCCCAAAGTCCAGTTCTTCATCCTCCCCCCCAAAATACCATTTTCAACAGATCCCCCAACTTTCTGGAGAAAGCGCTCCAGGTGGAAGATGCGGTGGTCGGAGCGCTCAACGGCGCCTCGGAGTACTGGGTATTAATCCCATAGGGATGATGAGTTTGGTGATCCTATGATTCGTTGGTTGATGATAGTTATACCAATAGGATTACATGACTATATAGTTGGTATGACATCAACTATTATTAGTCAGTAATGTATAGTATCAGTATAATAATACCATTATTATGATCATTGGTCTATGATTAGCTGGTATAATGATTATACTAATACTAATACTATTGGTTATACTAATAGTGATCTAATTATAATACTAATAGATTAGTATGACTCCAATCCTATTAGTTTTTAGATGTTACTAATCTATATTAGTTAGACCAGCCCGACTCATAGACTCATAGGATTACAGTCGAAGAATCAAGAGAATCATCAAGCAGGCTGATTTCTATGGGGTATCACCAGATTTCCAATAAACTGGGTATTGCAACAATCCAATAGGAGAATCCCCTTCTTAACAAGTATTTCATGGAACAGAGGGATTTTGAAGCGATGAATTCAGCCTTTTGTGGGTTCAAAGAAATAGAAGCAAGGGGCAAAATGGCTCCAAAGACGGGGATATGATACAGGTATATACAAGTCATAAATGATGGTCAGATAGTGCTAGATAGTTTTTGGTTGTTGGGTGGTAAGAATTTGTCTAGTGGGGATTTCTATGACCAATTATGGGAACCCTCACCAACCAACTGATAAAAGGGATGACTGAGGGTTTACAACACAGCTCAGGTAAGCCATGTAGAACAACAACACTGGGACAGGTTGGAATTAAAACAAGAAGCATGGAGATATGAACAAGACATGGTAAATCTTGGTGAATGATACAACTAACTATATTGCTTAATACTGGTTGTATCATTTGACCATTGATCTTAATAATGATTAATATATGTGAATAATGGTAAATATATGTTAAGATGTAGGTCTCCAAGTTGACAAACGCTGGTTGTTAATGGAGTATGAACCGTTGATGATTTTCCATGCGTCTTGTTGGGCTTTCACCTCCAATTTTTCCATCATCCCATATATTAACCATGGTTTAATGGTGGTTAAATGGTGGTTTAACCATCCAACAAAATGGTGGTTTTAATAGGACTTATCCTCTGGTCAACTAACAGTTTGCTATTGAACATTGCCATTTAGTTCGTTGATTTTACCCATTGAAAATTAGGTGATGTTCCATAGTTTTTTGTATGTTTACCAGAGGTTAAGGATCTCATTAAAACAGCATTTCTGTGGGATATAAATCCTCCACGAAACCAGGGCTGCTGCAGGTGTCATCGTGCCAAAGCTCGTGCTACCTTCCCGTCCCTTGGCAATCTGGGTCGGTTGGGTCAATTTTTAGAACCTCTTTTTGTCCGTTTCTGAAAAGGGACCAACATTTTTTGAGACGTTAATTTTTAAGGAAGATCACCTCATTGATTTATCATATCCATCCTACTCAATGAATCAACGTCTTGTTTGAAGAATGAGCAACATTAAAGTTTGGGTTTAAGTTTGACTAATATCCTATGGGCAGGTTGGAACACCCCGTTGAGTGTCCCTTGGCTCGGCCATGTTAAAAGGTATAGATCCGAGGGATGAAGAAAGCTTCCTGAATCAAGCTGGGGACAGTTTACAGACTTCATTGACTTCATGCATTTTGGACAATGACGAAAATTCCATCGCGATCCTGAAATTGCTGTCAGACGTTGTTTAATTTCTTCGAACTATGAGATTTGGAGAGTTAAATCATGTTAAATCTACATTTTTGCAGATGAATGTTGCTTTCCGTCGGATTTCTTAGACACATCGATGTTTTTTTTTGGGCCCAATCCACTATGGATAAGCCACCAGACATGTCGATCATTTCCCCAAAGGGAAGCATCGTCAACAGCAGTGGGTTATCCCTGGTTTTGTTCATGGGATTTTTGTGGGGTTCATCTACAACTAGGTTAGTGAACTAACCTACAAAACCGATCCATAGTTCGCCACCAAGTAAATATATCTAAAAATATCTTGGTTTATAAATTCATTCCCATCTAACTAGTTATAACTACCATAACCCCAAACGTGAAATTGTAGTAATTTCCCCAAATTTTTGATGCTTCAATGCCCATGGCTTGATGTGGCTTCATCAAGCCATGCAGCTCAGCCAGGATCGCTCCACCAAGGCATGTTGCTTCACGTTGGCCATGGCATGGTGGCACACGATCTGATGTGCCTTGGTGACACGCCTTGGTGACATGCCTTGGTCAAGTAGGGAGTTTAGCATCAAATCATATATTTAGATATCAGTACTTGCTATTTATTGATATCTTGACACAATATATATATATAATATAATATAATATAATATAATATAATGTAATATAATATAATGTAATATAAGATAATATAATATAATGTAATATAATATAATGTAATATAATGTAATATAATATAATATAATGTAATATAATATAATATAATGTAATATAATATAATATAATGTAATATAATGTAATATAATATAATATAATGTAATATAATATAATGTAATATAATATAATATAATATAATGTAATATAATGTAATATAATATAATATAATATAATGTAATATAATGTAATATAATATAATGTAATATACTATAATATAATATAATATAATTTAATATAATATAATGTAATATAATATAATATAATATATTATAATGTAATATAATATAATATAATGTAATATAATGTAATATAATATAATATAATGTAATATAATATAATGTAATATAATATAATATAATATAATGTAATATAATGTAATATAATATAATATAATATAATGTAATATAATGTAATATAATATAATGTAATATACTATAATATAATATAATATAATTTAATATAATATAATGTAATATAATATAATATAATATATTATAATGTAATATAATATAATATAATGTAATATAATGTAATATAATATAATATAATGTAATATAATATAATGTAATATAATATAATATAATATAATGTAATATAATGTAATATAATATAATATAATATAATGTAATATAATGTAATATAATATAATATAATGTAATATAATATAATATAATATAATGTAATATAATATAATATAATGTAATATAATATAATGTAATGTAATATAATATAATATAATGTAATATAATATAATATAATGTAATATAATATAATGTAATATACTATAATATAATATAATATATTATAATGTAATATAATATAATGTAATATAATATAATATAATATAATGTAATATAATATAATATAATATAATATAATATAATGTAATATATATATATACTATATAAATATAGATATTATATTTGTATATATATATAATATAATATTCTATAAATATATTTACTTGGTCAAAATCTACAAAAGAGGGGGGGGAGTTTCTCAGCGAGACATCTCAGGATGCCAAAGCCTCATGGATGTCTGCAGATCACTGTGAAAGGCCCACGTGGGATCCCAGTGGATATCGATAAGCAACTGGCCACCCGGCCTGGTAAACATACAAAAAACCATGGAACATCACCATTTTTCATGGGTAAAACTATGGAAAATCACCATTTTTCTATGGGAAAATCCACTAAATCACAATTTTTCTATGGGAAAATCCACTATGATGGGAACATCTACAACTAAATCAGCCCTGATTTATCCAAGAGAAATGGTGTTTTAATGAGATTTTACTCACCATAGTGAAGATACCCGGCTTGGTAAACGTTAACAAAAAACGATGGAAAGATCCACCTAATTTTTCATGGGAAAATCCACGATTTCAAAAGGGCCATCTACACAATAGCTTTTTGTATGTTTACCAGAGGGTATCTACAGCCTAGTCAGGGCACACGTCATCATTTCTCTAGAGTTGTTTTCTAAGAAAATTTGAGGATCCTTATATAATTTTATTCAATTTGGTGGTATAGTATCAGTGTGAAAAATCCAAAATGTTTGATTCATCCCCATCTTTTTTCAAAGTACCACGACCTAAAATTTGACGAGATCCAATACTGCATCCTGGTAATTGGTATACATCCCCTGATCCCCATCAATGATGGGTCAAAGAAAAATCATGATCAAAGCCTGGCTGTTTCTCAAGATATCCATAACTTTAATTGGCAACATACTATCCTGATCTATACTGTGGATGGTTGCGAAATCCTGCACCACCAAAAGGATGGTTTGAAACCCATACAAAATCATGGGATAAATTCCATCTATCAACTGGTGATTCGGATTTCGCTGGCCCATCCACTGTAGAATTCCCTGATCCCCATCTCCTTATTGATGGGTCATTTATTCATGATCAAACCCTTTGTTTCTCAAGATATCCATGACTTAAATTGACAACATACTATCCTGATCTATAGAATTCTATAGATACTCAGATACTCCACTTGGTTTCGATAGCATTTCTATTCTCTGTTCACCTGGAACGACCATGTTGGTCTGACCATCTGCCAAGTGGAATCATCACCATGATTTCGATGGCACAAATCGTTTCACAACTTCATCAACCTAAAATCGTCCAACACCAAACATCCCCAACCCCAACCCATCTACTACAAAAAATTGAAAATTAGTCCTGTAACACTTGAAATTGGGTTAGATTTATCTGTTATAGATCTAAAAATGTCTTCTTTTCCCGGTCACCCGGAGTCACAAACGTCCAACGTCTGACGCCGCCGCAGGCGTCAACGGTTTGGTGGGCACCGAATGGAAGCTGCAGAGTATTCTGACGGGCGCACGCTCCAACGACCCGCGCCTGGACGTCGACAATGGACATTTCAGGAACATCAAATTGGAGGTACCTAGCATATACAGTATAAGTTATATATATAATATGTAATACTATATCTATAGTATATGATATATAATATATATATATACATAGTATATAATATAATAATATATATACTGTATATATATATATACACTGTGTATATATATATAGTATATAACATTATATACATACACTGTATATATATATATAGTATATAATATAATATATATATATATACTGTATATATATACACTGTGTATATATATAGTATATAATATTATATATATACACTGTATATTTATATAGTATATAATATAATATATATATACTGTATATATATATACTATATAATATAATATATGTATATATATATACACTATATATATACACTATATATATACACTATATATATATACATATATGTATATTATACTGTGTGTGTATATATATATATATTGTTAGTTATAAGGCCATATAAGGCCGATTTTTAAGGGCTGTGTACGGACATACCCTCACAAAATATTGCCTCATCGAGTACTATTTATCCTACGTAGATTCCCTTTGGATGAATTTGATCATGACCTCACGTCGCTTTCCGTCGAATGATGGGTAGTTTTGTTTTTGGAATCATCCGAATCATCCCACCAATTCACTAACCTGAATTATAAAAAATAGATGAAAATTCTGGATAATTATCATAATTATCCATTTTCAGATTAGTGAATTATTGTAATTCAGCGAGAATTTGTGGCCGTTCTTTGGATCGCCATGACAACATTACCAACCTCGACCATAGACGGTTTTGTTCCCTTTTCTGTGAGTTACAGCACGTCCTGGGATATTCCAATTTAGGCTGAGTCCCAGAGTTTGACAAGATCTCCCGCTGCTGAAAATCCCCATACAACATCATTTGTTTGTGCCAGTTCACACCATTCACCGCCCAGTCTTGGCAAGATTTGTTTCCTGGTTCGACCGTTATCATTGGTTGCAATAAGTTGCAATCCCACATCAACGTCTCTGCATTGCAACACGGCCAGAAAATGCCAGAAATTCCCCAGACGTAAACATGATATTTGCCTGAAAACTTGGGTTTCAAATGGTTTCAAGTTGCGGTGTTTTTTGGGATGGTTTCGTGCCCACAAGGACAACCATCTCCATTTTTTGATCATTAAATCACTGCCGAAGTTCATGATTTTTCAGAGGGGTTGGTGGCTCAACCACCAACCAGCCATTATATTATAGATCATTCTCATGATATTATAGATTATTCATCTATAATGGTATTATCATATCATAAGTCTATATCATGATATGATTTCATATTTGTCAGATTTGTCATAATAGAATAGTTTTTTTTTCTATTATAGACAAATATTATTACGTATGTTTAAATATCTATTTGCCATATAGCATGATAAATATATATATATATGTGTGTGTCTTAATATTTGTCGTAATGTTTAAAATATCTATTATGGCAAATTTTCCCATCATGAAATCTGATTTGCTGGCCTCAACCATCCGACGTTGGACGTTCGCTGCGAGGTATGTCACAGTGGACCTGGGTGGAAGTGCCAACAGCCTCAGGACATGACAGGTGGAGGGTAGGTGAAGAGTGAGGTCTTGTTGATTGTTTCTTACAAGTGCATTGTGTACACACGCACATATGTATCTATGTACATATATTACGAATATGATATGCATATATATATGTATGTTTATGTATATACAGATATTATATCAATATATATATATAGATATTATATCAATATATATATATATAACATATATATATATATATAACATATATATAACACACACACATATATATATATATAACATATATATATATAACACATATATATAACATATATATATATAACATATATATATATTACATATGTGATTTATAGTTACATATATACATATAGTATATGACATATGATTATATACATATATATATATATTCATTATATATATAAACAGACACTGATTTTTGAATACGTATAAAATTATATACATCTTGTTCTGCTACAGACGTTTCTTTTGCGCTGGATGCAGGACACCCACGTGCTACAACGAGCTGAATCCCACCTGGGATGATGGAAACACCTACTACTTCGCAGGGACGCCCAGGGTGGACAACCATAGGAAAACCATAGGAAAACCATAGGAAAATGTTGATTTTTACCAAACATGGATTTCCATTGGGATTTTGGTGTTGAGGGATCCGGGATGGAGGGGTGGTCCACGGTCGAAATGTGATCACGACTTCAGGGCAGCATAAGATAAAAAACGAGAGGAACGCTTTGACAGATATTCCCTGAATTTTAGGCCTTATATAGGCCTTATATGTGGTAGGTACCTCCAATTTGGGTTCCTGAAATGGCCATTGGCAATTTTGGATGTCACCATTGATGAATGAAAGTAGGATCTAGAACAATGAGGTTCACCACATTGTTCTCAATTTATTTGAAAGAATCAATTCCTCCAGTTGCCACATGGGCCGCCCCATGCGGTTTCAACTAGCCACAGAGGAGTTACAGTACAAGTTCTGAATGTCGACTTGGGGGTTCTAAACCGATGTACTTGTGGTAGGAAAATGTTGCACATGGATTGCACCAGATATTTTAATGCTGGTTGGTGGTTTGGAACATGAATTTTATTTTCCATTTCATAGATGGGATGTCATCCTTCCCATTGACTTTCACTCCATCATTTTTCAAGATGGTTATTGCACCACCAACCAGTATATCATCTCAATATAATCCTATATAATCTCCATATAATCCGCATTATAATCCTAATGGCATTTGGGCAGAAGAAAATGATATGAACGAGCACAAAAAACAGCTCCGACAGCTCGGGTGCTGGGTCCCAGACTTCGCTCACTCGGGTTGAGAATGCAACTGGCAGCTGGCTGTTCAAACATGGCTTACACTTGATAACATGGGATAGTTGCCAACAAACTTGAAACATGGCCAGACATTTCCCAGAAAAATGGATGAAATACCCCTTCGAAGTCATAGGGGGTTAGCAATTCCCATTGAGGAATTGCTAGTGATGGGATGACCATAGCCCATCCATATTCATCCCATGTAACTTGACACACATGATTACTCAATGGATGATAAAGCCATAATGGATGAACCGATAAAGCATGGACGGCAGCACTTAGTCACTTGCCAACTTGTTTGGGTGTAACCTCGATTTGTTAGTTGATTTTCCCACTTTTCTTGGTGCTTCATATCATTGAACTCCTCACAAGAGGGGGTTCAGCACGCTGCGGATTCAGGTCATCGATTCTGTGCCACTTGGCCGATGTTTTAACTGAAACCTTGGGACCGAGTTTTCCAGCTGGCAGATGGTTTGTTGCAGTGGGAAAGGTCGTGGATTTTGGGGGGTTCACCATTTTTGAAGGTGCCAGTGTGTTTTTTTGATTTAAAGGTGAGGTCCAATCCTTTCAGGGACCGGCTGAGGGGCGTTCGGCGAGCAATTTCCAGCTGTTCTTAGCATTTTCAGCTTGGGAAAACCCAACCGAGGCGTTTGCAGCACTTCAACCTTCGAGTCTACGACGATGGTTTGCTGCAGATGTTCCGTGAACAGCAAATAGGCGGACTCTGCCAGTTGGGATGTGAAAAATTGAACCCCCCGCAATCCTAATTGTTTGTCATTTGTCATCATTAATCTATAGGCAAAATGATTGGGTATGCCCCATATTAATTTCAGACCCATGACTGGGAACCCGCTGACCTACCTACCTGCCTGCCTACATGCATAAATAAACTAGCCCAACCTAGCCTAAGCTAACCTAACAAAGTGACACAACACAACACAACATGCATACATTGTGTCATATATCAAATCGATATATCTTCACAGAGATTTCGCAAGAAATACACAAATTACACAAATAAAAATCAGGATTTTCACACATAAATGATCCTAGCTGATTTCATATATCCCAACATATAGATCGTTTTATCGATCATTTTTTACATATGATACTGTATATACGTATAATTATATAATTATATATATATATCCCAAGTTTTCATACATCTATATTCCAAGGTTTATTTTTTGGGATCTGGGATCTACACACCAGTCGCCGCCGTTTGTCGCATCGGTCGTTGTGACTTCCTCTTCGCCAGGCATGGCGAGTCAGGAGGATTTGATGGCGCGGAAGTTGGGTCTCAGTGCCTTGGTTCCTGGATGTCATCAATTACCAACCTGATTGTATGTATCAATTACCTGCAATACTAATGTAGTAACGGTAGTGGATAACATTGCAGTCGTAATGGGATCTATTACTTTAATAGTTCAGTGTTATCAATAGTAATGATAATATACTACTAATAGTACCATTGATAGTACGGCAATAAGATAATACTATTGCAATATGTCTATGACTCTAATAGTAGAGTAATCACTGCATACAATCAATGGATAGATAATGGCAATCGAATGTAATCTGATACAGCCTGTTACTATTGATGATACCAGTGAGATCTTTACATATTGATATCAAAAGGTCACTATAAATCAATAGATACAAGATGATATAACATATTTCAAATATCCATCTATAATATTCATATTGATAGTATTATTATTGATATTATCATGTCATATCACATATATTACTAATCCAATCCTGTTTATTCATCAAACGTAAATACAAGTGTTATAGTAATACGTTGTAGCAATAATCACTACAATTGCTATAAGTATATGTAGTTTTGTTATAATCGCTATTGCTACATAGTCATTATCATACTATTGTTATAGCATGTTGTAGCAATAATTGTATTTGTAATGACTAAGTGCTGTGTATACACAAGAATGATGCTGATAATAACAATCCTTCTGGCTTGTGTTATCAACATGGTTGTTATACTTCAATTCTTCTTCTTCCTTCTTCTTCTTCTTCTTGTTTCTTTATGATCGAAACATTGTAGATCGGATTATTACTATTATTGTCATAATTGTTGTGTTGTTTGGCAGTGGCGATGGTGATGTATTTGATGATTGTGTTGTTGTTGTTGTTGATGATGATGATGATGATGTTGATGTTAGAGACGTGATTAGTAACCGCCGAATCTATCCCACTTGCAGGGGAGAATTGTTGGGAATTATGGTCAACAACACCATTTGCATGGATAACTACAGGTAGGACCCAACTGAAGTCTGGGGTTTTACAGGGTCAAAATGTCCGTTTTCATGTGGAGAACCTCCAGGGTCCCCAGAGACAAGACACCCGTGATTTCAGCCATTTCAGTTGGGTTCTACATGGTTCGAGACCATCCAATTTCCATGCCAGCCATCCCCTGTTTCTTACACCCGATTTCGGGACCTAAAACAGCATATATACCATCTGGTTATTTGTTACATAGCCATAGAAAATCACCATTTTTAATAGATAAACCATCTATTTCTATGGGCCATTTCCCATGGCTATGTCAAATAAGCAGAGGGTAATTAGATCCAACAACTAAACCTTGAGTTCTGGTGGTATGTGTGTGGGAAAGAGATTAGACAAACGAAACTCGGGAAAAGGATTTATTACTAACCATCGATCCCAAACTTTAGTATCCCATTAACATCCCATAATATATATATATATATCAATATTACCCATATCCCATTAGTTATTATTCATATTCCACTAACATCCCATGAAAATCATATCCCGTTTGGGTATGATTTGAGGCTCCAAAATCCCTCAGACTCCCAAGGTGTGATGGATCTTTTCGGGATGTCATCTCTCGACTTCTACGCCACTGGGATGTTTTTAGTGTTGGAGTGGGAACCTCCCATCATGCGGCTACGGCCGGTGGTGATCCAGTTGTGTTTGTTGGGTTATAAAATGCTATAAACCATGGTAACTAGTTCCATATAGCTAGCATAAACCCAAGTGAAATTGGACTTAGAAACTTATCTAACTATGGAGCACCACCTGGTAGGGGTCCATCACTAACCATAAAGGCCACGAAACACGGAGAGTTTGGGCATTTTATGGAAGTGGATTGAGGAAGTCATCCATTGTTTTCGGCGCCAGCCTGAAATGTGTGCATGATCTGCACCCCAATGTTTTTTATTAACAGCAAAATTTTGCTATGGGGTCTTTAGCCCAGATTAGCTCCGGTGCAATCCGGTGCAGCTTCAACACTAGGTTCCGGACAAGGTTCCGGAGGGTTCTGGTGCATATACCTCGTGAGGTTCCGGAGGGTTCTGGTGCAGATATCTCGTGAGGTTCCGAGCATTTACCTGCCGGCCGCTGTCCTCAGGATTCTCACACACTGGGCCGTTCAAAAGATGGCCACTACCGAGCAAGACATGGAGATCGGGCTCACCAGCTGGGTGATCGCCGTTTCCCTGCCCAACGGGCAGGGCGGAAGAAAGCCAGCGCTGGTGATCAAGGTGGTGATCTGGGAAAATGCCGAGCAGCCTCCCGCTGAGGATGACGTGATCTGCATTGTGGGATCGGGCAGCTCAGAGGCGGAAAGCCCGGAAGGCGAGGAGGTGATTCGTGCTTGCAGCCAAAATAATTTTCCTCTACAGAAGTTGACTAAAGGCACTCCACAATAATTTCTCAGTTGGACAGGGGAAATTATTTCACAGAGCTCCAACTGTATAGAATAATTATCCCCCACCAACAAAAGAATTTATTGGGGAGAAAGAAGTCGATTCAGATTTCTTTGTCCAAAGGTCGATATTTAGTGGTTCAGTAGTGCCACCACCCCCAACATAATTAGGTTCTCATGGTCTGATTCTTTGAGAATGTTTGAGACAGTTTGGGTCAATTTAGGATAATTTAGGATCAATTTGGTATTTTTGACCTATTCCAGGGGATTGAGTGTTGCCAGGTTAGGTTAATTGGTTTCCTGGGGTGGCCTGGTAATACCCCCACCACCAACATAATTGTCTGGTGTGAAAGGGGGCCGGTTTAGAGATGATTTATTTGATTTGTGGTGCCACCACCTCCTTCGTTTTTCCCGAATGCGTAGCAAGGGTTCCCGTTTCACTCTGGGGGTCTGGGGGTTGAGGGTGTGTTCGCTCAGGGTGCGTTTACGTCCGCAACCGTTCGCAACCGTTCGCAACCGTTCGCAACCGTTCGCAACCGTTCGCAACCGTTCGCAACCGTTCGCAACCGTTCGCAACCGTTCGTGCGATTGCTATATGGCCGTGCCTATGGCCCATGGTAAGTTTTCCAGAAGGGATCATTTTTGGAGGTTTCAAACGTCTCGTTGCTTCGTTTCGCGTGGCAGGCGTGGCACTTCGTGACATTCAGACGTGTTTTGTAACGTGTCGAAAGTCGTTTTGTGTGGCAGACGCAATACTTTTGCGACGTTTTCGCAAGATGCGTTGCAGTTTTCATGGCAGGCGCACCACTTTAGACGTGTTCATTGTAATTTTGCGTGGCGGTTGCAGCACTTTAGACGTGTCGTGTTGCGTGTTTTTTGCGAATCGCATGGGCAGGGCTGCGTCAAGTGGCGACAAGGTGCAGATTCCGTGGCAGGTGTGGCATTTTGTGAGATGTGCTGAAAATTGACGGAAGCCTCGCACGAAACATCGATTTTGAGGTAGCAAATTTAGAGGTTCCTAAGAAAACTCGTAGGAAAACGTCAATTTTGAAGCTACAAAGTGTGAAAATTGGAGGAGGTCTCGCACGAAATCCTCCTTTTTGCTCCTCCCACGTGTCTCGTCTCGAGTCTCTGATTTTCCTGTGGCGTCGCCGTGTCTATGGGGGAAGCCGCAAAAGCTCTCCTTTTCGAAGGTTTCCAAGGAGGTTGTAATTTCGTTTTGCATGGCGGCGTGACACTTTGCGACATTCCAACCTGTTTGATAACGTGTCGAAAATTCTTTTGTGTGGCTGGTGCAACAATTTCCACACTTTACACTCAACACTTTACACTCCACACTCTACACTCCACACTCTACACTCCACACTCCACACTCTACACTCCATGCACTCCACCACACTCTACACTTTACGCACTCCACACTCCTCACTCCACACTTTACACTCCACATTCCTCCCACTCTCCACACTCTACACTTTCCACTCCACACCCCACACTCAACACTTTACACTCCACACTCCACGCTCCACAATTTACACTTTAGACTCCTCACTCCACATTCTACACTTTACGCTCCACACTTTACACTTTGCCTTTACACTCCTCACTCCACACTTTACACTCCACACTCCACACTTTACACTCCACACTCTACACTTTACACTCTACACTTTACACTCTACACTTTACACTGTATACACCCCACACGCCACACACTACACTTTAGACTCCACACTCGACACTCTACACTTCACACTGTACACTTTACGCGCTCTACACTCCCCACTCCACACTTTACACTCCACACTCCTTACTTTGCACTCCACACTCCACACTCTACACTTTCCACTCCACACTCCACACTCTACACTTTACACTCCACATTCCACACTCTACACTTTACATTTTTCACGCCTCACTCCACACTATACATTTTATACTCCTCACTCCACACTTTACACTGCAGACTCCACACTCCACACTTCCCACTCTACACTCTACACTTTACACTCTACACTTTACACTCTACACTTTGCACTTTACACTCTACACTCCACACTTTACACTTTACACTCCTCACTCTTCACTCCACACTCCAGACTCTACACTCCACACTCCACACTCCACACTCTACACTTTACATTCTACACTCTACACTTTACACTGTATACACCCCACACGCCACACACAACACTTTACACACTGTACACTCCCCACTCCACACTTTACACTCCACACTCCTTACTTTACACTAACAGGGGAAATTTGAAATATGTACAAGACTGTTCAAATAAACTATTGCTGACCAGTGTTCTGCGTGACTGCATGTCCATGTGGTTCGACATCTGTACCATTAACATACGTGTGAGCATTCGGGTTCGTGGGCTGCATCTTGTTTTCACGATTGAGCGGCTGCCCTGCCAGGCGGCATCAGACGGCATGAGATTTTGTTGGTTATTATTTTGAGGTGGCTCTACTGTTTTTTTTCAGTCATCCATCACCTTCTTCCACCACCTCAAAATGATTTAAGGAAATATTTTGAGGCACGGGAACTGTTTTGAAAGTAATCGTGGAACCATCACCAAATATTTGTTTTTAACATGTTAGAAATTATTTTGAGGGGGTGGATAGCTTGAAAGAAGAAAGAAACTTATTTTGGGTGGGTCATAATGTTTTCGAAAATTATTTTGAAGTGACTCCTAACTACAAGCACCTGTGCCATGCACCAAAAAAGAAAACTGCATGTTTTCAGCAGCACCTCTGAGAGCTCAAGCCTGAAAAAATGCCAGTCGCGACACTCCTGACATGACCACAGGCAGGCAAACGAAGTAAGAATTTCAAGAAAGAGCATTCGTCTCCCTTCGATGCATTCCTAAAGTCTGCGCGGGCCCAGGTTTCTACTGGGCCCTCGTTGTGAGCGAGTTCGCGCCGCCACTCTGGCTGTGGCTGCCACCGTTGGCCACAGTCGAAGATGTAAAGGCCTCCTAAAACTTGATAGACATGTCCACACATGATCATTGCAGCACTGACACAGGTTCTGTGGTGCCGGAGGACTTGGCTGGAGACCACAGGGAACACCTTTTGCCAAGTCGGGTGCGTCCGCGTGATCAAGGATGATGAGAGCTTCAGTGCTTCAGCCCGAAATGCTTGTGCTCTGAGAGGCAATGGGCGCATGCTGCTCGCGCACTACTGGCTCAGAATTCCATCTCTGAGAGTGAGTTAACTGGGAAGATCAAGGCTGCTTTGCTTTCCGGCTTGCGCCGAAAGCAAGATGCTGTATGTTTTGCTGGAAGCGGAAATGAAGGGAAGTCTTGGTTGCTTCGCCCTTTGACCTGCATCTTCCAACGTGTCTCTTGGCGCATCTTTTGAGTCTTTTGAAAGTTTGGTGCCAGTGCTACTTCTATTCTTGCCCCTAGTCTCGTAGGCACTAGTGGCATGTCTGTTTTCTAGCCATGTACCGCAGTAATCCTCATGTCTTCTTGCAGGCAAACACAGCAATCCGATTTGTGTTTCATGGAGTCTGGTCCCGAAGTCGTATATGATCTTAATTTATTTTGCGGCTGGGGTCTTCACATGTCCAGCTCGAGGATCTTGTCCGCTTCTGGCACTTCCTGATGCTGACTGCGTCATTCTGGATGACTTCAGACCAGATGCATCTATTGTTGATGTGTCCACGTCGCTCCTTTGGCTGGAAGGCCAAGTGATTCGGATCCAAAGGCCACTGAATGTGTTCTCTGGGCATGTCGATTTCAAGCCTTGCCGGCCAACTTTTTTGACAATGAACTGGCAAGCTCTGCACATGCCACGCGGCCGTTGGACGGAATCGGAGTTGGCAATGCTGAGAGCAAGGCTGGCGATCTTTCACTTTACTTGCAGAATTTTGGAAACGAAGGATATAGAAGCATGTCCCCAATGTTTCTGCATGTTTGTGCTTTCTGGTGGCAAAGACACCAAGAAGTTTTTAGACCGTGGCTTCCCACCTGTGGCGCCAGTGGTTGCATGATCGTACCTCCACACCATGAGAGTTTGAAGAGTAACCGCCGGCCCCGGGTCCCCCTAAATCATTGTTGGTAACTGCTTCCATGCTTCCATGCTTACACACAGTCAACCTTGACTTAGAGGGGTGTGGGGGAGATCCAATTCGCTGGTTGCGGTGCTGCATCGAAAATTCGCTAGCTAGTGGTGCTTGTCTCTTTGCTATGTAACTAATTCGAAGACAAAGGCGTTTTGCGCCCCAAATGAGAAATGGTGCATGTTGCTATCTTGGTCAAGTCGCCCAGTGCACATAGACTCAGACACATGATGACATGGTTTGTATGACGTGCTATTTCCTGTCATCCGCTTTCTGCCTTCCTGTACATGTCTGCCCCTCGCCAGGTGGAGTCTATGATGGCTTACTTGCTCAAAACTGAGCGGCTTCGGCCAAGAGAGCGGTCCAAAAAAGAGTTTTGGTGTGTCTCGACATGACGTTTGTGCACAGTTGTGCCGCGTTCATTGCATGAGTCCATGCGCAAAAGATCGTGGATAGGCTACTGGGTCTCTTCAATGCTACCTGTTGCAAATATATTGGTTTGGCAGCTGTATCCCAAAGCAGACGACTGTAGCTTTGTCACCGGCACTTTCTCGTGCTTGCATCGTGCAATAAGGTGCTGGGTTTGAGAGTTCAGACTAATCATTTGTGATCTTGCCTTTTGTTTTGCAGGCCAATATGCCTGCCTCCCAAGCGCAATCGACCCGAGGCGCTTCTTTGTTAGGATGAGTGACTCAAAACACTTGCGGTCACGAGAATCCCCCGGTATTGTGAGGTCTTGGCAGACCAGCTGGTTGAGCTGAAGCGGCGCCGTGCAGAGACCAAGGCACGTGCTCGAGCCTTGGCCCTTGAGGAGAAGAATTTGAAAAAGCGACGCGCACGCTTGTTGCAGGCAGGGTTTGCCTCAACACGTGACGTTGACTCTTTTGTATTTGTTTGCGTGAAAAGCTTAGTACAGGCTGCACGGCAGCTGAGCCAAGATGATCTTGTTCTTTTGCTTCGTGCAGGCAGGGAAACACGTCGTTTCCATAATGATACAACATAGCAGCTCCATGTTTGTCATACAGGAAATGATGGTGCTGCTGTTTGTTCGTCCTCCTGACGTTGCTCCTGGCGATGTTGCTCCTGGCGATGCTGGAGGCAAGGTGGACCATCAAGTGTTCAAAATAAACCAGGTTGTCAGATTCTAACAGAAGACGTGTTGTCTCAAGAACTAGGTCGTCGAAGTCTGACAGGTGACGTGTTGTTTCAAGAATTCTTGAAATGAACTAGGTCGTTGAATTCTTCAAATTACTTACCTCGTCGGATTCCAGCAGGTGACACATTGTCTGAGAAATGGTAAAGCATAGCAGCTCCATGCTTGTGCTGCAGGTCACTGAACCGAAGCAATGCCAGATCTAGGCCACGCACCAAAAAAGAAAATTGCATGTTTTCAGCAGCACCTCTGAGAGCTCAAGCCTAAAAAAAAAGCCAGTCGCGACACTCCTGACATGGCGACAGGCCGGCAAATGAAGAACGAACTTCAAGAAAGAGCATTCGTCTCCCTCTGATGCATTCCTGAAGTCTGCACGGGCCCAGGTTTCTACTGGGCCCTTGTTGTGAGCGAGTTCGCGCCGCCACCCTGGCTGTGGCTGCCACCGTTGGCCACAGTCGAAGATGCAAAGGCATCCTAAAACTTGATAGACATGTCCACACTTGATCATTGCAGCCCTGACACAGGTTCTGTGGTGCCGGAGGACTTGGCTGGAGACCACAGGGAACACCTTTTGCCAATTAAACAAAAAATATTTTGAGGGGGCACCTAGTATGTTTGCTTGAGGGAACCCGCATTATTTTTCCCCAACAGCAAAACTTTGCTATGGGGCCCTTAAAGCCCAGATTAGCTCCGATGCGATCCGGTGCAGCTTCAACACCAGGTTCCGGACAAGGTTCCGGAGGGTTCTGGTGCAAATACCTCCCGGAGGGTTCCGGTGAGGCTCCGGAGGGTTCTGTGCGGCTCCAAAGGGCTCCGGTGCAGATACCTTGTGAGGTTCTGGAGGGTTCCGGTGCAGATACCTTGTGAGGTTCCGGAAGTTTCCGGTGCTCTGTGAGGTTCCGGAGGGTTACGGTGCAGATTGCTTGCACGATGACAAAACAGGTGATTTTGATTTTATGTGATTTTATTTGATTTTGCAGTTCCAATATGCGCAACGAATCGCTGATATTTGATTCCAGAGCATTTTGGTATGCTACTTGACCCAACAGGGATGCCTGCATGGCTTGAAATATGCGGTTGGATCTCAACCATGATCAACGGGGTGACAAACGTCCTTGGAAACCCGTTAAAAATGGATGATTGAAAAATTGTCGGCACATCTACAGTGGATCTACCGGACATTTTTATGGAGGTAAGAACCCATGGTCTCCGGTGAATGTTTTCCCAACGAAAACCACTCCATTGACAAATCCGGCAGAATAAAATACTCGAACCGATCTCCGGGCACGAAATGCGATGGACCATAATCTCGATTTCAGCAAGCACCCTTGAAAACATGATTCTGAACCAAGTTAAGATGAAAAAACAGAGATTAACACACCTCAGATTGATTCAGATGGGGTATCACTCATGATTAGAATTGGATTTTCACTTAACAGGGACCTTCCTGTTAGACTTTTGGGTCGGATGATGTTTTTAAACCTGCGTCAACAGTGATGAACTGAGGATAAGGAACAGGAGAAAAACTTCACCTGTTCTCTGGACACCATTTGGGAAGGCCAGCGGAGCCACCGGAAGTGTTGGGAGTTGGTTGATGATTCTATGAGGTTATAGTAGTATCTATTTCAGGCCTTAGAAACTACTGAGGTTGCACGGAAACAAACATAGGGTTATACTATCCAATATATTCGGCATTATCAAAATCCATGAACTCAGAAATCCTCTGAACCAAGCAGTATGAGGGAAATGACACGGGGTTTTGAACACTGCTCAAGTGCTGAAATGGGGTTTATTTCATCCGATGTGGGGAGTTCCTTTCTCAACCAAGCCGTCTCTCGGGATTTTCAGGAGCGGTATCATGGGATGGCATGGGGTATGATTATCAAAGCTCTTCTGGTCAGATTTAGGCATGGTTTTAAATAATCCCAACAAAAACACAAATTTTGCCAGGTATTTTGCTGATAATTCATTAGATAATCATATAATCCAATTATCTCTAAATTAACCACCCTTTTATTTAGACATGATAAACATGCCCCCAGACCTCGGGATTTTAGGCGGTGCCCCAGTTTGCGTTGATTCATAACTAGCTTAAGTTTTGTGGCGATGGAGAAAAACCACGTTTTTTCTAAACCAACTCATGAATCAACTGACCCTTCTTTATTTTTGATATGTTTGAATGGTTAAATCCTACCTTGGGCACCACTGTGCAGCTGTTTTGATGTGAGCACAGGCTCTGACACAGATTAGGTCTTGATCCGACACTTGGCGTAACATTGGGGCCCCATCACCCTTTTTCCATGCAAATAAAAGGGATCTTAACCATTTTTTTTTGGGTGAGAGCATTCCTAGACATTAGATACTTCCGTTTTTTGCTCTACTCCCCATTTTTGTTGCTTAAGATGAAGATTTCCCATGGTTAAGTTCATGGTTCTTCCTGCACATTTTAGCAGGTTTCATCCCTACTTCGTTGGATAATTTCCATATATTTCCATGGAAACTCTGGAAGTTATCCATATTTTTCCTTTATTCTCCCTCTCTTCAGATCATTTCCACAGTTTCCATGGTGAAATCCTTATATGAATTCCATCATTTTACCAGACTTTTGGGCGAAATCGGCAGGTCGGGAGGACCACGCAGAGTTGCGAAACGCCAAGCCTCCGTCCATCACGCTGGGTGGCTGGGTTTGCGATAGAAAACCATCAGAAATCAGGATTATTGAATAATGGTTACCCTCTGGCCCTCTGGTTATTTAACATAGCCATGGTATAGATGGCCTATTTATAGATGGTTTACCTATTGATACTGAAAAAATGGTGATTTTCCATGGCTATGTTAAATAACCAGATGGTAATATTTGTGGTTAATGATGGTCAATAATGATGGTCAATAATGATGGTCAATAATGATGGTCAATAATGATGGTCAATAATGATGGTCAATAATGATGGTTAATGTCCTCCGTGTGATTTCATTGTCCCAAACATTACTGCTTGGTGGTGACTGGAACCATGGAATTTGGATGAATTTGGATTGACGCACTCCAGAAACAGTTGGGAATGTCATGCCATCCCAACTGACGAACTCACCAACCAGTGATTTAACCCTTGGTTTGGGGAGTTCACCAAAAGTGGGGTTGTAACCGACCAAAAAAATGGCTTGATTTCATCAACCCAAAATGGTGATTGAAGCAAGAAAAAGAAACAGGGAACATTTCATGGGATTTCTGATTTATGGCTAAGTTGGTGCAAATAACTCACTTAGAACCATGGTTTATGGTAACTATTGGAGTATCTATAGGTTTATGGTAGTTAACTATTTTACTATAACCATGGTTTATGGAAGATATATCTATACTTCATAGGGTTTATAAAGCAACAAACATCACTGGGCGGGAAATCACCTTGAGTTTTTGTTGCGGAATATGATGGTTTTTATCAAACATGGAGAGAGCCATTCTCGGGGATTCACTAGCTGGAAACTATTCTATGTTGATTTTGAATGTCTGATGAATCTGGGTAAATTATAACGACCTCACTGCGACCTCACTGGAATCATGGTTAGTAAGGGGAATCATCCCCAAATGGCCTTAATTCAGGTTAGTGAAATATTATAATTTACCCAGATTCTATGTTGATTTTGAATGTCTGATGAATGGTTTTTGATGTGTTTTTGGAAGGAGTCTGGGATTATATTTGTTAAGCTGTTGCCGTAGTTTTGACTACGAGGAGCGCAATGGTTCGGCTTCATACCATTGTGGGCTTGCGGGAGTTTTGATCAACAAGAGATGATAGTTCTGATGGTCCCTTGTCACGTCTTGACATCACGTCCAAACCATTTTTTTTACATTGATATCAGATGAACATGAAGTTGTTATATCCATTCATCATCATTCATCTATATTCTAAGAATTTATTCCATATATCATGATGTATATTCCATAATTAATTCCGTATATCATCTATATGTCATAATTTCCTCTCTATAGGACATCAACTTTACATGGATATTAAGTTGTTACCCCCAGAATTTTCCAATCTCTGGATGCATTGGATCATGACCTTACCATCAAACAAATAATTTTTTTGGGGGTATCTAAGATTCACCAGCTATCCATCAATCTATCAAGAAAGTCTATCCACATTATATTATATACAGTATATATATATATATAATCTACCCCGTTATCTTAGAATATAGAATTGAAATTTTGGCTTCCCAGGGCATCCCCATAATTGAACTTGAAAACAGTTACTTAGAATACAGTTGACGTTAAAAAACCTATACTTAGAATATCGTTGGGCCATATAAATTCTTTCACTTTTCCAGACGAATTCGTCATTTTTCCATAGGAGTTCTTCACTTTTCTTTATAAATCCTTCACGTTTCCATACAAATTCTTCACTTTTCCATATTTTTGCCATACAAATTCTTTCACTTGTTCAGTCAAATTCATCATTTTTCCATATATATATATATTTCTTAATAAATCCTTCACATTTCTATACAAATTCTTCACTTTTCCATATTTTTTCCATATAACTTCTTTCATGTTTCCAGACAAATTCATGATTTTTCCATATAAATTCTTCACTTTCCTATAACAATTCTGCACGTTTCCATACAAATTCTTCAGTTTACCATATTTTGCCATACAGATTCTTTTCCATATAAATTATTTTCCCTTTTCAGTCAAATTCTTCACTTTTTCCATATGCGTTTCTTCATTTTCTCCATAAATCCTTCACATTTCCATAAATCCCGACACCGGTCGTGGGGGATACCCTTCGGTGAGCTTGAAAAACTCATTTTTTTAATTCAATATATTAAAAAAAATGATCATTTCGGGGGACCTGTTTTTTTGTTTAACCGTTCCAGTTTAGGAACTTCAGATATCCAGGATTGCTTCTACCCAAAGGGAATTACGTATATAATAATTATTCATGAAGGGGACCCTATTCCTTGCAAAACTACATACATAGAATATAGGTCCCCAGTGAAAATATTCATCGTTTTTTTAAGGAATGCCACCTAATTCCATTAGTTTTCATTGCAAACTAGTTTTTTCTATTTTTTTCATAGTTCTCTGACACCGTTCGTGGGGGGTACCCTTCGGTGAGCTTGAAAAACTCATTTTTTTAATACAATATGAAAAGAAATTGATCATTTCGGGGAAGCTGTTTTTTTGTTGAAACCTTCTAGTTTAGGAACTTCAGACATCCAGGATTGCTTCTACCCAAAGGGAATTACGTATATAATAATTATTCATGAAGGGGGCCCTATTCCTTGCAAAACTACATACGTAGAATATAGGTCACCAGTGAAAATATTCATCATTTTTTTCAAGGAATGCCACCTAATTCCATTAGTTTTCATTGCAAACTAGTTTTTTTCATAGTTCTCCGACACCGGTCGTGGGGGGTACCCTTCGGTGAGCTTGAAAAACTCATTTTTTTAATACAATATGAAAAGAAATTGATCATTTCGGGGGAGCTGTTTTTTTGTTAAAACGTTCTAGTTTAGGAACTTCAGACATCCAGGATTGCTCCTCCCCAAAGGGAATTACGTATATGATATATATTGATATATACCCTTATACTTTTACATGGAAGATACCCCATTCCTTGCAGAACTACATACATAGAATATTGGTCCCCAATGAAAATAGTTAACCATTCTTGTGGGAACACCAACTAATTCCAGTAGTTTTCATTGCAAACTATTTTTTTCCATAGTTCTCCGACACCGTTCGTGGGGGGTACCCTTCGGTGAGCTCGAAAAACTCATTTTTTTAATTCAATATATAAAAAAAAATGATCATTTCGGGGGACCTGTTTTTTTGTTGAAACGTTCCAGTTTGGGAACTTCAGATATCCAGGATTGCTGCCACCCAAAGGGAATTACGTATATAATAATTATACATGAAGGGGACCCTATTGCTTGCAAAACTACATACATAGAATATAGGTCCCCAGTGAAAAATATTCATCATTTTTTGAAGGAATGCCACCTAATTCCATTAGTTTTCATTGCAAACTAGTTTTTTATTTTTTTTTCATAGTTCTCCGACACCGTTCGTGGGGGGTACCCTTCGGTGAGCTTGAAAAATTCATTTTTTAATACAATATAAAAAGAAATTGATCATTTCGGGGGACCTGTTTTTTGGTTGAAACGTTCCAGTTTAGGAACTTCAGATATCCAGGATTGCTTCTACCCAAAGGGAATTACGGATATAATAATTATTCATGAAGGGGGCCCTATTCCTTGCAAAACTACATACATAGAATATAGGTCCCCAGTGAAAATATTCATCATTTTTTTAAAGGAATGCCACCTAATTCCATGAGTTTTCATTGCAAACTAGTTTTTTTCATAGTTCTCCGACACCGGTCGTGGGGGGTACCCTTCGGTGAGCTTGAAAAACTCATTTTTTTAACACAATATGATTAAAAGAAATTGATCATTTCGGGGGAGCTGTTTTTTTGTTGAAACGCTCTAGTTTACGGACTTCAGACATCCAGGATTGCTGCTCCCCAAAGGGAATTACGTATATAGTAATCATACATGAAGGGGGCCCTATTCCTTGCACTTACCCAACCTAGACCATTTCCCATGGATCTCCACCATTCGTGGGGGGGACCCTTTGCGGTAGAAAAAAATCTACTTTTCAGAACACAAAGTAATAAACAATCAAATTAGTATGTGAAAACTGCTTGAAAAAAAAACAGAAACAGGCTGCATAGAGGTGTACAAAGGCTTCCAGAGCAAAGGCCAAATGGGGAGAAAACAGATGAGCACGAAATGTGGGCATATTCTAAGTGGAGTTGCATTCGAGTTCAACTGCATAATTGGAAAAACGGATATTCTAAGATAACGGGGTTGATTATATATTCTAATAGATCATTTTTATACCCCAGATGTTTCTGCCGTCAATGGCGATTTTCCCAAGAAAAAAACGTGAAGACTTCGTGGCGTGCCACCGCAAACCGTTTTTTCGAGGTCTGCATTGGCGTCCCATTGTCTACGGCCAGCCCTCCATGCTACCGCAGGCAGTTTAGTTAAAGCATTCGAATCCAAAAAAAATATATCATGAAATCATCAATAAACCAATATAGGTATATATATATATATAATATCTATGGGTATATATATATGTATTTCATATTCAATATGACTATATGAGATATCTACAAAGTTATGTTGTATTATTAAACTTAAACAAACATCATCATCATTAACTAACGTGTAGATAAGTGCTTCGGGAAGGCCATCTTTTTGGACGACGACGAGCCAGAGCCGGTGTGGCCGCACTTCGTGCTGCGCGTGTGCTTCGGGAAGTGCCTTGGCAGCCAGGGCATGGCAGAAGAAATCCATGGGGAAATCCGGTGGGAAAATGATCTACATTCTGGGTAAACTCCACATCTAGCCACAATGGAAGGATTTGAATCATGTGATGGATTCATATCAAAATGTAGAAATTTACAGATTCAAACGTGAATAGAATATCTATTGGGGTACAGTGATGACTTTGTTATACTCATAGAATTAGATCACGGGAAAATTTTAACCGGAAACCCTCAAAAAATTGATGGTAAAAACCATAGTTTCCTGTAGATTTTCCTTTAAACCAATCCATTGATATACCCTGTTAATCCATGTCTTTGGATGGTGACCATCCAAATCCTGACTTTCGGGTTGACCACTTCGACCGCCCTAGTGATTTTCCAGTGAAGGCTTGATCTTTCCATCCCCAATCCCCATAAAACTAGACCTTGAGGCTACTACTAAACTCACATTTCACTTATTTTTAGATGGCTATCTAGCTATTTATGTTGATCCCTTTTTTTTTTCCGGAGATGCGACACAGCAGTGTTGTTTTTTTTGGCCCGCTGCACTCACCCATCACCCCAGCGCCTCAAGAACGGAGTTCCCATTGCACCTGATTTTGAATGGTGAAGAGCTATGAGTTCCCAACTTGTTTGGTTCCCATTTTACTGCGCAATTTGGATGCAATAAATCAATTACAACACTTTCTTGGGACTCATCTTACATTGTGTTTGGATGCGACAATAAATCATTAACCATTAATCATTATACAAAAGTAAATCCATTATCATAAAAAAACAGCTAATAGGAAGGGTTGGTATGAACATAGGGTACCCATCAATCCATTGTTCTTTCATCATTATCCCCAAAACCCATTCATGGCAACAACAACTGGGGGTATGCCATATGTTCAGTCACAATCATATACCATTTTGCTTCGTTGTATAGCCACATACACTATATCACATTCCCATTTATCCGCATGTTTGGATGGTTAAATGTTCATTACATCACTACATCCCCCATCATCATCATCATCATCATCATCATCATCAACTGAGGTTGGAGATGAGACATTTCACCATGAAACCCACGGACTTGTGACCTGGGCAAACGAATTTTGTGAATTTCTTGGGGGATGGGGCCCATTTAGCCATGAACAATGGTAAAAAAATGGATTCATAGTTGATTTATCTGATTTATATGATTAATTTGGGCAATCTATGGGATCTATGGGGGAATGGAGGAGTTCACTTCTTGTTTTCCTGTTTGGACAGGTGTCGAAATGGATTAACACGGATCAAAAACGGATGGTCCAACACTACATGCAAAGCTTGCCAACTTCGAAAAGGATTCACTTAGGTACAAGTCGGTGTTACAAGTCGCTACCCCATTTTGATAGTGGCAACTTGTCGAAGGATGTCCGTTTGTTTTGATGCAGTTGTTCAATCCTTTTTGGAACAAATGGGGATGAGTAAAAATGGGGTACCCCCAGTTGTAAGTTGGTTGTAAACCCATCAGCCATAGTTACATCTCCCATAAACCCTAGTTAATATTAATCACTACTAACCACTATTAATCACTATTAAACACTATGAATCACTTAACCACAACCAAATTATAAGTCAAGTTAGCTATCTCGGGGGCCTCACCTTGTGCCAATCGACTCACAAATGCATTTTTGTTTTTGGCAGAAAACCACCCAGGTTTCGGATTCTTCCATACATTGTATCATTTCCGAAAGGCTGTCGATAGCAACATCAAAAACGAAGTTCAATGTTAAACATAGATATTCATTTTAAAAAACATTTCAACTCTTTTCATCAAACATATATGATATATAATTTTAAATTTATACAAGGGGGGAAAGCGGCGAACCAAGAAAGGCCCTGACTGCCCAAAGGGGGCATCCCCTTACAACCCCGAAGGGGAAAAGGGCGAGAGGACACTGGAGGGGTGAAGAGCAGCCCGGTTTGTTGCGGGCTGTGGCCGGGGTGGGGTGGGTATTGCCCACACCCCCCCCTCACCCCACTGTGTGTTATTTTTTATATATATATATATGGACTATATGTCATTTTCAAACATTTTCCAACCATCCCACCATTTTTCCCGTGGATTTCCTCCATGTTCCATACCCGCCCCACCTTGGGGCGTTCCGACCGAGGTTCTCCATCCACGGAACGGTGATGCCTGGCTTCGACTCCACGGGGAGTCATCATGAAGATCCCAAGGCCACGTGGGGTTCCGAGGGGTTCAGAGGCCACTACCCACCTGAAAAACAAGGGAACACCGCATTGAGGCGGGTGTGGGTTTTCTACAATTGTGTACTTGGTGATTGCATCAAAAATCACCTTTTTACACTGTAATTTACAGTATTTTATGCTTGTGATCTATGATGTTTTGACGTTTGCTGCAAGATGTCAAAATGCCAAAAAAAACTTTTGCAATTCCGCAACATCTGCTTGATATAAATACATAGATATAAAATACATTTTACACACACACATATATATAAATATGTAAACATACATGTATATAAAAAACATGCGTTTTGATAAATGTATGTTGTAAATGAACCTAGCAATATGTGTAATATATATATATGTATATATATATATGTGTGTATGCACAGGTGCTTAAAGCTTAAAGTCAAACATAAGTGCTAACGAGGCACCTAGAAGATACAGCCACTGGTGCTCGTGTCTTCGGTAGCGTCATCTTACAGTCGAAAGGAACGTTATCATCCCCCCCCAACCCCCCCACCCCCCCTCCCGGTCAAGGTAGCAAGACGTCAGCAACAAAGTTGGGCAACTTGTCTTCGGTAGCATCATCTTACAGTCGAAAGGAACGTGTATCATCCCCCACAACCCCCCCCACCCCCTCCCGGTTCAGTAGCAAGACGTCAGCAAACAAAGTTGGCAACGTGTCTTTTCGGTAGCGTTATTTCTTTACAGTCGAAGGAACGTATATCCCCCACCAACCCCCCCACCCCCCTCCCGGTCAAGGTGGGATTAGCAAGACGTCAGCAACAAAGTTGGGCAACGTGTCTTCGGTAGCGTCATCTTACAGTCGAAAGGAACGTTATCATCCCCCCCCCCCCCCCCACCCCCCCTCCCGGTCAAGGTAGCAAGACGTCAGCAACAAAGTTGGGCAACGTGTCTTCGGTAGCGTCATCTTACAGTCGAAAGGAACGTTATCATCCCCCCCCACCCCCCCTCCCGGTCAAGGTAGCAAGACGTCAGCAACAAAGTTGGGCAACGTGTCTTCGGTAGCGTTATCTTACAGTCGAAAGGAACGTTATCATCCCCCCCCACCCCCCCTCCCAGTCAAGGTAGCAAGACGTCAGCAACAAAGTTGGGCAACGTGTCTTCGGTAGCGTCATCTTACAGTCGGCAAGAGCGTTAAACACGTATACTTCCAAAGAGCACAAACGTGGAAAAAACCACGCCCGTCTCGGGGCGTTGACCCCAAAAACAACAGCTAGTTATGATGATAGATGGTATTAACATGATGGGATTAAGATGGTGATTTCTGGTAATATCACGGTAATATACCACGGATATATATATATATAACTATGATAGTTCTTCATCATCAAATCTCCATGACACCACGGAGTTTTCCGAGACGATGACATGGTTATTCTGGAGATCATCGGATGTGTTCATCGTGCTGTTTTGTTGGTCGAAAAACCTCAGGTCAGGTTCCTGGATATCATCGGAGATCACAGTTTGTTTTGCTCACCAAAGAATCGTGTTTTTTTGAATGGGAGGGAATGGTATGGATTGCTTGGATTTCAACGAAAATGATGGTTGATGAATGTTGATGATCATCCCTCTGCAGATGTTGTTCCAGCCATGTTTGCAAACACACCAGAGGGTAAATGCTTACACGTGGATATCCAAATAATGGGCGTATGGTTGATGATGTTAATGTTAATGTTTATTCATGATCATTCCAATATCTGAGAAAAGGAAACCTAGCACTAAACACTCAACAAATCATGGGACATGGTGATATATTGATACAATGGGGGTTCATTTTTCGATATTTTTCGGATATCATGGTGGACTGCTTGCTTGATGAGTCGTTTTTTGGCGATTTACCAGACAGAACTGGGGGTTTGAAAGCCATCCATATATGATATAATGGGAAAAAATACAATGGCTTATAATACTATAACCAACATATATAAAGCCAGCCATATATAAAGCTATGTATTACAATGGCTTATAAATTACATCATTATTTTATAATACATATGTACTGGGATATACAACCAACAACATGATATACTCTATTATACAACCATATTCCATTGCTTTGCTGCCCAGTAAGTGACACCATGACAGCCGTGGGGATTTTGCTTCAACCTCCGAAGATCCTTATCTCAATATACATGGATGGACTATATGGCGGCTATGGCGGCTATGGCTATTACCCTCTGGTAAACTAACGACTATAGAAAATCACAATTTTATAGCTGGGTAAATCCACTACAGTATTTCGACTGGATCATTTTCAATAGCTATGTTAATTTACCAGAGGGTAACTACTAAGTGTTGGATATTTTTAATGGATATTCCATCAGTAAATGGGATAGTCCATCCATAAATATATCCCATGGCATATATAGGCTATGGCTAAGTGTTGGATATTTTTCTGGATATTCCATCTATAAATGGATGAACTACGGTTAACTAAGCTGATTTTGTATCACTAAAATCGACCCTGGTATGATCCTGGCCAGGAAGGTGTTTCTGCAGTGGTGTCCAAGAAGGTCTACGCGCAGCACCAGCAGAACGAGTTGGGAGCCCCAAGACGACCATGGTGGATCAGTGGTTGGGAGCTAAAAATATGGAGGTTTCCGAAACTCGGAAAATGTGGGTACCCCTAGTTATCCATTTGGGCTGCCACCAAAATGGTCTATGTAAGGGATATGTATTGGAATGGAATATAGCTCAAAACCTGGATATGTATTGGAGGTAGCTCATTTTTGGGATATTCCATAACATAAACCATCGATTTTAGGGTGCCCCCATGACTATGGAAAGCCTATGAAATATACTCACATTCTGTTCGGGTTAGGTTACAAGCGCCATGGTCTGCTAGCATGGTTTGGTTGCGAAGAAAGCATGGTTATTTTTTTCCCCATTCGTAGGGATCTATTGATATACACAATGATGGCAATATAGTTACCCTTAAACTGACAGAAAGATGTGGAAAACCCATGGTTTCCTTAGCAGAATGATCTACAGTCTACAGCGGGTGGGTTCTCCACATCTAATCCTTTACAGGAGGGAAGACTCCCTCACAGCTGCAGGTCCACACATTGGGCGTACCCATAGCCCCTTAGCCCAACAGATGGATTTACCATCTGGTTGTTTTAACATAGCTATGGAATATGGTTCAATTGGTTCGATGATTTATGATGGTTGACCTATTAAAATAGTGATTTTCCATGGCTACGTTAAAAAACAAAGGGTAATCACTAGGTTTTAAGTATCAATTGCTAGCTGGTAGTTCAGAAACTTAAGCGTACCATAATGTTTACCAGTGGTACCAATCGGTTTTAAGGATCTGACAATGGATTACCTCACCATCCAGTGCTGGGCAAATGGTTTGGAGCCATATCACGGTTCTGGTCGAATCAAGAACTCTTGGACACTCTCTGCTGATGACGTTTGGAGTAGAAAAGGCTGACGCTTGGAACACGACACTGGTCCAAATATGGCTAGCTATCAATCCATGACCATATTTTCGGGAGAAACATCTATAAATCCATATAAATCCATATAAATCCATAAAAATCCATATAAATCCATATAAATCCACATAAGTCCATATAAATCCATATAAATCCATATAAATCCATATAAATCCATATAAATCCTTAAAAATCCATAAATCCCATCATTCATGGCCGCTGATTTTTGCATGGTGAAAGTCCGGTCTCTTTTTGCATGGCATCGCAGCGGCCAGGGATCGCACCGAAATGGTGAGCAGGAGAGTCGATGGGATGTTTTTCCAATGGGTTTTCCAATGGGTTTCCCCCAAAATTGGTTTTCCAATGCGTTGCCAATGGGTTTTCCTCCATTTGATGGATTCTTGGAGACCTGTTTTTGGATGTTTTTCAAATGCTTTTCCCAAGTGCGGGAAAAACGCACCAGACTTATTCACAGCGCAGGATGACGGGTGGACGTATGGGCCGAGCTTGCAAAGTGGCATCTTGAAGCAACGTCGTTGGGAATGGGTCATAGGGCACCAGCTCGATGGAACAGTCACATTTTTGCCTGAAACTGTGATGGATTACTTTAAAGCTATCTTTCTGGGTATCTACACATACATGCATTGCATTGCATTGCATTGCATTGCATTACTGTACATTCCATTACATTACATTACACATATGTATATATATATATATACATACATAGATAGAGTAAACATGTCTAAATCCTGATTTTTTTAATGGTCAAAGACAACCTGTCGCAAAGCCAGATTTTGACAAAGCTCAAGATGCTTCGGGTGCGTGCTGAGAATCCTCCATGTTTGTCATGGGTTCCAACTAAGATCACGTCAATCAGTTATCACAATATCGCATGTTTGATGCTTGAATTATTTTATACATAGCCTTTTTCAAGATTTTAGCTGGTATATCTCTCTATCTATCTATCTATCTTATCTTATCTAATCTTATCTCATCTAATCTAATCAAATCTAATCTAATCTCATCTTATCTTATCGTATCTTATCTTATCTTATACTATCTTATCTTATCTTATAATTTATCTATCTATCTATCTATCTTATCATATCTTATCTCATCTTTTCTTATCTATCTATCGATCTATCTATCTATCTATCTATTTATCTATCTAATATGTTCTTTCATCCTATTTTTTTCAGGCTTCAATCCCTTCAATCATGTTACCCTCTGGTACTCAACCATGACTGGCTCAGTTCTCCCAGGCCACCTTTGATCAGGGCTTCCGTTTCTGGGTGCGCGATCCCAGGAATACCAAGGCGGTTCAAACCGGGGGGCTCCAGGGATTGGTTGGTTGCCTCCAAAAAAAAAATCGTTCTGCTGAAAAAGTGCGGAAACATAGCCATGGAAAAACACCAGCAATACAAAGGGCCTGCAGTAACGGCGTATCAGCTTAGCAGCGGGATTTCACGGCGTAACATGGATCATCTTCCCAAAACATGGTCGTGTCATACGTCATAATTTTACATGATAAAACACATCCCTCGAAAAAAGATACCCTCTGGTAAACTAACATAGCTATGGAAAATCACCATTTTTAATGGGTAAATCCACTATAAATGGCCATTTTCAATAGCTATGTTAGTTTACCAGAGGGTACAACATATAGACACTCTCTGGAAAACACGTCCCATTTGCAGATCATTCCCCGGGTCTTTGTTCTGTATTCATCTTCCAGAGGGTCACATCCACACTTTTCCGGAGTTTACGGTACATGATGTGTACCTGACAGTCGCACTGTCTCTGCCATGCGGCACGGCCAGATCCATTTGACTTTCAACTCGGTGTCGGACTTCGACAAGACGGACACGCATCAACTAGGCCGATGGACATCAGGTGGTGTCGCTGGTGAAGGTTGACGGTTGGTCTTCAAAACCCATGGTTTGGTTTACCAAAACCATGTTTGGTAGATGGTTTACCAAATTATTTGATGAAAGTGAATGACCATCAAACTAATTTGGTAAACCATCTACCATACATGGTTTTGGTATGTTTTGGTCTAACTATACATGGTTTACTACAGTTTAGTATTGGTCGATGTATGGTTCAACATGATTTGGTAAAGCCAATACGAAACCATCACCACTACCACCAGAAATGGGTAGCTATTCACCATCAAGACATGCGGGATCAATATTGGGGTTACGCCATTAGTATAGGGCTTCACGTTTCAATCTTTTTTTGGGGGATACCTCAAAAAATCGCCTTTGAATATAGGCTGTGTACATGTATATGAGATAGGTGCGATAAAGGAGATACATCGACTAGATTGATAGATGATATAGATAGACTAGGGCTACCTTAAACCAACCCCAGGGTTAAGGCTAATGTAGGGCTACCTTAGGCCCCGGTTTGTTCGCGAAGTTTGTTTTTTTGACCTAACTCATGGGGCACCATTAGGTGGTTGAAAGCCGCCGCAACGAACCGGAAGTGATTGACACAAAAAAATGTATTTTTTTCCACCGATTCATGGGATATTCTAATCCAAACTTCCGCATTCTCAATAGCTAATCCTAATTCTATGCGTTTTAAGGCAAAAGTGAAGGAAAACCGCAGGATCACCCTGACACTCAATGTTCATTGACAAATAGAGGCATAGACCAACAACCTAAAGATGGCTTTCTATCTGGCATTCTACCTGACAATTTTTCTGACATTCTATCTGGCATTCTATCCGGCATCCATTCTCACATTCTACCTGGCATGTGTTCGGCGGCCATCCGAGCATGAGAACGGCGTTCTTCACAAGAACGGTTTTACTCAAAAGAACGAAGGTGTTCAAAACATTGATGTTCCTCAGAAGAACGACGTTGTTCAGAAGAACGATATTGCTCAGAAGAACAATGTTGGTCAGAAAAACGATATTGCTCAGAAGAGCAATCTTGATCAAAAGAACGATGCCACGCTCTGCCGACCCCCCTAGCTGAACTCCATGGAAACCACACTGCACAACTCATTCCAACAACCCTTTGTCAATTTCATTTGTGACGCAAAACAAACCAGAAGAACGATTCCAGCCAGAAGAAGGATGCTTGGGGCCGTATGGATTTTCTCAGGTGAAATGCTTCAAAACCAAGAATCCCACATTCTCCTAAATTTCCCTACTTCTGTCCGGTGTGAAAATTTCCATTCGGTTGCAAATTATTGCGGAAACCGTTTCTTTCACAGTAGAACGGTTCATAGCAGGAGAACGGTTTTCTTAGCAGGAAAAGGTTTCTTGGCAGGAAAACGATTCAGGGCAGGAAAACGATTCAGGGCAGGAGAGCGATTTAGGGCAGGAGAGCGATTCAGGGCAATAAAACTGTTCAGGGCAGGAGAAGGGCGCAGGGCAGCAGAAGAACAGTTCTTGGCGGGAGAAATTTCAGAACACTTGGGTGGCCGTTTGGGGGTGGGGGAGTTGTAAGTATTTATGGTGGCATTTGGCCGATGGCGAAGGTGTCCACTGCGCTCATGGGCAAAGCTGAGAAGTTCTTGTGCCAGCTCAGTGCTGGGGAGTTGGTTTTTGCAACCTGCATTGTTGCTTCATTTCGTGCGAAATGGCTGTCACATGCAGCCACATTTCTTTGTCAGTGAATTCCTGCAGAAACAAGTCAGAAGAACGATCATGGTCAGAAGTACGAATGTTGCAGTAGAATGCGTACGCCCACTTTAGAGATATCCCGAGTTAAACCCTATCATCCAGTTATCTATGGCTTATAATGGCTTTGAATCAGTTATATATTATGGATTAATAGATAACTGGGATATCCCATGGGATTATCTATGGCTTATAATCATTTATAATCCACTTACACCCAGTTGACCTAGTTGCTGGACGCACATCGTAGGCAAACCAAAAAACCTCAAAAAACTGTTGGTTCCTCAGCGATTCTCCGGGTGCACAGGTGAATTGACCTTGGAAGTCAACTCCTTGCTGAAAGAGAAGGATCTTAGCCTTGACATCAAAAACGAGGAGCTGCGCTATGCTGCACGTTAACGGAGACGGTATGAGACGGTACAAGACGTGTTCGCGATCGATCGCTGAGTTGGTTTATGTCACGCATTTTTTGCTGAGTTGGGTTTGTGGTAGTTATGATATACCCAACTATAGTTACTGGGGTTTACAATTGGAGGGCACCGCAATGAGGGAGATGGGGGATGACTCGAAATTTGACGACACCAACGAGTTACTCTGAGGTCTGGCTTGGTATGTAGCGCCCCTATTCGTAGCCCCCTCGTGGGGAAAAAAATCAGCCGGGTCAGCAGATGGTTTCAACAGTTTGGTGGGTTTCCCAGGAACTTTCATTAATTTTGCTTTCTGGCTGGTGACCTATTTGCTGCTCCCCATTTCGAATACTGAATTCATCTTCTGTTTCGCTACTCTTAAAAAACACATCCACACCGAACAAGTATGGAAAAGTTCCCTAGGTTTTGGTTAGCCAATGCTTTTATCTCCAAAACTTTGGCTAATCCCTTCCCCCGAAATATGACATATAACTATAGTTAAATATCATTAACTATCATTGAATATGATCAAACATCCGGAAATATCGTTAAACTCATCATGAGCATTCAATCATCAAACATCAACTATACCGGATCCAAAGGTCCTTCCTGAGAAGGTCCTGAAAAAACCCAGCTCATGCCCCAGTCGTGCTTCCGAGGAGAAGGTACAGGTACAACTGGATCCATAGGGATTTTGCCTATTTCTATCAATCATGAAAAGTATTATTCCGAACTATCATCAAATATTTAAGTCAATATCATATTAACTATCAGATTATCGTCAACGTTCATGAACTATCCCTTCAACGAATTGGATTTAGGGTTAGCTATCATCAACTATCATTCTTTATCAACTATCATTAAGTTCAAATATTAAGTCTCAATGATATTCACTAGCATTTTTACCATCTTACTATTTGGGTTAACTATCATTCTTTATCAACTATCATGAGATTTACTCTCCAACTCGTTGACTGTCATCAGCTATCATCAACTGTCATGAACTATCATTGCTGATTGGTGGTTTGGAACATTTTTTGTTTTTCCATTCAGTTGGGAATGTCATCATCCCAACTGACTTTCATATTTTTCAGAGGGGTAGGTATACCACCAACCAGATATATATATATAATGGTTGATATACTGGTTAATAGTTATATAATTGTTGACAGTTAATGGTTAATATCATGGTTAGTATCCGGTTACTATCATTGGATTTGGGTTACCCTCTGGTAAACTGTTACAAAAAACTATGGAAAATCACCATGACGAATGGGTAAATCCACGAACTAAATGGCAATTGTTTCAATAGTTATGTAACAGTTTACCAGAGGGTAAATTCCATATAAATCATGAGAAATCCAGATTAGTTTAATAGCTAAATCAACTATTCCTATGGTCATTTTCCATATAAAAACCACCAGAAATCCCAGGGTTTTCGGTGAAATCACCGGGGTGAAATCAGCAGGACCTGGACAACTGGGAAGGTGGTGATCTACCTGCACGATTCTCAGGACCGCACGGAAGGGTTGCTTCCAGGCTAGTGATTCAGTATCTTCATATATATATATACACATACACAGTATATATAACTTTATATACATATGTGTATGTATATATATATATATTGTATATATATATTGTATATATATATATTGTATATATATATATATTGTATATATATATATATATATATTGCATATATATATATATGATCATATATATGATTATATATGACACTGTTTGATGATATATCATATGTACGAATTTTGTAGTAACAATATGTACTTACGAATCCGCGTTGCGTTGCGAATTCCTGGAGGTTTTACATCGAGGAGTCTGGGGCAATTTTTACACCGATCCATCCGAGATGAACTTCGGAACTTCATTTTTTCTATCTATTTTTTGGTGGTATACTTAGATCAATGGCCATTTCAGGATCCAATTGATGGAGGTACCTACCATATATAAGGCCTATTTTTTAGGCCTATGTAAGGGGATATACCCCCCAAATATGGTCATTTTAGGATCCTGAAATTCCCATTGATTAGATGGGAAAATTATCATGATGGGGGCATTATGATGATGGGTATACTTCGATTATGGGAAATGATAATTATACTTATGGGGGTATCATAATACTTTTTGTATACTTAGATGGGACAATTATGATGATGGGGGCATGATGTTTTTTTCTTGTTTCACTCTTCGAAAAATCTTTTTCTATCTACTTTTTCGATCGCTAGTTGATGATCTTTAAAGTTGGCCCCTAGATGGGCTGTGGTTACTTAGACACGCACTTTGGGACGGCCACGGCATCTTTTACCACTGAATAGGGGATATTACCCTCTGGTAAATTAACATAGACCCTGAAAATCACCAATTTTTAACGGAAACTCGTCTTCCAACCCCTATCTGCCAGGGTCTATGTTAATTTACTGGAGGGTATCTATTGCTGTTGGGCTTGGGGTGGGGATGAACCATCGAACCATCCCTTACTTGGGGACCCCAACCTTTGGACCGCGTAGGACATTTGCAGCTGTACCAACTGCACGACTCCGCCATCAAGCAGGCCCGCGATGTGATGATGGTCCGGCTACTTGCGCGGGAGATCCAACGGCTTCTACGTTTCCTTTGAAGTTCAGTTGGTATAATAAGTTGAGTGGCCATTTCTAAGTTTCAGTTGGTATCTCAACTTGATGATTATACCAACTGAACTCATCAATCCCAGCAAAGCTATCCACTCTTGTTTTATTGATCGGTTGAAAAAAACAACATGTCATTTAACCAGTTGTTCCTTTTTTTACAGCAAACATGTTTTTCATTGCCAACCTCTTCCCTTATTTTCATCAACACATTCTGTCATGCCAAACTCAAGTCTTTCCCAAAAAAGACCAGAACCAAAGTACATATCAACAAATATAAACATCTCTAAGTCTATAAAAATCTATAAACATCAATAACCATCTATAAACATCTATAAACATCCGAGATGTTTCCATTCCATCCCCTTTTTTTCACGGGACCGCGCCTCAAAGGCTGCGGCGTTGACGAAGAGTCAAGCCTCCCAGCTGCGGAAGGAGCAGGCGCAGAGGGAGGCGCAGGCGCTGGTGCCTCGGTGGCCCCGTTAACCATGGGAAAACCATAGGAAAACCATGGGAAAACCATAGGAAAACCATGGGAAAACCATAGGAAACCTAGGAATATCACAGGAAAACCCATAGGAAAACCATCGGGAAGCCATAGGAAAATCATAGGAAAGCCATGGGAAAACCATGGGAAACCATAGGAAAATGTACTGCTTCAACATGAAAAAATTGGTGATTTATTGGGATTTTGGTTGCTGATAGATGATAGCTAAGTTGGTGAACATAAGTGTTTTTTTAGATGTTTTTAGCATTGTGATCATGGGGGTTATCCCGCTTTGCCCTCTGGTGGGCTGGCATTTTGCTGTGGAAACTCGCCTAACATCCCGCCATGGAAACCCACCTAATTTTTTTTGAGAATGTTTACACAACTATAAGACAATTTTACTAGGGTTTAGGGATGTTTATTGTAGTTTTAACAAACTAGTTAGATGGGATTATAGACCAACTTATAACTAGGGGGCCCCACATTGTATGGAAAATCATCTATTTTTTAAGGGGTAAATCAACGAACTAAATGGCAATTTTTTCAATAGCTATGTTAGTTTACCAGAAAGTGGTGGATGAGTGGCGAAAAATGTGTGGAACGTGTGGGGTGTGACTGGAGTTTTTTTGGGTGAATTTGGGATGTGACTGGAGGTTTTTGTGTGAACGTTATCTTTGATGTTTTGATGATATTATTGATATTAATTATTATTGAATCTTTCGATATTATAAGAGTCGATTTCAATGACTGTTACTCTACATTTTTCCACTCAAAGAGAGGGTTTTTGTGCATGCTGGCGATGGGTGGTCAAGTCAATAGGCCAATGGAGAGGCAGGTCTATTGACCCAGAGCAGTTGGTTTTTGATTCGCAAAATGTTGGTGAAGTTACTGTATCCATCTGTAGTCGTTAGAAGCTGACAGGTAAATGATGGTAAATGATGGTTAACCAATACAGTTTCTGGCCTCTGCCCCCTTCACAGTTTCACAGTTTTACTGATCCTGGGACTTCACTGGGCTTTCTGTTTGATGTATCTCTGACCCAAAATGATGGGAAAAATATGGGCTCCGGGGGCTTCATCAGGTCGACAACCAAATTCTGGGAGATCACCGGGAGAAAAACCATCTGCATTTCTCCTGGGAGGGATTGATACCTTTTGATAATCTGCAAACATGCCTGACTGCAATGTTCATTTGGGTGTAGATGATTGTAGATGCGATTCCAATCCTGACTTTTGAAATCTGCAAACATTGCTGGTCCATGGCTTCACCATTTTCGCTGGTTAAATCACTATTTCTGTTGGTTAAATCACATGAAATCAGCATTTTTTTCGCGACCCGTTGCTGTTCCGCGACCCATCTCCGGTGCGCTTCGCGGATGAGGTGCAGAAGGCCTCGGCGCTGCGCGCGGAAGCGGAGGCCTTGGAACGGCAGGCAAAGGCGAAGGATAGCCACTGGGCAGAAGATATTTATAGTATTAATAATATTACGGTAAATATAGGATATATACGTATATATATATATATTATATTATAATATATATATAGTATATTATATTATATTATATTATATTATATTATATTATAATATATATTATTAATTATATATTATATTATATATTATAAATTATATATTATATATTATATATTATATATTATATATTATATATGTTATATTATATATATTATATTATTATTATATATATATTATATTATATTATATTATTATATTATATTATATTATATCATATTATATTATATCATATTATATTATATCATATTATATATTATATATTATATATTATATATTATATTATATATATTATATTATATTTTATATATTATATTATATTATATATTATATTATATATATATTATATTATATTATATTATATTATATATTATATTATATTTTATTATATTATATTATATATATATATATTATATTATATATATATATATATTATATTATATATATATTATATTATGTATATATCATATTATATATATTATATTATATTATATTATAATATATTATATTATATTTTATTATATATATATGTATAATATACAGTATGTCTGCCAATGTTTGCTCTGCCGCGCAATTTTTCTCCCGGCTCGCACCTCGTCACAACAGAGCCGTGTACGCGTACGCCATACGGCGTCGCTCCGGCCAGATGCTTTGCAAGGCTTCTTTAGAGGGCTTGCTGCCTGGAGGCATATGCAGTGGCATATCCATAAACTTTCGCAACTCCGTATGGAGGTGTGCCGTATCGGGCGGCTTCGCCGCACCAACAGATTCAAAAGTGCGTTTCCAACTCTTGCCGGCAAAGTAGCTGGGGCACTGCATGAGTTCAAAAAGCCAGGCTAACGGGTCTATCAAACCCTCACAGGAACCTGCCCTCAGTTCCTGGTACTTCCTCTTCAAATGTGTTTTCAATGGGTGGAAACCTGCTATATCTAACGGTTGGATTTTGTCTGTAAATCCGGCTGGTATGTACAGGAGCTGGACACCATTGCGCCGAGCGCACACCATGGTTTCCTTTGCGAGATGTGAGGACGCAACATCCAGCAACAAGATAGGTTGAAATGGATACGGTTTTAAGACTTTGCCTAGATCGCGCACAATCTTGGTGATGTTCTTGCAGGATGTCCAAGCACTTTTCTGACGTACTATGTGCAGCGCCGTTTGTGGCAAGCGCCGCGGGCCCCTCAGCAACTTCTGTGTCAGCTTGGTCTCAGTCCCAAAAAGGTAGTGCGGCAACTTGCCTTGAATATGCGGCGCATCACAAATGATGCTCACATAGGTCAAAGCCCCTCGCACGTCTTGTTTCCGGACAGGCATGCGAAGACTAGCATGTCGTGGCAAAGCAACGCAGCCGGGCAATTGCAGCATGGTGTAGGGAATGCTAGTTTCGTCTAAATTCAAAAACAGCGGAGTCTTGTCCACAAACTTCGTGTTCACGTAGTAGGAGAGTAACTGCCAAAAGGTTCTCACCTGACAGGGCGAAGCCGAGCAGGGAGACCAGATGTGGGAGGAGGTCCGAATTGAAATGAGCTTGCCCGGCCCCATTTTTGGAGCCGGAAAACGGTCGCAAAAACACGACCGTGCTTGGCGCCTTAGCCTGCACCGTGACTGGGTCCCTGTGCACTTGTGGACGTAGGACTCGGCGCCGCAGGTTCCACTTGGCTCGGGAGCGCTGCACCCATTGATTCACATGCCGGCGAGGCGGCAAACCCTCCAGGAGGCTGCCAAACCGCGCTTTCTCCCACGTGGCATAGACATCCAGCGATAGCGGTGCTACACCGACGTGGTTGCAAGCCAGAACCCACTTGAAAGTGTTAGCCTCTGCCAGAAAAGCGGCTGCATGCCGCACTGGCCGTGCCCACGGAGTCGCGGAAGGTGAAAAAATGTGCTGCAAGTCTAAGTCGGTGGTGCTCAAAAACAAATCTTCCACCACAACCCGTGTTGTCCCTGAGGTCGGCTTGACTGCTGGCCACAGGGCAGCGAAGCGAAGCGCTAGCTCCATATTGCAGTCCGACAACACATAGACGGCAACGATCGCTTTGCAAGCAAGAGGGCTAAAACCTCCAGAGGCTGATTCCTTCTTTGCTCGGTATCTGGCATGCTTGGCTTGCACTCCGGCCGCTCTGTTTCTGGCAAGGTCTGCTTGCAAAGTTGCAATGGTTTCTGCTAAAGCCACTGGAGTCGCCGAAGGTGCGTGAGCCATGGGGCAAGGCTGCGGCCACCTGGGTGCTGTCTTGGATGTCTTTGCATGGAAGCCTATACCCTTCTGTTGCTGGGCTGTGACTCTGTGGCATATGAATGCGAAAAATTGTTGCTGTTACAGCCATGTCCTGTGACTCATGTGGCGCTGGATCCACACCGAAGGCCCGACAGAGCTGCTGCATGCAATCTGTGAGTGATGGCTGAGCGGCGGCTGCAACAGATTCTCCATGCTGACCTAAACACAACCTCCTGGACTGCAACTCCTCGAAGGAACCCTTGCAACTCTGAGAAACAGTGCACGTGCACCATGCACCCACATGGCAGAAGCACATTGAGGGTTCAAGCAGCTGTAGACCCAAATCTCCCCCGCAGGCGGTTTCACAAACCTAACCCAAGCCATGCCTTTCTCTACCCCATGCAGGCTGTTACTCCAAATGATAACACGGGCCGGTAAGCTGCACCAAATGCTGATTCTCGCGAATCCATGGTTCGTCATCATCCAGTCAGTTGATTCATCTATGGTGATCACAATGGGGACCCTGAATAAATAAACCTGATATGAGAATATGTTCGTCTGTGACTGGCCTAAGCGATGAAAGTCTGGGTTTGCCTGAAATAAGGCCCGCTGAGATAGCACAAAGGACATAGAATTGCAATTGTCGAACAGGATAAAGCCGTGAGAATTTCTGTCGTAATGTTGTAACTCAGCGGCCGTGGCACCCTGGACAGTTTGAATGAAAGGAGGCTTCTGGATATACGTAGGCAAAACGAAATGGAGGCATTTTGCCAAGGTGCTTTTGCCAGCGCGCGAAGGCGCCCGGAGCACAAGAAATTTGTACCGAGAATCTAAAAGGGAATACTGTTTGGCCCAGTCTTCGACTCGGGCAACCACTTCTGGCAAAAATGGCTTTTGCAATGGCTGGAGCTGAGCCACCACTTCGGCCTGCTCACGTCGGAGGCGACTTTCGCTCTCCTGCTGCATGACTGCTTCCACAGCGCGTTTGCGGGTGATATAGCCCAAGCGCACCTGCAACCTGCTGCAAACGGTGTTGACACTTTTATAGTGATAATTCTGGAGACATTGGCCCTCTTTCTGAAAATGCATCTATAGAATCAGAGACCCCAAGGTATTTTCAAGTTGACAATCTCTTTAGAATCGTTGCCCCCAAGTCACTCTCGTAGAGCCGTTTTTTGGTTGGGGGGGTTAGTTGGCCTTCTATAAAATCAGGCTCCCCAAGTGTCATTCATTGACAGCTGACCTGAATGCTCCAGTTGCTCTTGCCTACCTTACCTTATGCATTTCCAATTTTATAGAGCTCAAAGGCTCCAAGTGTTCACTGTCAACCTCTTCGATTATATACAAGGATGATCAATGATGATGAAAGAATTGTTGTGGGAAATTGGTTCTGCCAATACTTCTCTATAGAATTGAACAACATGACATACACCCAAAGAGAACATATCCAACTATAGAATCGCAGTGGCTAAGGCTCTCTGCTGACTAGGACTCAGTGCTGTATTCAACATGAAATCTCTATAGAATCAGAGGCCCCAAGGTCCTCTATACAATTGAAAGCGTGGACACTGGGTAGGTACCCCTAAACAAAGCAGGGGGTTAAAACGCACCATTTTCCAGGACCCAACGTTCTTGATTCTGTAGAGGAAATTCCAAGGGGGATATTTGAAGGTATCTGAAGATATGTTACGGCCAAATTATGGCTTATGTTCGGACACGTTATCAGACTCGAAGCAGCACTTTTATAAACAACATAGGTGTTTGTGACGTTCCCTATTCTATGAAATGGACCTGCTATGAAATGGTCCCACTGAAATTCACATTGGGTTTATGTTATGTTCCATTTCATACAAATCTTTTCGGAGTTGGTCAATATTCTGGTACCCGAAAACTGCCCGCACGCCACCCTTTCGCGAACCGTTCGCGCCCCAGCAGAATCGGGACAAGAAATTCTGATCATGTTTTCGTGCGCATATGTGTTTATAAATAGTGGTATGCAGACCTCGTTGAATTTTAAGGTTTCTCCATCCCACTTTATTACTTGTATATTATGGTACCCATATTCCAGACCACATAAAATATGATAAAGAAACATTTATAGTAGGGGTTTAATCATTTCATCCGGACATGGGTTCTTCCCTTCCATATAGAGCTTCAATCAAGGGGGATCGATAAACAGCTATTGACAAGTCAACTGCAATGACACCGCCTAAAGTGAGTCTTTGGCATCCGCACCCCTGGGTCCATGTATATATATATATATATAAACAGATATATATATATATCCATAGATAGATATAGATAGATATAGAAAGACATATATTTGTATAGATCTGTCTCGAAGAGATATATATATATATGTGTGTGTGTGCGTGTGTATCTAAATCTCTCGAAAAATGTCTCTATAGTATATCTACATATGCTGATCGCCATGCAGCCATGGAGCGTCCAATAAATGTGGACCCTGATGTATCTCCGGAATGAAAACAATGCTGCTTAACCCAGGCACGCGTACTGCAGGGACTGCTGATGCGAAAGCTTGTGCCCACTCCACAGCGCATCCAGCCATCTGCCCTGCACTGTGTAGTCCTTGAACGCCTCGTAGGAGCTGGTGGCAACGAAATGGGTTCCTACCTGCACAGATCGCCCGGGTGAATTCCACCAGCACTCAAGGCATGTCAGCCGAGGAAATGATCTGGTGGTGGGTCCAGACAATTAGATTAGATGTGATGCTGGCGACGAAACAATCTACATATGCCGCTTGCTGTCAATTCCTGTCTCTGCAAACGGCCATTTATCGCGAAGCAAAAAGTTTCTTTCGCGCATCCTTCGCGAACTGCATGTGCATCTTTCGCGCAACCCATGTTGAGCAATAACTCCGCTTATGCAGATTCAATCGGCACGGGCCAAATCACACCAAATTAGCACGGAAAAGTGCTTCATAGCCTTGCAAACATTCTGCTAGCATCACGGAATCCCCTTCGCGAACAAGTTCTTGCTGCTGAGGAACTTTTTAGCAAGGCTTACTGGGCCACGCCCTTCAAAATGCCCTTTGACTTTACCTAGTCTTTTGCAGCACTTGCGTGCAACTGTCGTGCAAAGACTTGTCTCCGCAGACCCCAGCCAGGAGCACGGGGGGGCGGCAAAGGAAAAGCAAACACCAGGGGCCTTGGTGTTTGGCTCTTGCAAAGTGTCCCTGTTCGAAGCTTGGCTGCTGCATTTCGCGGTTGTTTCTTGAGACTTCAGAAAGCAACGTTAGGCAGGACCAGCGGCAGGTGCAAGGATGTGCTTGGCAACCATGGTATTTGGCTCTGGCGAAGCGTGACCTTCGGAAGCTGGCTGCTACCTATGAAGGGAAAAGCCAATGTGCGGTCCCAGTCTCCTGCCGGACCCCCGACAGCAGGGAGGCGGTGGTAGCCCTTAACAAGCGGTACTGTAGACAATGAGGATGATGCATTCTATCCACCGTTCGCGACACTTTCGCGAAGCAAACAGTTTCTGTTTCGCAAACAAACTTTCGCGCGGGGTCCCAGCACAAATGAACTGTGTTTCCAATTGAAACTCGTTATCAGGACCTTCAGATGGATCACCACATATATATATATATGTTTCTATGCAGAGATATATTTCGATATATCGATAGTGATAAATCTAGAATCAATGCGTACAAAGAAGAAGGATTGCCTATGCAAGACCAACCACGTAGATAGCGGTCCAATGAGTTCAGTTCATCCAAATCAGGCTCGTGGGTGCCCAGACCAAGGTGGCCTACAAAAGGTTTGACTGCAAACACGATCTGCTGCAAAGCTGCCAGGTCTACTGATGATCAACTAGAAGCTACGTCATGCTGCTGCCACACGATCGGATTAGTGACAAAGGTGGCCTACATGAACTGCAACTTTCAACATGAGATAGAATGTCGTTGCAAGGTAACCCAACAGAGATGCACCTTTGCAGCCCAAACGTAAAAATGTCCTTGGTCTGCCGCATCTCGCCAGCGTGCGCCCCGTGCCCGACATGGGGAAAGATTGGGCTGAAAGCCCTTGAAACGGAGCGCCGTGCATGATTGCCAGTCGACGGGGCGGGCGAATTCCAGGAAGCAATGAATATGTAGACGGCCAGCATCCTCCGAACGCAAACTTGATTCCATCGTGGCACTCCATTTGCCCACCCACTCACACGTTGCAAGCCAAGTAAGGAACTCATCGAAATCCGCCAGCTGCAGCTGCAAGGAATTGTAGGTTACCAACACTGCTCGTGCTCGAAGACGAAAAGGGCGGGCATCACCTCTGAAAAATGGGCAACGATGAAGTGGCTGCGACTAGGACTCATGACTATACCCCTTCTAGTTCAGTCTCTCCCATCTGCATGCAAGGCTGAGGCTTGCCTACTGTCACTGATGCATGTCATGTCCATCCACTGCTCTAGGCCTCTTACCCTCCGGAAAGCACCGTCCCGGATGCAGGGACAGAATGGCAACTACTTGCGGTCTGACCTGGTCCTGGGGCTGCTGCCATATCCACATCCTCTTGGGTCGATGCTGCTGCACAAGCTTCGTCTGCTGCTGCAACGCCCTGCAAAGCTGATTAGAAACAGTGTGAACCAGAAGGCCGTGCAAACCCAGCGAATGGTAGCACCAACCAGGACGGCTGAGCAAGTCGCAGCAGGGTGAGAAATGTGAAAAGTGACCCGAACAATGGGTCGCAGTCGTTAGCACCCGACAAACAGGTGAGGCACCTCATAGAGGTCAATGATGTCTCGCAGCTTCTGAGTGTCACTCGGAGACAAGGTGCAGTTCTCCAGGCGCTGTCGTGGCGCTGCAAAGTCGGCGCGAGACAATTCACCCCGAAATTTCGGCACCTCGAGCTGGTTGGCTTGCAGCAGTTCCCGCAACGACCCGCACGCAGCACGCTTCCGTGTCGTGGAGGATCTCATGGCTCGGCCCAAGTGCAATGCGGAAACATCCTGTGTGCATGGCATGTCTTGGGTGCAAGGCTCCAATGCGATGTGCTACGTAAGTTGCTTGCGACACCCCGCTTTGCTGTCAGGTGGCCCATTTCCTTTGGAGAGGGCTTGACACTAGAAACAGCAAGGAACGCACCACCACGTCCTTAAAGCAGAATGCAGGTCACAGGCTTGGGCATGAAAAAAGCACATGGAGCAGATAGTCTGCTAGGATTCCATTGTCACAAACAGCTGGACGTGAATATGGCCCACAGGTCTGGAAAAAGCGTGTCGACCGTTGACACCCAGGAATGCTGCTGATGATTTCCGCTAGAGAAATGTGACTGGTAGAGGCACGTCTCTGAGTAGCAATATCTACAGAGACGGTCTGCCCCAGAAACAAAACCGCTCACGGCCCATGTTTTCACCCGACGTGACTGCAGTTCTCTCCGGCTGCCGCTTCGCACACGTGCGATCCACAGACGCCATGCTGCGACAGCACTGCAAAAAAAAAGGAATGGAAGCTGGAAGAAGGGGTGGAAAAGAGGTAGATGTGATGTGGGAACATGGCCGCTGCAAATGATGGAATGGGAAGGATGTGCATGGGGGTCATGTCTCAAAGCTGCTGTTGCTGCTGCGCGCGACAGTACGCAATTACTATAGGCGGGACCGCAGCGGGACCGCGGCGGGACCGCAAAATGTGGGGATTCCCACGATTCCAGGTTGCAGGCGGGACCGGTCCCGCCGTCGGCGGGACCACTTTACCTGTGAATTTATAGGAGCGGGACCGCATACCCCGTTTGGGAATTATAATAATATACCAGGGGGTTCAGGTGATGTTTTGGAGGTGGGGTGTGGGAAGATTCTTGGGGAGGTGATGTTTTGGAGGTGGGGTGTGGGAAGATTCTTGGGGAGATATCTTGTCTATCTAGCGTTGTATCCCTGGATGTCTTCTAAATGGGGTCTCTGGACCGCGCATGTCTTCCAAGCGCTTTGTCTTCGTCATGGCGCTTGCAAGTCTGCGGTTTCCAGCTTTCACTCCTGCCGCGCTATGCCTTTGGCATTGGGATTTTCAGCCTTGACATGGTCTCATTCCAAGCGCTCTATGTCTTACCATGGCGCTTGCAAGTCTGCGGTTGCCAGCTTTCCCTCCTAGTGTCCATGCCTTTGGCATGGTGCTTTCGAACCTTCACATGGCCGCTCTCACTCCAAGCGCTCTATGTCTTTGGCATGGCGCTTTCCACATAGTGCACGGCTTGACTCTACTCATGTGGGCTTGCCATTGGATGCATGCGACGTGCCAGCAGCCACGTCAAATCACTCACATCCAGCTTTCCTGCTTGTCGTAGAAGACGTCTTCGTTGCCTTTCCTGCAGGCTATGGAGTACATGTCTTTCAACATGGGTTCAGCGTTCACATGTCCCACCTGCACTCACGAAAAGACACCGTATCCATGCATTTACATGCGCTCTCCTGGTTCTGTAGTTCTTTGGTGGCTGCTGCTAACTGGCGTTTCAAATTTTTGCGCTCTTCCTTCAGCACAGCAACCCTATCAGCCGCGGCCGGTGGGGCTGCAGATGCCGCGGCGTTTGCATCAGCAGCGGACATGGCACTCAAGGCGGGCGAACAACAGGCTTGCTCCACTCAAACTGCATGCAGTCCTCAAGATGATCCTGTGTTCTCTTTGTGCTTGCCTGGTACCTCCTTTTCACCCCTGTTCACGACCCCAGAAACATGGCTACGAGAATGTGACAAAATGGTCATGCACCGATGTACCCTGATAGTATATATATATTATTGTATATATTTATTATATATTATATATATGTATATATTTTATATTAGTATTATATAGTAAATAATATATAATATATAATAGATTATAATAGTATTATATAGTAAATATATCATAGAATAGATTGTAATAGTATTATAGTAAATATAGTATTTGTATATAGGATATATATATATATATATATATTATATACATATATACATATTATATACATATATAGTCACTGGGGAGTAATATTATACTATATAATATTATCCCAGATATACCATAATATTGCTATATGATATATTAATAGTAATATTATCTGGAGATAGTATTACTGTCTATAGTAGTAATAGTAATACTACTTAGATAGGTGGATTAGTAACTAATTACTATTAGATATAATAAACCGGAGTAGTATTACTAGAATTACTATGGTAATAAGGAACCACACTTATTAGTAACCATAATTGGTGGGTATATATATATATATAACTATATATATATATATATATCAGTGACTACTAATCAGTAACCATGTATCAGTAACCATAGTGGTGGATATAGTTAGTATAACATAGTATAACTATGGATATAGTTATCAATAGTTAGTTGGTTATTAATAGTAATGACCATAGTTACTAACTATAACCATGGTTGCTAACTACGGTTACTAAAAGTAGAACTATGTATGTATATATACATAACCATACTAACCATATTTGAAACTACAATATATACCAGTATATAATACTATAACCATAGTAATACCATATTAAATACCATATATATATATATTTGAAACCATAGTTGGTGGATATAGTTAGTATAGCTATGGATATTGTATTAGTATCCACTATGTAGATCTATGTATCAGTATGGGTATATTTACTACATAACTATGGTTACTATCGCAGTGTATGTATTAGTAACCATAGTTATGTGACTTAGGAGCCATAGTTGGAGGATAGTTCCTGGGTATAAAAGTTCATAAGCTGGAATACCAATAGTGGAAGAACTTAATAATTATTACAGCTGGAAGCTTAATCAACTATGGTATTAATACCTTATATCTTATATACCTTATATTCCATTAATAAACATATTAAATACCATAGTACTATGGTATTTCACTTTTTTTTAAACAGCGGAACCACATACATCAATAACTTGCTGGATATGTTCGGTTGATGATTTACCAGCGGGATTCACTGTACCCATCGGTTGCAAGTCGGAATTTCACCATGGGCTATAAAACA
>CAMXCT020002450.1:0-100057 GCA_947184155.2 Cladocopium goreaui | reverse complement strand
AGCTCAAGGCTAAGCTTGTATCCCGCTGGGCTGCTTCTATATTGGACTGCCTCAAACACTTGCACCAACCCCGAAGAGAGAGGAAAAAAAGAGGGTATAGAGAAGGAAGAGAGAGATAGAGAGAGAGAGAGAGAGAGAAAGAGAGAAGAGGCAGATGAGTTAGGACTTATGGAGCTCAAGACTAAGCCTATACCCCGCTGGCCTTCAACACTTGCACCAACCCCGAAGAAAGCGGGAAAAGACTTGGTATAGAACGAGAGAGAGAGAGAGAGAGAGAGAGAGAGAGAGAGAAAGAGAGAAAGAGAGAAGAGGCAGATGAGTTAGGACTTATGGAGCTCAAGGCTAAGCCTATACCCCGCCGGGCTGCTTCTATATTGGATTGCCTTAAACACTTCCACCAACCGCGAAGAAAGCGGGAAAAGAGATGGTAGAGAGAGAGAGAGGAGGCAGACGAGTTAGGACTTATGGAGCTCAAGGCTAGTGTTTGAGGCAGTCAATACAAAACTCGGTGAGAATTACCGATGCACATGAGATAGGAAGCAGCCTGATCAATTTCAAGAGTTTGTCCTAACTCATGTGTCCTTGCGCAAGGTTTGCTAGAAAAAATCTAGGCTTGTGCAATTAGAGATAGGAACTAAGGAAGTTAATTTCAAGTTCTTTTCCTAACTCATGTAGTCTGCTCTATCATGGCGTTCCCTGCTTTTGAATTTCGCATGATGCGTGACTTGATGCTCTTTGTGGATGTTAGGAAAAAACATGAGATAGGACCTAGAGGCGTACGTGACTCCTATCACATCCCTGCTGGAACCATTAAAAAAATACAACTTGAGCCTCGGCAGCACAAGAGTTAGGAGCCCGCCCCAGGGATAACCCAACTGTCTGGAACAGCTAAATCCTAACTCACCAGGACCTAGTATAGTATCATATCATTATGTATCATTAAGATATAATATCATACCACATGACTTGGCCCTGGATGCCTGCTGTGCCGGACGCTTTTTGAATCGCTTCGTGCTCGATGACTGCAGCTATTTGCCAGGTGTTGACAAGTCTGCTCCAAGACTGCTTCAGTGCAGACCGCGGGCGGATTGCATTGGTGATTTGTTTACCTCCGACTGCGCCAGACAGAGAGAAGGTCCTGACTGTCTTAGAGGCTACGGCATAAGAAACGCCCATGAGGCAAACTTCTACGGTGATGGTAGGTGTATGACATGGTGTAATGTGTGCCAGCCACGTTGACACAGACACCTCTGATCAGGCGCTGGGCTTGCGACAGAGCTGGGTGGAAACTGCCGAAACTCGTGCCGTGACAGAAAGCCGGCAGATCTGAGATCTGGATAGATCTGGGCAGATTTGGGTCATGGTCATCAAGTATCATCAAGTCATCAAGGCCACAGAGGACATGAGACACTTGGGATATCTTGGAATATCTTGGGATGAGGGATGGTGAACATTGGTGAACATTGGTGAACATTGGTGAACATTGGTGAACATTGGTGAACGATGTAAATCATGGTGAGAGAGAAGATTCTCAGGTGCTGAGAGAAGATTCTCTCCACCGCAACCATTGGAGCTACCTGGTCTCCCCAAGTTGCCACCTTCACCTGTGTCACTTAGATAGCAAGTCAGTGCACGTCGCTGCTCGGAGAGAAGTTCATGGAATGTTACCAAATATTGGTGGTTTTAACATGTTTTATCATGTTTAATTAACACTTCAGGACCTTCAGTTGCTAGTCTTCATTAGTCTTCTATAGTTTTTCTCTGAGGATTCGGTGATTTTTTACGCTCTGAAGCATTTTGAGGTTGTTGCAGAAGATGGCCTCTTCACCTGTCGCACCTGTCCGATGCTGAAGTCTTGGACATTTGCCATCTTTACACCGGACCCGCCATTTTTTGAGTCGCAATAACCTACTGTGTATATAACTGTATAACAGAGGTTAAGCTAGGACAATATATGCATAGATGGGTGAACTGTTAGTGACCTTCAATATCGACTGATGACTGCATTTTGGATGCGCTTATATGCAATTTTAGTCAATTTTAGACCTTTAGGTTGGGTCAAGTACACCTGCCTACGAAGCAAACAGGAGCCTTGTATGGTGTACGAGACCAAATCGATTGACTTATAATATCGTATATTATATATTATTATATACAGTAATTTATGATATATGTTCAGCTTGATTGTTGTTTCCAGCCTTGTTCGATCAACTCAGCAGCTTTGGGAAGCTGAGCCATTTCAGCCATCAGCTGCTTCACAATCTTCACAGACTGCGGATACTCTGAGGCCTCGCCCAAGAATTCGGTTCCGACGAGCCTCAATCAGCAGAACATAGCTTGGACGACTTTGAAATGTAGGCGCTGCCAAAAGTCTGGAGAAATTGTATCAAATTGTATCAAGTTATGAATAGTTATGATGAACACGTATGCAATGATTCCAAAGATAAAAGGACACTAATCAAGCATGAGCCATTTCTACATATTTCTACTGATTACCGCGTGGGACTTGCGATCTACTACACAGAAACGAGAAGTGAACCGACATGTGTAACTGCATGACCCAATGATACTGTCATCTTGATGTGCTTTGTAGGCACCCATTAGGCACCCGTATTACCATGTAGCACTAAGGAATGATGCGTTTGGGTTGCTCTCCTTCGACTCAAAGTTGTCAGAGGAAGACCTATGAAGAAACGCAGGTCCCGGCAGTGAGCTTGTAATTGGTTTCGGTGTTGAAGTATCTTGGTTAATTATGGTTAATTTCTGGTAATGTTCTTGTTTAACTTCGGCTTCACAGCCAATGGGGCTTTGTATGGCTTTGTGATTGCACGGTAGAATGCCAACGTACAAGATACATCAAGGCGGGTCATGTTCCAAGAAGAACTTGACCAGCAAAAGCAGTTGCATGGTGTTGCAATGTCTTGCAATGTGTTGCATGTACATTGTACATATTGTACTTATGCCGCATGCCGACCCGTTTGGTTGGCAGAACTTGGTGCTTCAGCAATGCTGCAATGCTGCACCGATGTCTCACCGTCCTGCAAACTCGCAGGCCGTGTCAAAAGGGCCGCTGAAAGCTGTCCAAATTTTGTAGGATGTATCCCTCCAGAGCTGCGACCCATTGCAACCTCCCATAAATCAATCCAAATCAGAGATTCAGCCCAAGCATAGCCTAAGCATGAAGGTGAGTGAGAAATCATGTCAATCACGTCAATCGCGATGAAAGATCCTATTGTAGCTAGACTGGCTGGCAAAGCTTGCATGATGCTTGCATGCACGCCTCACATGGGTTGTTCCACTCAAGCCTTCAAACGGCTTGGCAATGAAGAAGCAAACATCCAATGATCGGAACACATAGGAACGCAACTGGAACTCACGACACAGTCGTGTCGATTACAAATGATTGCACCCATTGACCGATAGAGCACCATTGGACCATAGATTCCGATGCATGAACAAATGGAAAGAAGCCATATTATTTCCAAAGACTTGTAATTCAATGCGCATGTTTTGTGATGTTTGGCATGCTTGGCCATTCCATCAACATGCTCAACAGTCACCACATGTCACCACATTAGCTACGACGCCACTTAGCGGTGGATGATGGGCCCGGATGTCGGGACGCGGAAAAGGTGGCAAGTGTGCTGCCAAGGGCAAGAGCTATGAGAAGGGCAGAAGCCCTGGCAAGAGCTTGGGCCTTGGAACACTCTTGGAAGACTCTTGGAACACTTGGAAAATGTGCCCCATAGTGATCTACAAGCAGTTCTCTACATGATCATCCAAGGGTGTCACCAAAACAACGAGCAACAGTACATTGCCTTATTAATTGCCATCAAATTGCTGTAGGAATGAGCTGTTCATAGCTGTTCTATCTTGTGTGTTGCCTCATACGCTCCACCTGCATTGAAAGATATTGAAAGGTTCGCCTCCGGACGACTATTTTGAGCTCAAGAACAGCAAGGCATTGCCGCTTGCTTTTCCCATGTCAAGCCGGCCTTGAGAAAAATCTATGTGCTTGTTTGGGCCTTCACACCTCGAGCGTAGCACTAGCTTTGCAAAGTTCTGGTGTTTGATTTTCTTGGCTGGCCCATATGTAAGATCAATTTGCAATATTTTGTGGTCATTTGTGCATAGATAGATGGACACACACACACATACACACAAATTTATATACTGCATGTATGTATATATATATATATACATAATAATATATATATATACATGCATACACGCATTATTTTTTCTTTGCCAGACTCTGGATGAATCTTGTTTTATCGGAGGTTACGCTTGGAGAAGACAGCCGGGATGAAATCTTGGCCTTGATTGCAGCTTTCAGACGAGGCCGGTCAGAGAGTAGATTTTAGGGATATCTGGGTTGGGTTTTGAGTCTGGACTCTGGACATGTCTCGGAAATCCTCCATGTGGGAGGCCCCAAGGCTGAAAAGCCCAAGGAAAGAGACGGTGTCGGCCTTATTGATTTTAAACATATTGAACCATATTGAACCCTGAAACATCCTGAAACCAATCGTTGCATGTCGTTGCTGTAAATAAAGGCTTGGAAGATGAAGGCGATTCGGGATGTGAGGAGGAGGCATCAGTTCCAAGCTGTAAGCGCTCACAGCCCGGAAGATTTTGAAGCGTTAAAACCCTCCACCAAGACGACATCTTTATACATCTTTTTCTGTGTGACGTAACAGCCATATGTCACATACGTCCATATTTACACGATGACAATGCGTTGGACATGCTACCTGTAAAGGAGTCGCCGACCTCCAACCGGCAAAAGCGGAAAGAGCAGATCCGTCCAGAGCTACGCTTTCTCATGTCAAAGTTGATAAAGTTGACATGATGTTTCTTGATGTTTCTTGATGTTTCTTGATGTTTCTTGATGTTTCGCGCTTTCGTTGAATTCCACTTGGGGTGAGTTGTGCCTCATGCCTGCCTGAGGTTTGAAGAAAAATCTGATGAAGCAGCTGCTTGAGGAAGACAAACGCGAGGCAAGTAGTTTCCCCCCTTCACATTTTATGGTATGAATGCACCCAACCTTGCGATCGAATCAGGCCGGTGAAGACTTGAAGGGGGGCAGCTTGGCTTCTGCCATGCCTGGCAGCTAATGTATGCATGTTATATGCTATTGTATACTGTAGACATCTCTAGGCTCTTTAAACTGTATCAATGTTGGATGCGTTGTGTATTTGACTAGACAATAGATTGTACTTGTGTGCTTGGTCTGTTTGGTATGTTGTCAATCAGAGTGATTCTTGCACTGGGACGGTCAAAGCATATTTGCATACAGCAAGGAGCATGCTTCCTTACACTCAGAACTCTCAGCCAATTCTTATTGAACTCTGCATGCTTGCCCGGTTGCCCTTTTTTGCACGTACCCTGCGAGTTACGCAGCTACCTCTCAGGAAAAGCAACCAAGAACTCCAAGCCGGATTCGTCACACGTTCAGGCACCATATCTCTACAATATAGAACGCGTTTAATGCTATAGGATTGTAATGGATTGTATATCTTATTTGTGAACAATGGGGTTCTAATGAGTGCTAATGCGGTGTCCTGGGTTCTTGATCTAGCATGAGCGTGCAGCAGGTGCGAGTGTCCTACCGTGACGAAGCTGAGCCACAAATGGATTACGGTCGAGTACAGAGACCACGCTGTCTACATTGTTGGAAATTGCTGCAACATCTGGAACATGCAATCAGACTACATCATACTACCAATAGTTTGCACCTTCCCTTTAGATCAGAAAGATATTTTTTTTGAGACCCTTGAAAGAATTACAATTCTCAAATCATGTTGCTTGTGGCTGCACTTGTTGCGATTTGTGGATCATGATGGCCATTGATGGCCACCCGTGCTATTTGTCGCCAAGGAAAGGAAGCCAAGCGACAAGCCAAAGGGGCCAGTACTTATTCGCAGAGGTGCTGCAGATGCAGTGGAGGTGTGGGCTGAAATTCTTGTCGAACCGCAACCTAAAAGTCGTATCAAACATATGCACACACACATATATATATTTATATAATATATAATATATAATATATATATATAATATATAATATATAATATATAACATATATAATATATATATATATAATATTTATTTATATATATATATGCACAGAGAGAGAGAGAGAGTGTATTTGCTTCATTGCAAGCTTATGATATCTTATGATATCTTATGGAAGTATGGAAGTATGGAATGATGGACAGCGCGAGGACATGCTTCTCCCCGGCAGTAGTACGGTCCGTTTCGTTCTAGATTCTAGGTGTTTTTCAAGTTTTCGCCATCCTATGCCATCCCTACCCAAATGCAATGCAATGACATGCCCTGCTCCGACGTGTTGCGTCAGGAGTTTCTGGATTTGGTAAAGCTCCTCAGTGCTTGCAGCCACTGTTGACGTAGTTGCAGCCTTGAGCATGTCAGCATACATTTAAGACCAACCAATGGGTAGCTTATACCATGCAACAGTATGCACAATGAAGGCCAAGAAGAAGTTGAACATCAACGGGAAGACTCTTAGTGGCAGTCGGCACTTGAAGGTCTCGTCATCCTGAAGTGAATGGAATGGCATATGTACAGACAACTTCCACCTAGACTTCATCAATAAACAATCATTATCCAGCTTTATCCAGCAAATTCATGCCAACACTATCCATAGTCTACAGGATGGTCACACATTTTTTGTAGTTAGAGCTCATTTGCGCACCGATCATCGCAGATCCAAAACATTTTGTCTCAGGAAGAAGCTGTGGATCTACAAGCAAGGCCTTGACATGATATACATGATGTCTGGAATTTCATGACGTGTTTCAGAAGATTTGATGATGTTTTGATGCCATGACACTGTGGATTTCTTCGCATACTTACTGCCTCTCATTGCCTCAGGCGATGTGCAAGTGCCGCTTGAGCTGGCCTTAGAACCCCAAAAGACATGGTACCTAGCAGGTCCTAGCAGTCCAGGCGTTAGCATCCGGAGCAGGAGAAGCTTTCATTGGTTGCATTTTGTTGGAACTTCTACCTGAGTTGCGAAGTGTGTCATTTCTCAGGAGCTTTGACCCTGGGATTCAACGGGGTTCATGCGAGGGGTGCGCTGTCAGCACTGTTGGCCCAAATTCAAAGGCTGGCGAACGAAGCTAGTAGGGCCAATTGCAATTGCCACCAAAGCCCCGGAGATCAGTCCACCAGTGAAAACAGTTCCAACTCGACGTCGCTTAACAATGCTTCAATACAAACACGGACTGAGCCTTAAAATATCTTGAAATACAATATTAAAGTGCTTTAAATCCAAACAAAGACAAGAATACGGCAACAGCCACCTGGCTGGGAGCAGTTCCCCAGCAGACTAGCTCCAGAGCCATGGAGAACGAAGAGGATGCACAAGTGAATTATTTCAAACATGGCAGGGCTGCCACTTTCCAGTTTTAGATCTTCGCATTTGCCATCCAGAAACAAGTTCGCCCGCAGGAGATGAACAAAGGCGATGAGGCCAGCCAATCTTATGTTGAGTCGTTATGTCATGTTGTAGGTGAGCTGATGTTGTAGGATGAAGATGGATGAAGGCCTTCGAAATCTCAAAAGGAGTATCTATAATTATCCTTTGCTCATGGCAGCTGATTGGGCAGAATGACATGCATCCATTCTTCAACGGTCTGTCATTTGCAATAGATTATAGGAGTGTTCGATATAGTATGACCTATGATATGAATGTATACATATATATATATATAAATACAAATTGTTAATAGATAGATAGATAGATAGATAGATAGATATAGATAGATATAGATAGATAAAGATAGATAAAGATAGATAAATATAGATAAAGATAGATAAAGATAGATAAAGATAGATAAATATAGATAAATATAGATAAAGATAGATAAAGATAGATAAAGATAGATAAAGATAGATAAAGATAGATAAATATAGATAAATATAGATAAATATAGATAACGATAGATAAAGATAGATAACGATAGATAAAGATAGATAAAGATAGATAAAGATAGATAAAGATAGATAACGATAGATAAAGATAGATAAAGATAGATAAAGATAGATAAAGATAGATAAATATAGATAAATATAGATAAATATAGATAAATATAGATAACTATAGATAACTATAGATAAATATAGATAAATATAGATAAATATAGATAAATATAGATAGATATAGATAGATATAGATAGATATAGATAGATATAGATAGATAGAGATAGATAAATATAGATAAAAATAGATAAAGATAGATCAAGATCTAAGATAGATAAAAATAGATAAATATAGATAAATATAGATAAATATAGATAAATATAGATAACTATAGATAAATATAGATAAATATAGATAAATATAGATAGATATAGATAGATATAGATAGATATAGATAGATATAGATAGATATAGATAGTTATAGATAGATATAGATAGATATAGATAGATATAGATAGATATAGATATAGATAGATATAGATAGATATAGATATAGATAGATAGATAGATAGATAGATAAATATAGATAGATGGATATATATATATATATGCTAGGAATATGTAGGAATTAGTGGATTACAGGAGGCCACTCAGTAGGCATTTGACAGAAACTGCACAGCCACCTCAAGGTGGATCCTGAGACGCTCTTCAATGCAGATGAGTCCCCACCCCGAGCAGAACCAGCACTCCCTGAGAAGGACATGTCATGTCAGAATGACAATGGCTATTGATGGCTGTTGGCTGTATGGAAAGTGCCGTGCTATTAACTTTATGTATTTGCTATTCTTGCCCGCCATGAATCTTGAACTGATTGGCATGTGGATGCCGGTGGCATTGAACCTTATGTTCAAGCTTCTTGGTGTCCAAATGTTGAAGCGGCAATGTTTGCTCCAGCGAAGGAGAAGAAACAGAAGAAGGACAAGAAGGAGAAGAAAGAGAAGAAAGAGAAGAAAGAGAAGAAAGAGAAGACAGATAAGAAAGAGAAAAAGGAGAAAAAGGAAAAGAAAGACAAGACAGGCGACAAGAATGAGGAAGCCAAGCCTTATTTCGAGCCCCAGCCGGATCAGGAGCTAGCGAGCGTAGATCAGCATGTGTGTTTATGAGAGGAGGTGAAACCGTGTGGCCTTTCTTTGCGAAGCTCAGACATTTAATTCAGATTGTAGATGATTGTGGTTGATTCTGATCATTTGCATGATGTCAAGACAATCCCACGGTCATCTAAAACCGAAGCTTTGCCGGGAGGAACCTTCGGCTTTGGATCTGTTTGGGGCGTCCCCGAGCCCTGCTCCTTTGTTGCCTGAAGATCGACATGGATCACCTGCAGTGCAGCAAGCACCTGAAAGGAAGAAGGCAAGGGCTCAGAATGATTGAATGACCAGCTAGATATGTCTTGCCCCAGTAACCTGATGGTACATGGTGGCACTCAAAAACATTTGCGTCCATCAAAATCGGCTTGAAATTTGAAATGATTCCCAGACTCCTCTCCGACCCAAGCGTACCCAAGCCATTGCTCTGGTTCAGGATAGGCGTGGCAAGCGAGAGAAGGGGGAGAAGCCACATAGAGAGGAGAAAAAGGACAAAAAGGACAAACGGGAGAAGAAGAACAAAAAGGACAAGAAGGACAAGAAGGACAAAAAGGACAAAAAGGAAAAGAAAGATAAGAGAAAGCAGAAGGCTCAGGAGTTGGAGGCGGCTTTTGGGCACCTGTTTTCGGGGGTTGCCCTGTGAGAGGTCTGAGTGCTTTTCTTTGGGTTGGCATGTTGCCCAACTGTTCAATATCGATTCGTCTTGATGCTCTCTTTTTATCTCTGTTTTTCCAACCTGCATTGGGCCCGCCCAGAATCCCCGCAGAACTCCTGCTACAATGTCCGAAGATGTCCCAAGCATGGGACCAATCAGTCCTTGAGAGGGAACTATAGGGAGCCGCATCAGATTGGTACCTTTCCGACAGGAAGATCCTCTCGCCGTGTTCGGCGCTTCTCCGAGTCCCGCCTTCTTCGATGCTGTGTCTCCCAGTCCGGCCTTCATGGGTGCTGCGTCTCCAAGTCCGGCACCCGACAGAAAGGACCCGAGAGTTTCCATTGCCACGCCACACCACTGTGTTGTGCTATGTGAATCTATGTAGTTGCATCTTGTTGCACAATGTTCATCAATGTTCCACCATGTTCCATCTGTTTTGTGCAAACGTGTTTTCCATTTTTTTTGAACATGTTCATCATGTTCAAACATCTTGGACTTTTTGCGAGTTTCCACAGGATAGGAGGGGCAAAAGAGACAAGAAGCGGAAAGCCAAAGAGCTTTCAGGTCGCACAGAGCAAGGTGCACAGGACCATCGATTGCAAGTCACTTTGTGTGTACTTGACCTCACTGTCAAGATCAAGCAAGTTCCCATTACGAATTGCACGGATGAAGGGAGCAAAGGGAGCACTACACGATACTGCACTAGTGGCCACTAAGTTTTGCCACTTACTTCAATGTTTTGAGGGTTTAATGTGGAAAGATGCTGTTTGGACCCCTGATTCGGTCAGGACGACAATGTCTACAAGGACATCCTGCAGGAGTTTGAAATCCAGGATGGTTCGGCAAGAGGCACTCCATCGGCAAAAGGCACTCCATCGGCAAAAGGCACTCCAGCTATTGCCACTCCAGCTCACAGGCCCATAGATGCCGTAGCTGCCATAGCTGATCGCCCATCTCACTGATATTGTTCTTGCATCCTTGTAATCCTGCATCCTTTGATGACCTTTTCTCGAGTCCATTTGGTGTGAAGCCATTGAATATGGTATTTGTTGTTGCGGTTGCAATTGATGTGGTTTTTGTGGTTATTCATGCTTATTCAGAGTTGTTATGAGTTGTTTCATGTCGTTCCTCTTCTTTTGTTCTGGCTGGGCTGGTCTGCGTCTATGTCTGTAATTATCTTTCTCCCGCGGGGTTGCCTCAAATCCTACTGTAGCAAAGAGTTGGGTTTTCCTGGGGTTTGTCAACACCATGTTGCCCGTGTTTGGAACCCAGAACCATGAAGAGCCCAACTTTTACAGTGACGCAGGTCCGTGAGCCCTCATCGAAGAAGGAGAAGGAGAAGACATGAGCCAGATGCAGAACATGACGCCTGGTATCAAGTTTGATCAAATTTGGCTACGCAGTCGGTATGTCCAGCAGCTATCAGCAGCTCAATCACCACCACACTTGGTCCATCTTAGATCTTGGTTCTACTGGTTCTTTGACATCTCACAATTCCCAAATCACGAAAGGTAGCGTCAGCTACCTGAGTTCTCCGTGCTTCAGCACAAGCATAGGGGGTATTGGGGGGCCAGCCCGGGCCAAACGTGGAATTCTCGCCGTTATGTATTGGATATCAATTATAAGGGGGGGGGGCCCCTCTAAAATGGTCATGGGTTCAATTCCCACGGGTGACGCGGTCACGGGCCCCCACATTAGAGGCACACTCTCCATAAGGGAGATGTTCCTGTAGTCCAGCATAATTGGTTTGCTTCAGCCTCAATAACAGTTGCTGCAAGGGGTCTTAAAAAGGGGTTTTAAATAAAGCCCTTTTCGTGCATCATTTCACGCTGCACAAGACACCGTATCATGCAGTCATGCTCTGGATAAAATCATCTTAGACTGCGCAAAAACGTTTTTGGTGTATCATCTTAGGGGCGCAGCATTTTGATACCACTCCTCTCCCACTACACTACCTTTCGTCCGCCTCCGCCTGCTCTCAAGTAGTGTATGTCTACCCCCACACATTTCACATCACAGTGCCTTGAAGCCAAGTCTTTGTCCGGACATGTCCTGACGAAAGCGGACTCGGCTTCATACTCACAGAAGCGAGTGCATACTCGAATGCTCGAAGATATTTCACAGAAAGTTGAGACCTCATCCTCCCATCCCATGCGATGCTTTTCATTTGATGATTCAGATGATTCATGGTCTCATGGTCAAAGCCTTAAACATGTCTTAACAATTCTTAACATGTCTTAACATGTCATAACATGTTTGCATAGGGATTTATATACTCCTTTCACAATGTCAGACATGTCAGACGAGAGTGAGGCTAACTTGAGCAGGTTGTTGAGTCGATTTGAGTCGGGGCTCAGGAAGAGAAGGAACTGGATCTCACAACTCAGTGGGCTCAAGTCATGGAAGCCATCAAACCGCGCAGGGGCATCTTGGCGCATCTCAGCATGTAGCTTGTGATATCCAATTTATGCATATATGCATATGAATGCGATTTAATAGGATTTAATGCGGCACATAAATATATATATATATACATACACACACATATATATATATACACATGTGTGTGTGTATGTATATATATATAAGTAAGTATATATATATATATACACATGCACACACGTGGGTTGGACACGTGGTGGCATATGTCGCCACGTCAGTCGGTCAGGTCATGGCCATCCGTCGTCATCCGTCGTCATCCGTCGTCGTCCGTCGTCGAGTTTTGATGTGAGGTCTGATCATCAAAGATGAAGAGGCCCACGCCTTCGTGGAAAGTTTCATTCAGAGAATGGAGTCGGCAGCGAACCAGGATCTGGAATTGTTTCGGATGAACAAACCCATGGTCAAAAAGCTGGAGCTGTTGCCTGAAGCTGTGGAAGTCATGGAGAAATACCAATTCACCGATGCTTTCATTACCTATGGGGGCTGTAGAGTCTTGGCGCTGTGGTTGCAACATCTGCCGAATGGCTCCCTGCCCTCGGTGCATCTGCGTTCAGCTTTGTTGCGTTGCATGGAGCGATTTCCAATCACCAAGGACGCCTTGAAAACTGCAGGTGAACCTCTTCTTGGGAAGATCGTAGCAACACTTCAGACACACCCAGAGGAGACCATGGCGAATCGAAAACGTGCACAGGGCTTGGTGCAGCGTTGGCTCCGTCAAATCATCGCACCTGAGAATGCCGCCGACAGCTTGGAAGGTTTTCTGGCGGTTGGAGAGAAGGTTGGGACCATTCCAAGGCCCTTGCCAGAGACCGAGGAAAGTTTGGCAAAGTTGGAGGAGGAAAGTGCCAAGCGCTTGCATCCTGCCGTCCCAGTGATCCAAGCCAAAGATTATGTCATCCAACCAGTGTCGACAGCACAACCCGTGATCCGAGAGAAACTCGCGTTGGACACCAACAAAGGGAAGTTGAATGAAGTTCTGAAAGTCATGGCCCGGCCCAACAAAAAAGCATGGAGGCCATATACGGTCTCAGTGGCAGGCCGGCAGTTAAATGTTGAATGACCAAATGGAGAATGTTGCAGCCAGAGGGAAAAACTCGCAGCGTGCTGGTTTATCAGACAAGTTCAGCACAACCATTCGGAGAGTTCAGCATCTGAAATAGTAAGAATAAACGCACTTGTACCGTCCCCACCGCTGTCACAGCAAAGATAATGTCAACGCTCAGCATTTGAGGACAAGACTTCAGATTTGGCGGACAACTCTGTCTTGGTAGTCTCCATGAGGCAGAGCATGGCAGAGCCAACTTTGGACACGTACCAGACAAGTGCAGCTGAAGCTGTCCCTCCATAATTTTCTTGGAGTGAAAGACTCTTTTCAATCCACCCGCGGAATGCCCCAAAGATTCCAAAGGATTTCAGCAAAACAAATGGATACGAGTCACGGACGTGCCATCCCCAAACGGCTCTTTTCTTTTGACTTTTGGCATTTCTGACTTGAGGGATGTAGCCTCCTCACAGCCAGTTGAGCAAGAGGCGGGCAGATGTGGACCTCACAGATGCAAGTGAGACCGCTTGTGAAGCTGATCGGGCCACTTAAACGATCTTTGAAACACAAAATTCATTACATAGTCTTAACATCTTGAAATCTAATGTCATAAATAATAATAATAATACTCATTATTCTTATGTCATATCAGAATCACGCCAAGTCATAGCTTTAATTATCAGTATTTGGGGATTCTGCGTTTAAACGTGTGACTGTGCCAGGAGCCAAGCGAACAGCCGACCTCGTTGAGTGAAGAGAAGGAGGCGTTCCAGAGCGCCCCATCGATGCCCGACCTGGAGACGGTCCGAGCGGCGTAACTTTGGCCGAAGGATCCGAAGCCCCTAAGTCCCTAAGTTGATCTCAGTCAGCATACTATATCATATCAGTATATATATGTATATATCAGTTCATATCACATCATGATGTATATTTATACCATTTTATACCCGCACACACATACACACACATATACATATATACATATATTTATACACATACATATATATATATACACATATGTACTGGTGTAGAAGCCCCATGTAGCCCCCAAGAAAAGACAGAATGGGTTGAATGAGCGCAAGTTTATAATTATAGGATAACCACTATTAGTCATTATAGTTTACCGTAAAATGTATTGGATTTTACTTTTCTATCTCTGTGGTGAAATAGCATTGGCTCCGAAAAATGACAGATAAACCGAAGGTGATGAAGAACATCCAAGGTTTTTTTCCATTTTTATTCCTACTTAGATCCACTTATATAGGACATACATGGACATACCTTGGATGAACATTTGGCAGTCTAGAAATCCAGCAGCTCCGCTCCAAGGTATGCGCAGCGCGCGGCATCGGCTGCCCCACCTCTGACTCCAGCAGAGCAGAAGTCAACCAGTGCACCGCCTTCAACGTTTGAATCGTCGTTGAATATTCTAATATTTGTTAGATATGATATTTAAATATGTTGAATTTGACCAAATGACACACGAATTTCTGAATGCAGATGCTGAGTGTTTTCAACTTGTAGGTTGGTAAGCCATTCTATTCGTTTCTCTTGCATACTGAAGCCAGATACAATATCAAAGAGCTGGAAAGGTACAGTATTTCGTGGATATTGAGAGTTGATGAGAGTTGCAGATGTTGACGTCCTGAGGCGGAGACCTTTTGCTCGCCTGGGAATCGTATCAGGACTATTTGCTGCCAGGCCCAGGTTCGAAATGTTTCAAGCTGACAGCCACTGAGGAGAAAAGGGACCTGCTGCGAGCCCGTGCTTCCTTGCCGGCAGCAGAGGCCCAGTTAATGGTTTTCAGTCATGGGGAGTGATGGGGAGAGCATGGGAGAGCGTGGAAAGACATGGTTGCGATATGTTGCAATATGTTGAGGCATTGAGGCTGAGGAATATTGCTGAACTGAATAGCTCTTGGACGCGGATCAGCTCCGTTAGAGGTTCGTTCTTCCTTTTTGGAAGCTCTGGATTCGAACCAAGTGGCACCTCAGTGGCACTTCAGTCCCAAGGTGCAGTTAGACGAAGATAGACTAAGATACACTGTCAATTTGAGGTCGTGGTAGCTGGCGAGACTGGCTCTGGGAAAACAACCCAATGTCCCAACTTCATATTGGAGGCGTGCTACATGTGCATTTGCTGGAGCATGTTGGAGTGTGCGCCGCGCCTTATTTTTATCGGGTGTTTTTCGTGCGCCTGCATGACAGACAGGCAGCATCAGCAGAAGGCCGAGGGGGAGAAGTGTCAATTGTTTGTACTCAGCTACTTGACAGATCTTGTTCGTGTCATTTTTAGTCTGACAAGGGCCGGCTATCAGACAAGGCTATCAGATAACACGTCTTGATCTCCTTGAAGCCTGGACTGAACTCTTTTCGGGTTGATAGACCATGAGAGACCCTTTCAAAATTGGCAGGCCGACAAGAATTCCAAATGTAAGAATAACATAGAATAACGCCATCTGTGCTTCCAACATGTGGGACATCAGTATATATCCGTCATGTTTTTCAAAGTTTGGGAGATCAATCAAGGTTGGTGAAGATTGTGTCCTTTTGAGCTTAGGCCTCGAAGAATTGCAGCTGTGGGAGTTGCAACTCGGGTCGCAGACGAAAGAGGCCCGTGACGAGCACATCAATCAGAGACACCCACTGTAGTAAACCATGTAAATATTGAATTAACGGTGCCTTCATGTCCGGGACACCTTTTGCAGAGGAAGTCAGCCAGATTAAAGAATCGACACAGTATATCAGTGACGTTCAGTGACTATCAGTGTATCTTCATTCAGCTTCAACCAGAGACCCAGTCCGGTGTACCCGGTGTTCTAGTTCAGTGCTTTGAAGGAACCGATTGGGACCAGAACCGCAGGAGAAAGTGTGGGCGGCCATGTGGGCTATGCTGTGCGACTGGATGCCAGAGCCACGAGGCCGATACGAGCGCAGTGTTTCAGATTTGATGAACTAAATTTGAAATTATACATATTTGTACGCCATGTTATACTATTATCATGCTATATCATGTTTTTTGATGAACTTTGACTGAACATTGATGACATTGAAGAAGTCTACCAGCCTTTCAGCAGGCAAACCACGGGAAAAGCAACGCCAAGAGTCCAAGAGTTTTTGCACTATATATATTTTTTTGCGTTTGGTCTTTGCACTGACGCTGTTTCGGCTGGATCTAGCAGGTACACTCGTCTTCTCTTCTGCACCACTGGTGTCCTGCTGAATCGTCTCAATGCCTCACCGGACCTTGAAGGGCGGCTTGTCATCAACTACAGGAATTGTGGGACCGGGTGCTGGTGCCGTGCGAATTCTTTCGACGCTCAGGGTCACCCACATCGTGTTGGATGAAGTGCACGAAAGGAGCAGTTGCAGATTTTCTGCTGATGTCTTGCCGCTGCACCATGCACTGGCCACATGCTCGATCCACACGATGCTTGGAAGGAGTCTTCACACCGACTTCCTTCTCACCATCCTGCGGGAATTACTGCACCGACGACGTGATTTAAAGCTGGTTCTCATGCCGAGGGCTTAATGACATCAGCACCATCAGCTATTCGACAGCTTCACGGCAGGGTCTGGCAGGGTGCCTTCTACTTCGATGTTGCCACGTGGGAACATGTAGTCACCATAGGTCTGCGACTATGCAGCAGAGCATTTTCTCGGATTACTTTGCTGGTCCTGGGCTTATGCTCTTTCGATTTCAATTGTTTTTGCATAACCAGACTTAGATCGACTATATCGACTATATCGCATTGATTCTATGATTCTATAATTTGTCAAGATGTGTTCGTGAGGTTTGGTTCAAGATGGGAAGGTGCCTGTCATCAATGTCTCGGGCCGCCACTTGGTTGACAGTCACAAACTCATCAGCCTAAAGGGCCTAAAGGCTTGGGAATAGCTATGACCAAATCCGGGGCCCTTTCCGGCAACCGAACTGATCAAGCTCCTGCACTAATGAGATATAATGAGATCATTTGCGGCTGGTGATTTTGGTGCAAACACCTGAGCTCAGCCAAACTGGACATCAGGAACCTACCCAGTGACCGTGCGATATGAAGGGCATGTGCAGGCGAGAATCTTCTGAGTATTTGAGTGTTGGCAGGTGACGGCAGTTTTCACCATCGCTCCGAAGTTTAAGAGGCAGCCTACAGTCTCTGCTAACCCCTTGGAACAGATCACATTTCCGAGGTGGCACCAACATAAATCCAGGATTGTTTAAAATTATTCATAGTTTATAATTACCACATTATACCATCCATTTCAAATGGGTTTGAAATGGGTGTACCACATTTCCATTTGTTGTGACTGCAATCCTTGCGTTTGGGGTCCGACGGCAGCCTGCCACAGGCTGCCTCCAAAGGTAGCCCGATGCCAGCTGCTTCCCCACCTGAGAACGTTGACGAGGAGCCTCATGGACTTGTCGGCTGTACCATGTCTAAACAACGACGGAGGTTTCCTTGTGAAATTCCTTGGCCTCTTCATGTTGGATCATGTTGATAGCCAGGATGCGGACTTTGAAGCGGAGGTGCATTGGAAATGCCGAAAGGGTGCATTGCATTCATGGCTTGTCCATATCTGTGCAGCTGCAGGTAAAGCGGCAATATGGTAGAGGTGCTAAGGCGAAGAGTGACACATGCTGCTGACGCAAGTTCTCAGTGCACAGATATTGAATAATCAACGGCCCGAGTATACAGTGGTACACACAATCCATGTGTACATGTTATATATATATATATATGTATGTATGTATGTAATGTAATGTAATGTAATGTAATGTAATGTAATGTAATGTAATGTAATGTAATGTAATGTATGTATGTATGTATGTAATCATAGTATGGGAACGTACAACATTCAGAATACATTAGTAGAGTGGTAGACCAGTAGAGTAACATTTTCTGCTGATGTATTATGATGTTTTGCTTTTTGTGTGGTTGCTGGATGTTGCTGTTTGTGACAGTGAGAGCTGATTGGGCCGTGCAAGCGAAGGGTAAGATTGACGGATGGGCTACCTGTGATCCTGGATCTCCTCTGTAGATACACGGCCTGTCACAGCACCAGTGGTTGCTTGATAGTACTTGCTCCTGACGAGTGCATGCAGGAAGTGCGCATTTCGCCAGCTGTCCGAAGCAGCAGCTCGGTTTGAACTTGGAAGGATGGGAATGAGATGTGAGCGTGGAAAGTGGTTCAAAGTTATGGGCTATTGCCGACTCAATATATAAAACTAATTAAAATTATATATATATAATATTATAATATTATAATATTCAAAATTATTCAAAGCATGCAGTGTCTGAAGAGTCTGAAGTCTTCAGTAAAGAAGAAGCAGGGAAGCTGTGCGCGCTCACATAGAACTTGAGACAGAGTTTGTCTTGTACCTTTGGACCGTACAATCTTGTGCCAGTTGTCACTGCAGTGGCAGTAAGCTTCCATAAGCTTCCCATAGAACAAATCCCCACTAGCCTGAATATGAACGCGATGAACTGCATGTTTGTCAACTTTGTTGGACAAGACCGGGTGTCCATTGGTGTCCATCCACCATTGCTGCACAGGCTGCGACCTCCGCCAGATCGCCAGCCTTTGTGCTACCATCCTCACAGGCTGGCGAGGGATGATAGATGCGTCTGGCAACGAGGTTAGTGCACACCTGTGGTGCTGCAAAGACACCATAAGACACCAAGAGTTCACTATACAGGAATTTACCTTCAGATATGATGTAAGAGTCGTCAAGTATTGATTTGGATGCTATGGGAAAGTGTCACAGACTGGAACATGCTAGAACAATCTCTCTGATTTCCAATTGGTGTCAGATGGGTAGACTTTCAGGATTGGTTGCCAGGAAACATAAATCATTTCATGTTTCAAGCTCTCGCACGCTTGTTGATTTTTGTGTGTTTCAATGGATGAGAGGATTGTGTGGTAGCGTAGGCAGTTCCTGTCGCGGCGCTGGAATTACTGATTTCGTGAGTTTAGTGATGCTTTCGAAAGTCGTTCTCCAGTGGTTCCCACTGCGGACAGGGGCCAGGGCTCCAAAGGGCGGAGAATATATCAAACGTTCCAAGGCGAAAATAGTGAAACACAAATTTTGCTGCCATGCAGGGAAGTATGAGCCTGATGACGAGAGTGATCGTGAAGGCTGGAGCCAAAATTGCACATTGCTTTAGTGTGCCAATTCTTGTGCTGTCAGCCCGCTGGCTAAGAAAGACTGGAGTCTATTGAATTAGAACCGGGTCAGGCGGCTCAATCTTGATCTTCCTTCCTGGTGCCAGCCCCAGAACATGTCAGTCAGTCAAAGCCGAGGTTACGGCTCTTGACACATGGAAGTGCGGTTGCGTGCAGTCAAAATATGCAGACTCCCTGCTGTGTTTTTGAACAATCCCTGATTAATTGCTGGGAGATGCAGCTACACCGAATTCAGAAGTTCTGAAGCTGTTCTTTTTCTCTCACCAGCTGTTCGTTTTTATTGCAGCATATTTCAGCAGCCGTGGCCCAAACAAATAGCAACAGCTGAGAACTTCCGCGCGTGACACTCTCATCCTCACAATGGCAATGATTTGGGAAGTCGTTGGTGGAGCAGACAAGGGTGGTATCATCGTCCGTGAAGGTTCGGTTCCTTGGCTCAAAATGGTCGGAGAGTTTGAGCCCAGTCAGCTTGAGTCGTCAGCTTGAGTCAGCTTGAGTCAGCTTGAGTCAGCTTGTCCCTTCATGCAGGAAACCTTGGATCTCATCTTGCCGGATACAATAAGATAGATTAGATGATTAGATAACTGATATATAAAAGCGTATAAAAGAGACCATCGTGCCATAGCCATTAGATATTTGATGATTTGATGCTTCAAGTGATGCTTGATGTGATGCTTGTCTTCTTGTGCGTTTTCCATGGCTTGAACTGACACTTTACTCTGACACTGTGACCTGAGGATCTCGGTTCTTCGATTTTTAGCAGTCGCCTGGCCACAGGGGCCAAGGTCAAGGAGGTGGAGATGGCTGCTGATGGCCGCCTTTGCTACGAATTGGTGTCGGGCACTGGCCCTACAAGCGGATGGGTCACGGTGAACCTCAAGGGCAAGGATTTGCTCGTGAAGGTTGAGGTGAAGGAAGCAGAAGTTGAGCCGAAATCCGAGGCATCAACTGATGCTGAGCAAGTTGAGCAAATTGAGCAAGTGGTGAGTGAGAGCAATGAGTCTGAGAGCCCGAAAGAGGTCTCCAGTGATGAGAAGAATGAGAAGAAGCCTTCTGGAGAGGAGAAGGAGGCCTTCAAGCAATACTTGGAGAAGTTTGGAGAGAACCGATCTGGAGGCAATCCGGGCTACAATCGCAAGTCCTTCCCCTGGGCTGTCAACCATGCAGCCAAGCGAGCCACACCCAAAGAGGCCATTGAAGCTGCGCTCGCAGCAAAGCCAAAACCTTCCACCCGCCGTCCAGCGCACAATGCCGTGGACTCTGATGGTGAGGAGGTTCCTTTGTGCACTCGATGCCTGATGCCAGTTGGGGAGTTTGCCTATGAAGGCAGGCAGGGCCGAGGAAGCTGCGTTCACGCCGAGTGCATGGCCCAAATCTTGGTGGAGGACGCTCAGCGCCAGGAGGACCGACGTGCTGGCTGGGAGAATGAGAAGAAATTGCGCAGCCGCAAGGAGTATGACATTGGCTGGCGCATGGACAGTGTCCCCAAGAATGGGCTACTGGCAGCACGCTTGGGCTGTGAGACCACCAGCCGTGGCATGTGCTGCTTGGTGTTGGATGAAGCATCGCGCACCGTGAAGGTCGCACCCACCTTGGAGCCAGCAGCTGCTGTGAACCTGGAGTATTTGCTCCTGGCCTTGAAGGTCCGCAAGACTGCATCCAGGGAGCCCCTGTTCTCCCTGGATCCTGTTGACCCGCAGAACCTGGAGAAGACTCCACAGAAGAAGGTGTATGAACCCAGCTGGCTGGCTGGAACCAGTGTTGGTGATGTCATGTTCCAGGCCGATTACTTCCTGAAGGAGCTGGCCCTTGGTGAGTATGAAATGCCAGTAGCTGGCATGTTGAGCGTGTTTGACTGGTCGGAGCTCTCTGACAAGGAAAGGACCTGGGCAGGCCGCGAATGGTTTGTGGTCAGGAAGGCTGAGGTGCGCCTGGCACAAGACAAGACTCTGGTGCCATTCGTCAAAATGGGAGTGGAAGCTCGTGAGCAGGTTGTCACAAAGAAGGGTCTGGAAGATGCACCTGTGACCGCTTCCACCCATCCATTGAAGAAGTTCGCGGATTCCTTCAGTCGACACTTCGACCTCATCGCTGAGCGCAAGAGTGTGGTCTTCCACCTTCTTGAATTGGCAAAGGCTTCGGTGATGGCCAAGTACTTGGTGGATTCGCATGTGCGTGTGGATCCTCAATGGCATCGTATCGCAGATGAGATTGTGAAGGGCACGCCATCTGAGGCCCATCCAGAAATCCCACAGCTGTGGAACATGCGTGGCAATTCCCGCATCCAGCTGAAGAACGGCCGTCTCATTGACATGTTCACTGGTGGGCAGAAGAACCTGCAGGCCATCTACGGAGGTGTGGAGTTTGGCTTGGATCGCTTCGAGTTGGCTCAGCGTCATGCCCTCCAGGGCCAAACTGGAATGCAGTTGGGTCAATCCGGCCGCCCGATGTTCATGCCTCAGCGCTTCCAATTGGGCCAGCGCGCTGAGATGCCTCAGGGTGTGGACCTGAACTTGGACAAGTTTGATCTCAGCAAACCTGATCGCTTCGGCTCCATGCCCCCGTGCAGTGGAGCCCCCGGCTCTTTGGAGACCAAAGTCACCTTGGGCCGTGCCTTTCTGCAGAGCCTCCGTGCCCGCAAATATGATGAGTTGAAGCCCGAGCACCAGGAAGTGCTGCTGAAGGTTTTCCAGTCGCCCCAGTGTGACCGCACACAGGAGGGCGATGCCTTCATCGTTCCCGACCCCAACATGGAGTACACCTCCAAGTTGAGGAGCCACATCCACGAGGAGAACTCCCTTCTGGAGAGGCGCAAATTGCACTTCTGCGACAAGGCATTCAAGGTGGGCAATGCTGGGCATGACTTCCCCAGGCGTGGGAGAGATTTCACATGGTTCCACCAAGTTCGATGAGTTTGCCATTTTCATCACCGTCATTTCACTTGATCAGGATGTGTGTGCTGATGTGTGCTGTGAGTTTGGTCCTTGATCTTTTTATATACTTGTTGAATCTTGTTGAATCTTGTTGATCCGGTTATGTATGTTCTCTATTTTTCTCTTTTGTTTTTGGCTGGTCAGGTCCTGGACATCCCGCTTTCAGATTGAGAAGGATGGCTTGGCGCCCAAGACTGAGGCATCCAACAAGACCGGCTTGGTGAAGGTGGAGATTGACAAGGCCTACTCGGCTTCTTTGGTGAGGGATGTCCTTCCCACTGCAGCACCTGAGTTCCAGGAGAAGACCGAAGATGGAACCTGCTTCCGCATCTACAAGATTGGCAGCTTGGAGATCCGAACCACTCAGGAGAGGTTTGCCGAGGAACAGATTGGTGTGGTGTACTCCAGCCGTGCACCCACCTGGAATTTGGCTGCGACTTCTCAAGAGCTCTCCGAACGTGAGAAGGTGGTGGAATGCAAGGTCTTCTTGGAGGCAGCAGAGGGAGATGTCGTGGGGAAGCAGCCGCATCACTTGTACATGGTGTGCATCACGGCGAACAAAGACGTCATCGTCACCGAGAAGTTGGCCAACGGCTCCACCATTTTCCTGGTGAACCCCAAGAGCTTGGAAGATCGCAACTCCTTGGCCAAGCAGCTCTTCAAGTCGGACTGCGTTGAACAGGCAACCGTGAAGGATGTGAAGACCCAACAGACCAACTTCAACAAGACCTTCGAAGAAGGTGTGACTCTGTCAGTGCGCAAGCAGTACGTGAAGTCTGTCTTCAAGCAACTCACTGGCAAGACCTTCAAGGGCAAATGGGGTGGTTTCATCCGCCGTTACGCTGGACCTTCCGTGTTCTTAGGTGGACCTTCCATGGTTCGTCCCATGGATGGCAAATCTGGCCTCGGCAATGGCTACTGGACCGCCGGCAAGAAGAAGTGAGGGGCCGGGAACTCGCTGGGAACAGTGAACTCGTGGAAGGTTGCGGCGTAGCGGCGTAGCATATATTATAGGGTACAGAGTCGCCGGACCTGTCAATTTTTTGGGCACAAGCAAAAAACACTTCAAACATCTTCACTGATCTCCAATTCACATTTATATAATTATACTATACATATATCTTAATTATCGGCCCCAGGCGGTTTCAGGCACTTCAAACATTTTCAAAGGTCGAATGGATGAACTGGTTCCGGCGGCGTCTCATTCTCCAGCGCGTTAGGCACTGATCGACATTCCCGTGAGATTCAACGAGACCACGGAGTCGAGAATCCACACACTTAGAGAATGGTAAAGCATGCAGTAACTGCTGTGACTGATTATTAATTGATATTAATTGCATAATTCATCATAATTCTACGCATATATAATTCTATGATATTGCAAAACATTTAATGTCAGGCCACATTGCAGATCATTTGAATCATTTGGTTGATTGTTCCTTGTTTTGAGTTTCCAAATGTGTGTCCTGCTTTTGCACGCGGCATGCTACAGGCAGAATGCCATCTTTACATCATGGACTCTTCTCTTCCGCATGGGTGGAAAAAGGCTGCAGCTGGTAGATGGCCGGTTCGTTGGGGATGGGCCGGTGGTTTCATGGCCGGAATGTTCCGGAAATTCTGGCGGCAGCGTCGTGCTGGCGATCTCTAAGCTGAGGCCATGCTGAGATTGAGAACTGCATCAGTCAGCTCCGTGGACAGCGAGGAGTAGGCGGGAAGTCGGAGATAGTCGGAGTGACAGATGAAACAGATGGCATGAGAAATTCTCAATGAAATTCATGGCCGCGGCTCAAAATGTAAGGCCCCGATCTATACCCTGGAGCCACAGGCGATCCATAGCCCCGATCCATACCCATGATCCATGGTCCATCCATCTGTTGGGGATATGATCCAAACCCTTGATTCATACCCAGCAATGACATAAAATGACATCACTTTCGTATACTTTCTCAATCTTTCTCATAGGTCCGGATCAAGCCTCTTGTACGCAACTCACTCGTTCCATACATCCGGATTTGGAAAGCTGGCACGTCCATCTCCAATGAGGTGAACGTGCCTGGATTCTGCCCCTGCATGGCTCCATGTCGGTGCAGCAGCAACAGCGAGTTTTCAAACGTCCACCGGTGCAGCTCCAAGTATGGGAGGAGAAGTGTCCATCGTGGATCATAAATCAAGCCGGATCAAACCAGATGGTAAACTATGGTAAACTCAAGAATGAAGGCTTTAGACAGGAAAAACGAGGTAGCTACTTGGATTGCCAATGCTAGTGCTGATCGTGCCCTTCTCTCTTGAGCAGCGATTTTAGTATACTCTGACACGATGGGATTGATCTGGCACATCAGAATCTATCGCCAAGGCTGGGCAGCGCAAGATCATTGCTTGGACCCAAGGGCAATCTAAATCCAACGTTGCTTACACAGTTTGAAGGTGTACTTTGTGGCAGAGGGTGATGCAAGAAAACAATGCAATGCACGGATTCATCATAGATTTGCAGTCTGGATTGCTTGTTCTATCTTTTTCTATTTGCCTGACTTGACTCCTGAAGGTTCAAGAGAAAACACATGGCTGTATGCAAACTTGAGCAATGAGCCTTGAGTACTACTACATTTCAACCATACCAATCCATATCATATTTCAATGTAATTATTTCGCCTATGTAACTGTGTGCGTGTAATATATTCACAATATATAAAGTGTGTAGAAGATTAAATAGCCCGTTCCATCATTTTCTGGCAGGTGCTCCTCATCAGCTCAACCCATGTCACAAACGAATCGCTTCGATTAGCTCACGCGATTCCATACGGAAAATCTCAATGGTCCAGCTTTGAAGCCATGGCTCCAGTGGCAGATTCCAATGCTCCAACGGTGGCCATATTCTATGGATCCCAAACAGGCTCCACACCTCTGAGGATGGGGAGAGTTTGGGGATGGTGAAGAAGTCATGCAAAAATCCGCATTTAGGATCAGTACCCAAAGCATTTCCAAACCAAAAACGGAGCTTTCATCATGTGTTCACAATTTTTCCATTATGATTTTACTGCGTATTTTCCATTTCCCGAAGTTGAGCTATAGGCGCGGGAGCCTGTTCATTCTGGTCGGAGGTTTCAAAAACCCGGGGGAGTATAACAGTAATTATAATAAGAGCATAATATACAAACAAACCAAGACAGACCCTTGTAACTCAATTTGTCACAGATACAGAATGAGCTGAATGAGAAACGCAGTACATAGACATCCAGCTCGGATTGTAGCATGTATATATATATTATATCTATTATATGTATATTAATCTATAAAATGAGAATCACATTCAATTGCGGACAATTGCGTGGCAAGGTCACCTCGGATTGTTTGCCCTTTACTTTTTGCTTAGGCACAGCCGAAGAGACAGCGTGGGAGCTAGCACGGGAAGGGCGGCGGAAAGGCTATGCCATGGAGCCACAGGCTATGGATTCTTGGCACCAACATGCCCCAGCTATCTCCAACTCATGCGCAAATCTCGAAACAGCCACACAGTGTTTGAGTATGTCAGTCTCAGTCTATGAGTATCTCACATTTGAATTTGTAACAATTTCTATCCATTTCTGGATTTGACATCATCGAATAATTTATGAAACTATGATTGCGGTATAGTGTATTGATTGATGTGTATTGCATCGTTCACAGTCATGCCGAAGGGTTATTCTTGTTAGGATTTGAAGGCACATGGGGTGCCTTTCAGATCTTGGATGTTCCGAATCTCAGCTTACATGAGCTGAGGATGAAATCAGCTTGCAAGAGCAGTGCTCTCAGAGAGCCAACTTTCGCGACATACCATGACTGCAGAGCCAAGATCCTCCAAGTAGAAATATAAACACCACAGGTAGTTTTTATTATTGGGAGGGGTATTTACTATTAGAGAACCACAGAGGACCCTAATGATAAATTAAAACCCCTAATTAATAAAGCTTGTTTTTTTCGATTTCAAAATCAATTTAAGTTCCTGTTCTCTAACGCAATTAAAATATTGCCAGAAATTGGATTTCGAAGCGGACCCTAATATTAAATTTAAATCCTTAATTAAAAAAAAACACTATTTTTTTTCGATTTCAAAATCAATGAAATTTCCTTTTAGAATGCAATGAAAATATTGCCAAAAAATTATTTTCGAAGCGGACCCTAATAATAAATTAAAAAATCTAATCGAAGGAAGTTTAGAAGTCAAACTTCCGACAATATGGAGAGATGAAAAGCAGAGCAGGGAAGAGGCAGAGAGAAGAGAAAGATTAGAAGAAAGAAGAGTAGAAGAGAAAGAGTATGAAGAAAGAAGATGCAGATGCGTGAAAAGGTCGGAAAGTCGCGAACACTGTGTTTTTCCAATGGTTTGTGGCTCCGGAGGGTCGAAAAGTAGGCTCGCTAAAGCGGCGGGTGCGGAGCCAGCTGGCCAGAGGAGAGATGAAAAATTGCACGCCGTTGTGGCGCGAAGCACATTTCGAAGTGAAAAGGTACAAAACACCTCAGCGTCGGACCACTTTTGGAAGTTGAGATGTCGAAAAAGTGCACGCCGTTGTGGCGCGAAGCACGTTTCCAAGTCAAAATGTACAAAACACACCAGCTTCGGACCACTTTTGGAAGTTGAGATGTTGAAAAAGTGCACGCCGTTGTGGCGCGAAGCACATTTCCAAGTCAAAATGTACAAAGCACACCATTCTCGGACCACTTTTGGAGGTTCAGATGTCGAAAAAGCGCACGCCGTTGTGGCGCGAAGCACATTTCCAAGTCAAAATGTACAAAACACACCATTCTCGGACCACTTTTGGAGGTTCAGATGTCGAAAAAGTGTCGAAAAAGTGCACACCGTTGTGGCGCGAAGCACATTTCGAAGTCAAAAGTGTAAAAAACTGAGGGTTTTGAGCCTTTTTTGACGTGAAGATGTCGAAAAGGTAGACACTAATTAACTCAACTAACTTGACTAACTTAACTAACTTAACTACCCTAACTTCGACGACACCAGCAACAGCAACAGCAACAACAACAACAACAACAACACCAACACCAACCACAACAACTACAACTACAACAACTACAACTACAACCACAACAACTACACAACAACTACAACTACAACTACAACTAGAACTACAACAACAACAACAGCAACAACAACAACCACAGCAACAACAACAACAACAACTACAACAACAACTACTACAACAACTACTACAACAACTACACTACACAACAACTACAACCACACAACAACTACAGCTACAACTACAACAACAACAACTACTACTACAACAACTACAACTACAACTACAACAACAAAACAACTACAGCTACAACTATATGACTGCAACTACACTACACTAATTACATTACACCACAACTACAACTCCACTACGCTACAACTACAACTACAGTTGCAGTACATCACACTACATCCAGCCGTTGTGGGTGAGGGGACCACTGCAACCATTGCAACCACTCCAGCAAACACAACTCCAACCACTTTTCGGTCAATCAGTGGCTTCGCCCTGCCATCCCTGATTCACAACAACCAACCTCTCCTATAGGTTTCCTATTTTTGAAACTTCCGCCACCACCTTGTGCGGTACTACTGGTATAAAAATCTATAATTTTCGGACGGGCCCCAATTATAAACACCCCGGGGTTAACTAGTTTTTATTATTAGGGGGTAAAGCCCACAAATAGATACAAATAGTAACTTTATTTTTAAATTGTTTTCTAAAGGGATCAATGAAAAATCAAATTGGCCAACCTAAAATTTTCCTAAATTAGAGATGGACCCTAGTTCCCCACCTGCCAGGTGAGGGTTGTTAGATTAGATTTTATGTCAGTTGCCTCCTCCTCCTCCTCCTTCTCCTCCTTCTCCTCCTCCTTCTCCTCCTCCTCCTCCGCCTCCTCCTGCCTCGTCCTCCTCTCCTCCTCCTCCTCTCGTTGTCCTCCTCGTCCTGCTCGTCGATCCACGTGTTCGCAACTGCGACCCGCGATCCACAGTGCCGGACCTCAACCACGACCATCCACGCCCAGTGTTCCCTGCCGGACCTCAACCACGACCAGCCACGCCCAGTGTTCCCTGCCGGACCTCAACCACGACCATCCACGCCCAGTGTTCCCTGCCGGACCTCAACCGCGAATATCCACGCCAAGTGTTCCCTGCCGGACCTCATGTAGGAAGATATGGGACAAAGAATGTGCAGAAGAAAGTTAGAAAGAATGTCAGAAAGAATGTCAGAAGATATGCCAGAAGATATGCCAGATAGAATGCCAGAAGATATGTCAGAATATATGCCAGAAGAAATGCCAGATAGAATGCCAGATAATATGCCAGAAGATATGCCAGATAGAATGCCAGAAGATTTGCCAGATAGAATGCCAGAAAATATGCCAGAAGATATGCCAGATAGATATGTCAGAAGATATGCCAGAAGATATGCCAGAAGATATGCCAGAAGATATGTCAGAATATATGCCAGAAGATATGTCAGATAGAATGCCAGAAGATATGTCAGAATATATGCCAAAAGATATGCCAGATAGAATGCCAGAAGATATGTCAGATAGAGTGCCAGAAGATATGCCAGATAGAATGCCAGAAGATTTGCCAGATAGAATGCCAGAAGATATGCCAGATCATATTCCAGAAGATATGCCAGATAGAATTCAAATAGAATGTCAGAAGATATGTCAGATAGAATGCCAGAAGATTTGCCAGTAAGAAAATGTATAAATGTCATGGTGGGGATCACACGAAGTAAAGTAATTTTTATTATTTTGGGGGGGTTAGCAATAGGGGGAAGGGATTGGTAATCTCTAGTATGTCTAGGTCATTGATAACATTGCTTGCACATCATTTCTTCTTGTGCAGCATGGGGAGACTCTGAACAGTCTCAGCATAGCACGGCCGGGGAACATGATATTAGCAATAATTCCTTCCCCCTATTACCAACCCCCCCCCCCAAATAATAAAAACTAGGGTCCATCTCTAATTTAGGAAAATTTTAGGTTGGCCAGTTTGATTTTTCAATGATCCCCTTTAGAAAACAATTTAAAAATAAAGCTACTATTTGTGGGTTTTACTCCCTAATAATAAAAAACTAGTTAACCCCGGGGTGTTTATAGTTAGGGCCCGTCCGAAAATTATAGTTTTTTATATTAGGGTTTTTCATTTATTTTTAGGATCCGCTTCGAAAACCAATTTTTGGCAATATTTTCATTGCATTCTAAAAGGAAATTTACAGTAATTGATTTTGAAATCGAAAAAAATAGTTTTTTTTAAATTAAGGATTTAAATTTAATATTAGGGTCCGCTTCGAAATCCAATTTGTGGCAATATTTTAATTGCGTTCGAACAGGAAATTAAATTGATTTTGAAATCGGAAAAAACAAGTTTTATTAATTAAGGGTTCTAAAAATTTATGATTAGGGTCCGCTTTGGTTCCCTAATAATAAATACCACCCTAGTAATAAAATGTAATAAAAACTACCTGAGGTGTATATTTGGGGGAGGGTCTTTTCAAGGAATTCTTGCGATTTCTGGGGCGTCTCACGTCTTTGCGATCCAGGCTACGTAGCATCAGTTTCGCCATCTTCGTGGTCTCTACCACTGGCCAAGGCGCGGAAACGATGAACCATGGGGAGTCGGGGAGCCTGACGAATCGGTTTCCAGGTGATCCACCGCTGAACATGCGGCGCCTGTGGCAAGAAATGCTACCAGCCACACTGCCGAACACGTGCCTTGGGTGAGGAAAAGGGGAGAGGCCGAATGTCCATATGATCGGATCATATCGGATCATACCGGCTAGTAGTCAGTGTGGCAAAATATGCCTGAATGATATCGCATATGGCATCATATCTCTTATGTCACTGGATCAGGGTGAAATCATGCTGCATCACAGCTCGTCCTAGTTGATATTGGCATATATTGGCATATATGATGGGCTGATGAAAAAAGATGGAACAAGAATGAACGATATGAAAAAATGTCACCTGGGCCAGGCTGCTTGAGAGATTGTCCTATGAAGTCTTCGGCCTTGGTGACCGGCGCTACCGTGAGTTCAACTATGCAGCAGCCTGGTGGAAGTTGAGCAGCTGGAGCTCAGCTGCCAGGTTTCCAACCGCCACACATCCATGTGCAGCATTTCAAGGGATCGTCTTCAGGCAGAAGATGCAGAAGCATCTTTATACACTTTATTTATATAATATATATATATATATATATAATATTATACATATCATATATATATATGGATACATACATCCTCGTGCATTCTTTCCCATTCTTTATGACATGATGTAATCCTTCCGTTTGTATCCGTTTGTCCCATGAGAGCAAGTGCTCTTGTAAAGTTGCCACTGTGGAGACTCAACTGGTGGTTAGGCAAGAAAGCTCCATGCACGACTTCAATCTCTGGGTGCCACGCCGTTTTTCCGTCTGGGCTTGGGTGATGACCAGCATGACTTCGGCGCCAAGCTCAGAGCTCTGCTTCTTGACACATGGCAATTCCTGGAAGATTCTGCTTGCTGCTTGCAGCTTTCAGATATAGCACATGCCTGGTGATTATTATCTTGCTATGTCTTGTGACAATTTGTCAGGGATGGAGCAGGAACTAGATGCTCAGCCGCAAAGAAGAACAGTACTTGGTGATCTTAGTGCTGGTATGTACTGGTACATTTGCTACTGGGTTGTGGCCATTTGTGGCCCCATCACCCGATCCCCTTGGCGTCAGCCCGATCAGGACCCATGGTGTGAAGGCATGTGGGAGGCTTTGAAGCTCCCGCCAGGGCTTCCAGATCCTGATGTCGACCTTCGTTATGAGGCGGGTGGATGGTGCAGGGGCACATGATACCAGATTCATCAGATGCATACCGTTGACATCCGTTGACAATGTAATGTGCCCTGATATAGGAGGTTCAACTCGTGGTTTTGACTAGGGGACAACAAATCGATAACAAATCAGGAACGAGAAGATTTTCCAAAGCAATCCAAAGCATGATCCATTCTGGTTGTGCAAACTTTGCTGACAAGAACATCAAGAACTCACTTGACCCCACCCTGACTTGAATATATGATACTAATTATATTTGGCTGGAATGATGCCAATCTCCCTTGACTTCATCCAAGCAACTGCTGCAATTGTCTCGAGGTTGAGGAGCTGGGCGAAACGCAGAATGGGCAGAATGGGCAGAATGGGACTGCACATGACGAGCCTTGGACTTCAGAGGGACGCGGCAGGTGTGCCCAGAGATGCCCAGGAGTGTGTGTGAGATGGGTGACTTCTTTCATTTTGACCCGAGAGATATATACCTGCATATACCATCATATACCTGCCTTTCTACGCTTTCTAGATCCTTCTGGTGCTGTGGCTTAGGACTTGCCCGAGGATGGCTTCCTGGTAGCATTACGTAACACCGTAACACCAATGAAACCTCGATAGGTCGCATGGTTTTCATATGTTTTCATCAGCGCATGTCCGGCGCATCTCAGGAAGTTTTTGGGCAGATCTACTGGACAAAGAGAGCCTGTGCACAGCTGCCTCGGATGTCGATGTGTGGAATATCCGGCTGAGCAACTCGGTTGACTCCAGCTGACTCCAGCCGTTGAGCCAAACCATCACCGGTCAAATCGCCAGAGCAGCCGCAGCATGCCGCAGCCAAGGGCTACCTCATGGCGAGCACTACGCAGCTGGAGATGTCTTAGTAGCATCTTTCCTGCAGATCCATTAGAGATATTAGGGGTTCCAATCACTTTCAATCACTTTATCTATCATAGTCTTTTAATATCTTTTATATTTTCTGTCCATATCATTCCATATCTATCCATTTCATTTTTGTTGCATATTGTTGTTCTTTTGCCTCAAACGGTTCAAGTTTGAGTGGCCAACTATGCCAAGATTTTCGAGGTGTGGCCCCGAACCGAGCCCAGCCTGGTGAAACGCTTCGTGGTGGATACCCTGGAGCGGTCCCTCAAGGAGCCCGTTCGCATTCGGCCAAGAAGTCACGGAGCAGCAGAAAATAGCAGAAATGTACTGTTCAATACTGTTCAATACTGTGCAATATACATAATATACATTGTGCAACACTGTTCAAGGTTCATTTATGTTCAGTTCTGTTCATGGTCATGTTGATTCATTTCATATCATTTAATGTTGATTTCTTATGATTATTGTTGCTCATCGGTCTCTTTTGTCCAAGATCATGCAAGCCATGGATGCGTTAGATCATGACCGCAAGAAGTGTCACAGAGGTCCATCGTCAGCATGTCCATTCCCGTCGCGACCGATCACGCTCGAAGAAATCTTCAGCTTCTCAGCCGAGTTGGCAAAAAATCCAAGATTTGAGAGAAAAGCATAGAAAAGGGATGAAAAGAGAATGCAAGGAGATGAGTGGTTCCATTCAACATATTTCCACATATTTCCACATATTTCCACATATTTCCACATATTTCCACATATTTCCACATATTTCCACATATTTCCACATATTTCCACATATTTCCACATATTTCCACATTATCACATATGTCAACATGATTGCACGATGTCTTGAGATGCTTCGAGCACATCGTTTCAATGGCAGCTCATGGGGATGCGACCACAGATCAAGGGCCGAGATGGGCTGAGCCAGGAAATGCCAGGAATGAGGAGGCTCATCGTCAATGCTTATCAGATTGAAACTAAATGAACTCCACAACCATTCATCATGCAACACCATGTAACACCAAGTAACACGAATATTGAATATGGATGAATATGGAAACAGTTGAGAAATCGTGAGAAGTGTTGACCTGAGAACTACCTGACGGGTAGCTCCCTTCCCATGTGCCAACGAAGCCATTGCGGGATTTGTGGGACTAGGTCGCTACATTGATGTCACTGCGGTGCCCAGCAGACACTTCTTCCACGTGTTGCTGAGTTGCACTCGCACAAACAAAGTACTCGTACTGTGTGTATCTGTATGTCAAATGATCAACCAGAATCAACCATATCAAATAGCAGCTCTTTCATGTGCTGCCAGATTCCAGAGACGCTCAGAGGCTTTCGCTCTATACTTCAGATGAGCTTCACAAAAAGAAACTCAGCATCACAGCTGCAAGACGATGTGATGAGAAGATGCGAGCGTCAAGGGACGCCGGGAGGCCCTTTAGGTTCCGAGTGGCGCATAAACGGTAGACCCGGTAGACGCAGGTTGCTGCTGCATTTTCGCTGCACGTCCAAGGTGAGTTTGCATCTCGCAGTCTCGAGGCCAAAGATGCCTTGTATGAGCTCCTGGATCCAAATTTTGGGTGCCAGGACTTTGTCACTGCATTGCTTTGCAGTTTCCATCAGTTTTCACTGTTTCCACACATCCACTAACTATGCCGTACATTTTGGGATTGGGGGAGTTTGTGGCGTGAGCCTGATAAGCTAAAAGGTATTGCAAGAGAGAACGTCGGTCAGCTGCAGAGGTGGCTTTGAGGCATTTGATCGGCTGCAATCATCTTGTCAAGACCAATCCAGACTGCAAGCAATGAAGAAGGCTTACAGTGGTTCATTTCCCTTCCTCTTATCCAAAATTGTTCAATTTCATCCTATTTCTATAGTTATTTTTTGCACATAGTCACATAATACAATAGTCCACATACGCCAATGTTTTCCGTTTATTCATTCGTTCATTGATGTACGTCCATGTCCTGAAATATTCCGAGGTAATGTGGGACTTTTGGACTGCAAGACCTCCGCTGAATGCTTTGATCAGTGCTTTGCCCTTGCTTCGGCCTCGGCGCTACTCCATTGCCTCCTCTCCTGGGTGTCTTGGACGGAATCATGGGTCATGAGTGAGGCAACATGAGGCAACCAAGTCTACCTGTAATTCCAGATATTTCCAGACTTAAATACTGTACTGTACATCATTGTCATATGAGTTCCAATGTACAGTATTCATCAGTTTTCCAGGGCCAATCTCCGCAGGTTAGTGACAGTGCCTGGTTTGTACTTTTTTTTTTTTTAAAACTCGTTTGTACACGCGCTCTTCTGACTCGTCCTTGCACGCGAAGGTTCTCCAGTCTTTATATAATCATACGTTGTCAGTTGTCATTTCTTTCTATTTTACTCTATCATTCTTTAATTTCCTCTCCGTTGTATCTATTGTAATCTACATTTAGCTAACCAACCCCAACCCAATGCATGGTGAGTGTGACAGACAGGTGGGCAGGCTGTGGCCGGTCCACAGCAGCCTGGTCGCTGCTGTCACGGCCATTTTGGTGGAAGGCTGGTATCAATCTCCAGTGCTGATGCATGACATTGGCACATTGCCATGACCCAAGTCAGCAAAGCTGTCACTTGTTTCACTTGTTCACATTGGTTGTCAAAACAAATGCCGATGTATCCTTCAGAGTGTGTTCCAGGCAACGACTTCTAGCTGTATGTCCCGGATCATGGCAGACATTTGGGGCGAACGTGCACCGAAAGGCCTTTCTGAGGATTTGGATGCTTGGCAATATTGGCAATGCCCGCTGAGAGTTGGGGGGGCTGAGCACAAGAGCTGTCATGATATCACGTGGGGCGCCCAGGACCTGTGTGTTGGCATCGTGAATTCTGTGACTCGCAGCAACCGAGAGGTGAAAGGCTTGTGCTCCTCGGCTAGCAGCGGCATGGACTAGCTTTGTGGCATGTTTGCAAGTTGGATCCTATTGGTGGTAGTGGTCTTCCACAATGTCATGCAGCTCAAAAGTGCTTTGGTTGCTGGTTTTGTTCATGTTTCACCCTATTGGGAATGGATGTGTCTTTGAGGCGGGTGAAACCACTAGCCAGTGTGATGCAGTGTGATCTGTCGCGTACCTACTTGTTGTACCCTGTCGTACCTTTGAGGCAGCAATTTCATGAAAGATGCCCTTGTTGGTTCGCGATTTCAGTGCAGTTTGGAGAAGGGCACGTTGCAATTGCCACCCCTGCAGGCAGTGACCCTGGGAATCCTTGGGATTTGTGGGGTTCTGCGCGGGCCAATTTTTGATAGAGTAGAGCATATTGTGTATCATAATTTTCCTATTGGAATAGCGGTTTTGGGGCATGTGTGTGTGGTAAACCCTCGGGCATGTGTATGTGGTAAACTGTCGTTTTATACAAACCATGACGCACCCGCATATTCAGTGCAGAACAACGAATCTCAGGTTCCTTGTGACACGCCTATATCAAGTACATGGAGGTTCTCCATGCCTGGTTTGCAGCAGGTTGTCAGTTGCAGCCCAATGATCTGTCGCTTCGAATAGATTTGCAGGTCCCTTTGATCTTGGTTTGCCCGGGCACTGGGCTCTCCCCGTGCCGTGCGCTGGTGCAAGAGAGGCCATCACAATAGCTGTGCACCAACTGCAACTTCACCGTGTGCTAGTTCTGAGCATGTGCCGGCATTCATTTGTGTATGCAAAATGGCGGCACCACCCTAGCCTTCGCCATTTGAACATGTCAACGCCTTTTTTTCGAGCGCGTGGTTGCGGGATATGGTGCATGTGCTTTCTTACCTCTGTATGTTGGCAGCTTCATTTGGGACAAGACAGTTGGCACTTGAAGCCAGCCAAGCATGACTTGCACTAAGAAGATCTAAGAAGCAGTGTCCCTGATGCATGACGCACAGAATCTGATATCCTGGCAGGCACCAGCAAGTGATGACAGCCAAGTCTCTTCCGGCAAGGTTTCAACATGGTCTCAAAGTGCGTGCCTCAAAGTCTTTAAGTCTTTGCATCCTTGTGTATATATTTTCTATGTTCTCTTTGAGGTCTTTTGCTGCATGCCTGTGTCACTTCTGAGTCGGTACAATTCCTGAGCTAAGGATCTGATGTTCCTGGGCTTTAGGCATCAGGATGGAGATTTCCTCTATGGCCAGGAATGGTCGACATTCAGCAGCTGGCTGTCAATCCACATTGCCTTTTCACGGGACCATGAGGACAAGAAGGCCGGGAAACTCATGGAGGATATGGACCGCCGAATAAAATCCATGGCATTTCTCCTTTGGCCAAGTCTTACAAAGTGTTCAGGAGAAAATGGTTGAAGGCATAGAAAGCATGCAGCAGATGGCAGCAATCTAATTGTATACTTTTCCATTGCAGTGGGGTTCAGCATCCTACTGCACGCACGTCGATTGGTGCAGTGAATCTGAAGATATCTGAAGGTGTATGTGCAAGACCTGATTGAAGAGCAAGGGCAACATGTGTGTAAGCTGCTCGATGCCTGGCTGAAGCGGCAACCCAGCGGTGAGTCCTGCCAAAGCAATGGCAAGATTGGGAACATATATGTAACTTTATATAACTTTATATGTAATTACTGTAGAACATACGGATATATATACTGTAACTTTTGGTATCTTTCTGCACCTTCGGGATTTTTTAATGTGAATGGGTTTGGTCTGTCCGGTTGACACGAATTGCACTGTCACTACACAGTACTAAAATAGGATGGTGGGAGCCTCTTGCTGGCGGCTTCTGCTTTGACACTTTGGACATCTTTGTAAACAATTGAGATAATTGAGCTAGTTTTCGCCTTGGAGCCGGGATGCGCATGATGATGATTCAACTAATTGCAGTGAAGGGATGATACAGTGAAGGGACACAGTGCTGTAGCCAGTGCGGGCACACCAGGTCCATGCAAGCTGTTGATGACTTCGCTCAGGATGCTGGTGCAATGATTTTTGTATGCGGACGTTCGCACCCAATGCCATCACAAGTCTTCGACGCTTTTGTGGAAGTCTTGGAGCTGAATGGCATGGCAAAAGATGCCGCAGCCAATAGGCTGCGAGCCATGCAACGAAGCTTGGTGCGATGTGCACGGGCAATAGGCTGCTTGCAGTTGAAATCTATGAGATGCCACATGATGTCATTGTGCCAAATGGTTTTGTCTGAAAATAAGGCACCCCCAATGGATCATCAAGGGTTATCATAATTTTCCCGATATATTATATATATATAATATTATATGTCTATATAAATAGTATATATATATGCGTGTGTGTTGCCATTTGAGGATATTTGGGGTAGTTCTACCATGGCCATTTCCAGACACCATCACCCAAATCTCCGTGATGTCAGGATCCCAGCTGTACATTTGCGACACCTGGGGTTGAAGCCTTTGCCTCCGAACTCTGTGGCTGCAGTACTAGTGCTGTACGTTGGTTTGGCAAGGCCGTGCGTTGCGCAGTACCGAGAACCACATTACCAGGAAAACACGCATGGAGAAAACCCGTGGACACTACATGTTAGTGGAGCAATGAGCCAAAAGTATTGGCAAACATGCAGTGGACGTGTGCTGTTGTGCACATGCCGCTTGCTTCAGACCATTTCAGACCCGCAGTTCCACTTGTGTGGAACCATGGCAAAAGACCTGGAAAGAAAGATACGCTGTATTCCGCTGTATTGAGTCTGACTCAAACCAACGTTTGGTGGCATTTTCACTCATTAAATCTAATTAAACTCTTTAGTACTGTTTTGGCAGATGGCAGATTCATGAAGATCATGCTGCGCCGAACATGCACATGCATATAGAATCATTATATATGAAAATAAATGATAGTTTTGCACAATGCCGGGCTCAGGTCGCAACGAACATTGCCAGAATCCCAGAACTCAGCATTTTTGCTGCCAGAAATTGCTTTGATTTGTGCTTGGCATGTGAAACACACATACTCCTTGTGAGACAGGCCGAAACCTCCATCACCATCGACGATGTCACTCACGTGATCGATTCCTGTCACGTCAAGGAAACTCGCTTTTCCCCGCAGAGCTCGACCAGTGTGTTTCTCGGACCCAAACCATGGCCATAGCTTCAAAGGTCAGCGGCTGTTCATCGATGCCAACTATTTTCATGGATCCCTCTAAATCCTTGGTATCCACAAAGAAGATGTAAACATGCCAAGGATTTGACATGATTTCACTCTTCAATAATCTTCTATCAGTTCTTGGGGTTGCTACACAACAGATATCCATTATCATAGATATCCTGTACAAACCTTGCGAGGGTTGTAGGTCAGTTTGGATCGTGGTGATCTCAGGTTCTCCACCGTTTGGGTGAGCCAGGCAGCTGCCAAGCAACGCGCTGGCCGGGCTGGGCGTACTCGGCCAGGTCGATGGTCGTTGCACGGGGTGGCCTGTGAAGGGATTCAGATGGATTCATGGACGCTCTATGAATGTATTTGAATGTTAATTCACAGAACATAGTGATAGCCAGTGATAGCATTACATAGCATGACATAGCCTCTCTCTCTCTCTCTCTCTTTCTGTATATATATATATTATAATTTAATATATTTTATTTGTGTTTATTTCTATGTATTTCTGGTTATCCCACATCTCAACCAGTTGTCGTATTCAAATGCCATTACTATTTGTAGCACCTGTGTGATTTGTGTGCAGTCAGCGGTGAGGTGTATGCTGGCGCTTGTGCCGGCAAGACTTCTTCGAAAAAGAGCTGCCAAAGCACACGTCCCTGGACTGTAGTAGGTGGATATTATATGAGATGATGTCATTCTTTGCCATCAAAGTTGTGTGTTCTTTACGTCTTAGAATTGGACTTGCCAACTGCCAACTTGGCTGCTGATGTGCTCTGAGGCTTTGTGAGATGCAGCGAACCCCTCTAGAGGACCCTGACAGTACCAGTAGTCAAGATATATACTGTAGATGATATAGGTTTGATAGTGAGATTGGCAGCAGGTGATGGCTTCGGGCTTTGGCATGTTGTCGCTTTTGGCAAGACGAACCCGGATGGCGATGGGATATTCTACTGTAAGGCCTACATCCGTTTGTGTAGGCTACATGGGTTAAACTTCGAGACCCTGGGCGCCACAAGAAAGGTTCATAGTACAGTATAGTGAACCATCCCAAATCCATCCCAATCTTGGACGATCTATTAGTATCTACAATTTACAATTTACCATTATCTTACATCACCTACTATCTACGAGAACACTTATGGAATAATAATGAATAATATGGATATGGATCACGGTCAGCAGAATGGGAACCATCCCAAATCCCATGTCAGGAGCTGGTGCTCCAACTGCGGCTGCTGCAGTTGGGAGACCACCCCGGTGACTTCCTGCGCCGCGCGCCCGAGCCCCCGGCCTTGGAGGCGCGGCATTTAACGGAACGACACTCGAGAGCTCGGGGCATCGTCTGATGGGAAAATTGCCTCGAGGCAGTGGAACGCGCCATTCGAGCTTTAGTAGCTTGGCATAGCTTGGCCGCATTGGCCGCGGTGATGGTCGCGGTGTCGCTGCCAAGATCTGCCAAGATCTGCTAAGATCTGCTAAGATCTGCCAAGGTGGCAATTGGTGCACTTGAGAACGACTCACAACTTCGACTGACTCCTTTGGGTTTCCATTTGGCTCACATGCCAGTGGATGTTCGCATTGGCAGCTTGCCAGCATCCATGCTGTTTGGCCAAAGGCTGAAACCATCTGAAACCACCCAACTCCAGCAGTCTTGAAGTCTTTTTGCTTTGAGGTAAGATGTTGGTCTACGGATCGCTTTGCAAGTGCTTGGCCCCGATTCTCACAATTGCAGCCTGCTTGTCACAGTACTTGGCTCAAAATTCAGCTGTCGATGGCTCTGGTGATTTGGTCTTCTTGTACCTGTGAGCTGCGCAAGGATGTACAGATCTAGAGCAATCTTGACATCTCTAGATGATTCCAGATATTTCCAGATTTCCAGATGCTTCAGCAGCTTAGCTGTTCACCTCACCTCAGGTTTGCATTTCACAGTATTTTGATGTGTCGGGTTCATGACTGAGGAGATCGCCATTCATACGAAACTTCAATCGGACAAAAGAGGTCTGCATTTTCTCAGCATCGAGATGAACATGGATGAACCATGATTCATGCCATGATTCATGCCATGATTCATGCTGTAAGATAACATTGTGACATTATGTGACAATGCGAAGCGGACAGGAACAGCAAGTGCAAGAACGGCAAAACGCATGGGGCGAACTGCACAGTGATCAGCTAGCCGCTGCAAAAGCTTATGAAAAGTGCCCTGGATTTAAAAAGCCTTGGGCTGTTGCCAGTTGTGATCTTCAGATGTGCATTTCGCATGCCATTTCAATTAAATTTATGTAAATTTCACTGTGGCCGTCAGCGGCCACTCAACAAAGGGTGGAGGCTTGCGCGATAGGACACATTTGGTTCCTTACTTTGGTTCCCGACAGCACGAATTCGTTGACGCAATGATGAATGAACTGCCCCTGTGCCATGGTTTCAGTAGTAATTATATAAGTGCACTGTATCTCCCTGCAAGATCCTGCAAGTTGTTTCATCTTTTGCTTGTCATCAGGTATCATGAGCAAAGACGGCAGGGCTCTCGTGAAAATGCTTGGGCCATTTGTGACCGCTTTGGTCTCTCTTCTTCGACTCTAGATGATGTTGCTCTGGCCTTACACATTCCCAAGGACCAGCTGGCGGAATACGGAATCATGCATACATCATGCATACATCATGCATATGATAATACATCTTATTATATATATATAATATACATATATGTGTGTGTACACATAATTGTACATATACATTATATATCATTATATGATATTGATCTATGATGTGGATTGATGTGCACTGTGCTTGAAATTGATGGACCCCGATGCAATATGGACATCCAGAGCCATAGCAAGGCGCAGTTGCGGCAGCAATTCCTTCGCCACCTCGCTGAGACGGGCTTTGCAAATGCTGAAGCGGGCGAGGACGGTGGCGACCAGGCCAAACATCAAACCATATCGGCCATATCACCAAAAACGAACCATATAATTACGTATATTACTAATTATAAAACACACACATACTACATACATATATTAATATATATATATATTAATATGATTATATGTAATGGATTAGTTATTGATATTTGGTACTTATTATTTTTTGGGGTAATTATAATTGGTCAACATGTGTTTTTTGAGTGATTCATGATAAATACCTATGGCAACGGGAACACCTTTGGAAGGATGAACAGAATGCAACTGAGGTTCACACTGTTCACCTGGCCACTGGAGTTCTGACCCTTAACCAGATGGGTCGGGATACATTTGCTTAAATCATAGTGCAGCATGTCGCGCTACCGTGCAGGTAAATGTTCATCAATACAATCTGTCCTTAGTGATGCTTGGCCTTGGTGAGAATACAGTGAGCAAGTACTTGCATAGTTTTGTTTTTTTACTCACTGAGGGTTTGGTCCTCAATACTTTCAACCGCAACAAAGGCGCTGTGTGATGTGCGCTGGCCTTTTTCCCAATGTGGCACAAGTGCAGCGCCAAAGTCATGCACGGGGCACGTGACGCGTTTGCAACTGGGTAGTATTGTATCGAAGATGAAAGCCAAATGTTTGTCTCCTTGGTGTGTAGAAATGCCAAATGCAGGTACCACATTTTTGTGAGCCGGCAGCGCGAACGTTGCGCGCCTCATCCTTCTAGCTTGAATTTTCGCCAAGGAAATGTGGCAATCTCAGTTTTCGAAGGATGCAGATTGCTTGGTTACATACCGGCTTCGGGTACCCAGCAACTGCTAGCGGCAATCGCGGCTAAGGAGTTTGCCGCCAACCATGGGTGGCTACTCTTTCATGACAAGGTGAAGACTTCCCAGGTCTACCTTCATGACACCACTCTTGTAGGCGCTGATTGGTGGACATTGGTGGTTTGTCATCGAGAGTTGAAACGGGTTGAAACCAACCAGATCCAATTGGAACCATTTGGATCCCTCTTCATGGTCTCTCTTTTTTTTCGAGTTTGTTGTAGCCATGCCTTGACGGCTGGGCATCAGGCTCCTTGCCGATCCTGTTGTTTGGTGGCGAGCTGAAGATCTTGTCCAAGGTGCAGTTTGTGGATTCCTTCCTTTTTGGATGTTTATCAGTTTGCATCTCTTTGCGGTGGTTGAATTGATATTAGGTGGTCAAATGGTGGTTACCCCCAAAGATGATGTTGATATATGAGCAACCGTAAAAACCCGGCAATACTAAATATGTATTTGACGGACATTGGCTTATGGAATTGATGGAAATTGTTAAAAACACGAGGTAAGCGATGGGACCTTCCCAAATTAGCGATACCCCTTTTCAAGGTTATGTCATCATATTTCTCTAATATCCACATTAGCGATACCCAAATATCACATATTATTCATAGTTCATCATATATATATAAATACAGCAGTTTCCTGCAAGCGATACCCCCCAAGTTTACCATATATCATTATTGTACAAACGTGTGGTAAGCGATGGGACCTTCCCAAATTTGTGAATGTCCTTTCCGTGAACCTAGGGTTTTCACATTCGCTCATATGTTGATAGAGTCATCGTTTATAAAAAACATACGAACAAATGAGGGCAAGCATGGAACCGAATTGGATTTTCTGGATGCCACTAGCCTGTCAGGAGCGGAAGTGTGTGACAGTCGATGGCATGGTCTTTGAGACCAAGGAGACTAGCCTGAAATTGGCAATGTGCATTCTCAACGCCATCACAATTTTATAGAAAGACACCCTGGTTCAATGACGTTCACTGGTCAAATTATTCATTTGGGCTGCATTTGGACCTCCTCATTGATGGTAATTCCTCAAGATTGGGGCCTGGGATTAGTTTCATTATTTGAGGTTTCAGGGCTTTGTGGCTGATGAGCTCTCTTATCTAAGGATGAAAAGGCGGCAGTTCTCTTTAAAGAGTTGCGCCGGGAGCTTGACCGTTTGTTGTCGCTTGGTTGCACAACGGTTGCACTGATTTGCTGATGCAGTTTTCAATTGTTTCCATAAGAAACAGCTTAAGGATGGTTACGGTTAGGGGTTGTTTCAGAAAGTGGCAATTTGAATCCCTTGATATCCCTTTGTATAACTCAAATCCACTGGATTCCAAGTTCTCTGAAGTTCCAGGCATTTCCAGGCCCCAGAAAAGGCATGAAAATGATTGGCTTCTGCGGTCATCAATGGCCGGAGGCTCCTTAAAGTTGCGAATCCATCGGAAGACTTGGCGACTTCAGCAGAGCCTTTGCTCCTGACAGTCGGGATCCCTATTTCTATAACAGTCATGGCTCGAAGTCAATCATAGATGTCATAGATCTTTGATATGCCATTGATATGCATGACTAATCATGACTATATGCTGGGATTGGGATGCTTTTGCAACAAGAGGCAGGATGCTGAAAGACAATCGATTATTTTTATTACATAAGCAGCACCTTTTCTGCTCTAGTAAAGCCAGGGCCATGAGTGACATCGTTTCGGGATTGCATAATATATATATAGGTGATTTGCTCACAGATGATCAGTGGTGAAACCCATTAACAGATTCTCGCAACCACCTCTTGCTGGGGTTCATCCTGAAGCTTCAGAATATGGATCCCTTCGTCCATGGAATCTTGGAACCAGCCAAACTTGAACTGTTGGAACATGTTGGAAGATGTTGAAACTCTGAAATTTTGGAATTGCGGCGGCTTGAAGGCTGTATTCAGCAAATTTCAGCAATATGCTTTTCAAATTGCCCGTTCTGCTTCAGTTAAAGGTCACCAAGCTTCTTCAGTGGGAGGATAGAGCTTCGAGTGGGAAAAAGCTTGAATTGCAAGACCTCTGCAGATGGTAAGGTCAACACATGCCAGCATAAGTTGCAGATGTAAGACTTCGCGTACTCGTGACCGCCAGCATTTGCCAAACATATGATGTGTCATTTTATCGCCATCGCCAATCTGGAACACAAAGTGATTTGGTGCCGTTTTGATGCTTCATGATGCTTCATTTTCGGTTCAACAGGCCCAGGTGTCTTCACATCTTACCCATCATGTCATCATGATGTACCGCTACATCAGACGCCCTGTCTGCGTTTGTGCTGTTTTGGTGCATGCTGCTTGTGGTGCCAAGCAGTATAATGAGCTGGGAGCAGCAGTGAAGGGCACTTCTGTGCTTCAGACCCAACATCAGGTAGCAACTTGGACGTGTGACATGCGTGCCATAGGTTTTGATTGATATTATATACTATATACTCTTGCTGTGTTTTGTTCATCTAGCGTTGCAAACAAACTTGCGGACGTGTGTTTGGACAGCACCTACTAGAGAGAGCCCCTAGACATCCCTTAACCCTTAACCCAGCGATATCCCGCAAAATCCTTGCGCCAAGGAAGTATCGCAGCAGGTGCAGAAGTCATCCTGCAATGAAAGCGAGGTCTTGTGCGAGGGCACCTTCTACAGCTTTTTCCCTTGGGACTACACCTGTGCATCGCACAAAGAAGGATGCCCAGTGTCCTGCCGGAGCGGCGAACATGTTTGCACCACGCCTCCCATGTGTGAGAACTGCGCAGCTGTGAATTACTGCTCTGGCCAACCCTGCCCAACGGTCGCTTGGATGTAGGGATGAGGTGGGTGAGGCTAGCCTCCATGGGAATGTCAGTAGCAAAATGAAGTACCTGATTTTGCAGATGAATTCCAGCAGCAAGATCACAGCACAAAATGCTGTCAGAAAATGAGATGATAAGAACCTCCTTCACCTCGGCCTGCACCTGGAATCCAATATTCAGCATTGTCCAATCTCTAATCTGATAAGGTCTGCGGCTACGATCAGCTGCTTTGCGATAGTCCTGGAAAGGGGACCGACCCATCCTGCGCCGACAAGGAGACAGGTTGCCCCGTGGTTTGTGCTGAGATTGACCCATGGCTGGCATGGAATTCTCACGAATTCTCTGGTGGAGGGAAGCCAAAAAACTTCCAAGGCATCAGTTTGTTGAGCCTGAGGGACCCAGCTGGAGCTAATACGTGTCATGAGTGTTCATGTTGGATCATTGTGGTGCAATTGTCCGAACACAAAATTGCGGTAGTAAGAGTTAGACATTATTTCAACATATTTCAACAATTTTCATCAATTTTCAACATATGTTCAGTGATTTAAGTGCATTCCATTCCACGAAACTGGTTGATTTTGCCGCATGGCACTGAGGATTACCAGTGCCATACGCCGCCAAGCTGCGAGGGCTGCACAGCTGTGAACTGGTGCTCGTCTGCGCCATGCCCTGCAAATTGCAAGGCGTCGGATCGGAGATCCGAACCTGCTCTGGCAATGATCTGCCCAACGGTCACATTTGTATATGATATGTGATTTATATATGTTATATATTGTTATATGATACTGTGTATATATATATATATGTATATTCTATATGTATGATTTACCCTCTGGTTATTTAACATAGCCATGGAAAATGGATGAAAATGGTACATTTATAGATGGTTTACCTATTAAGAATGGTGATTTTCCATGGCTATGTTAAATAACAAGAGGGTATATGATTCATCAAACAATATCCAATTTAATATGATGTCATATGTTGTTTCTCGCACAGTTACTATGGCGGGCCCACAACCACTCTGGTGATTGGACAGGACCATGAAATCTCCTGCTCGGCGCCTTCTGGCAGCTACTGTGCGGACTTTGATCAGGGATGTCCAGCTACCTGCAAGAACGAGGAGTACGAGTGCAAAAGAACCGGCCTAAAAGCTGGACAGGCGGACTCCCGATCCCGGCCTTGTGGTCGTGGTCAAGAGTTGAGAAGACTGAATAGTAACGAACATATCATGATAAAATTATACTTAATTATAAAACTTAAGTCTACTCTGTACTTCTGTGCATTCTGATGTGTCTCAATTCCTCCTTTAAAAGGTTCTCACATGTTAAATCATGTCAATCAGTCAATCAATTCCAACAATGTGGTGGCATCGTGGCCACAGAGTTTGGGCTGTCGACGCAACTTCGCCATCCTTCGCCTGTGAGGCAGGAGTCCATTATTGCTCTCCGGTCCCGTGCCCGCCAGTGTGCAATGAGACGGAAGTGCCCTGTGGGGACAGCGATGAGGTTGAATTCTGCATGCCAAAGGACGGAAGCATGAACCCATCATCAATCATTCAATCATCTCTTGTCTGTCCCTTTATTCTCCTCTGACTCTGGTCTGGCAATGCAGTTGGAAGAAAGAATTCACACTTGAGCCACTTGGTGCAGTATGTGCCTGCTTTGATTTAAAATTTAGAATGTTTTGAGTGAACCTGCCTCCTAGCTAGGATTCAAGGTGCGCCAATGTGGCTCTGATAGCTGATAGTGCCAGCAATGGATTGTCAACCAAAAGACTCTAATGATGGAACTAGAGCCAAAAAATCAGAAACGAAAGGGTGTCAGCTGAACCATTATTTGTGCTTAGTCCAGCAGATTCCAGAAGCCTAAGCCACTGTTTCTACACCACTACATGCCATTACAATCCATTACACCATATACGTGTTTGGTTTTGTCCCTATATACCCTCTCCTTTAAGCCTTAGGCCCGATAGTTTTTTTTTTTTTTGCCAGCTTCCAGGAGCAGGGTTGCCCAGTGAAATGTGCAGATTCCCAGTGATCCAGCCGCACAGAGGGACATTTTTGGAGCGTATGATGGGATTGGCATAGATTGGATATGATCGGATGCTTGCATAGATGGGCACAGTGAATCATAGTGAATTGGGATGAATTGGGCTTCTGCCATGTTTTGAAGATGAATGGATGGTGGTTGACTCCTTGGCAAGTATCGGTCAGAGAGTAGTTTTTTTAGCACCTGAATGGCTTTCCCATCGTTGCCGACTGCAGAGGTATACCTGTTCTTCACCGCCGGAGTGCGACAACTGCACTGGATTGAACTGGTGCTCTGTAGAAGCATGGATACAAAATTATGGAGTGAATGGCTATGAGTGGTTTTATGGTTATAAGTTATAAGATGTTATAAGATGATGGTTATAAGATGTTAAAATAAAAATATGAATGGTTATAAGATAAGTTATAAGTGGTTGATCCGAAGAGCCCTGGAAATCGAGGGGAAAAATATAAGGTCTTTGTGGTGTTGGATTTTCTATGAAACTGAGGCTCCGTGCCCAGTGCTGTGCAAGGTGCATGAGATTTCATGCAGCAGGCTCGCACATGCGCACCCTTTATAATGTATACTGTAGCTGTTGAGATACAGTAAACACGAGAGGTGCCAGCACAATGTACAACCCCCCTGAACAATTAACCTTAATAGGTAGACGGTAGTAGAGAATGGCAAATGGTATGCCATGGTTTGCTGGTCATTCCTGCAGTACCTTTTCCAATGTCAGGGGCAACGGCAGCAACTTCTGTGTGAACCGCACCGAAGGTTGCCCCGTGGACTGTAGTTCAGAGGACTGGCATGTCACATGAGGATTTGACTAAGCACATCTAAGCACACATAGCACACTGGCTGTTCCCAATTGGGTTATTGGTGGTCAGGAGTCAGGAGCAAAATATGACAAGTATTGACAAACTCAATTTTGAGGTTTGGTGTCTCATGTGCCGATAAATATTCAACCCACCTTCTTAGATTCAAAGTATGCTGCTAGCCACATCTAGCCACGGTTGTCATTGATCCTGGTCATAGCACCAACCAACAGAAATACAGAGTTTGCCACTTCTTTGAAAGCTCGCTTGCTCACCACATCTACCCAGCAGGAAACTGCATGCCACTGGCCTCCGCTGGCACCAAATCACCAGGGGATGAATTGGTGCTCCATGGAGCCATGCCCTATGACTTGCAATAGCAGTCAGTTGGCATGCCCGCAGGACAGGGTGAGAAAACGTGGGAAAACGTGAGAAATGTAGATGAGACACTGATGGGGCACTGATGAGACTGGGCCTGAGTTGGAATCCCTTTTGGAGTTCGACGAGATGATCGAGATGGGAAGGGCGCTGGGATGTGAATTCACTGCATGGCTGTTTCAACTTGCATCACAGTCTCCTTTTGCGAGAGGAGGACGGCAGCGGAGTGTGTGTTGATAAGGACTCTTGGCGGGAACCTGGTTTCTCATGGTTTATCAGGGTTTATCATGTGTTCATGATTTGTATTGATTTGGGTCATAACTTCCCCTTGTGTGCCGTGGTCTCCATTGCTTTGAATTCCCATCATCATCATCATCATCATCATCATCCAGAATCGTCGGCTTTTCCAATATCATCCAGCAGCAATTCCAGCAGTAATGTAGCAGCCTTCAGCCTCGTGGATTCCGAGGCAGAAGGCTGCCCGGCGAAGTGCCACGATGGCGAGTTCTCTTGTCATGCTCCGCCACCTGAGGAGGCTGAGATCCACAGCTTGGGAAGCCACCATCTTTGATGCGTAGAATATGGTAGAATCATGTTAAATCCATGATAATCCATGGTTTCTTGTAAATTTACCCTGAAACCAATCCATTGACGTAGATTTAGATTTCAGATGATTTCTATGGTTTTGTGCTTCTTCCCCTATCCAAACAGGCTTGGCCTGCTTGGATTTTGATGCTGGCCAGGGCGGCTACGGCAGCAACTGGTGCTCCACGGCACCGTGCCAGCCCAACTGCACCAAACATGAAGTGGCTTGTGGGAATGCCGACCACGTAGCTCGACAGCAGTGAGCCATGGCAATACAAGAGAGAGAGAAAGAGAGAGATCAATCGTTACCAATACCCCTGCGTACTGCTCTTCATTTGCATGAGATCATAGAGACCATATCAGATAATGAAAGACTGATCAAAACATGCAGATGTCTTCTCAGCTCGGGGGAGAGTTTCAGGTCTACACCTGCTTCGCCAAGTCAGATGGATGCCCGGTGAACTGCAGTCACGATGAACATGCTCCCTGGCTGGAGCATGAAGAATCAAGCCCACTCCATGACGACGGCTTTACCCCATCCCTTGGCACACAGCTTGACTGAGGCTTGCCACAGTGTTGCAGCTTGTAAGGGTTGCGTCGCTGTGTCTCGGCATTTGGTGGAACTCCAACTCAGCATCATTCTCACTTGTCCATTTGCCATCATTTGCCATTCTCAAAGCATATATCGAAGCTGTCACAGGGCTTTCACCGTTTGTTATGTTTGTTTCTAATGTTTCTGTTCGTTCTTCTGAGTGAAAAGATCAGCTTGGGACATGCTTGTGACACACGGGTCAACCCATCACCTCTGAGGTCAACTGGTGCTCGACGTCAACGTGTCCATCAGTTTGCGCTGAGGATGAGATTGCTTGCTCCATTTATGGCCAGAAAAAACATGGAAAAGGTGAAGGCGGTGAAGCTAAGCACAGTAGCTTGTCCAACCAGAACAAACTGTCTCAGATGGGTCACCTCAGCATTTGGGACATGGATTTGCTACAATTTGCTTGAAATCATCCACAAGGCTTGAACCCTTATCACTGTGAGACATCACTGACCTTTAATCACAAACATGTCTACATGTGATTGCGTGTGCCTTGGATTGCTCATGGTCATTTAGTGTTATATATTTACCTCAAATCATCCAGGGTACGATTCCTAGCACATCCTAGCACCTCACTTGTATGTGCTCCCCAGTTCTCCTGGATGTTCGGATGTGTGCTGAGCCTTGAACCGAGGCACGTTCGATTGCCGACCAAAGAAGGATGGTTGTCCAGTGGATTGTGGACACGACGAGAATGCCTGCTTCACTCCACCAGCTTGTGAAGGTGGCCGCTGCATTCATGGGTGTGATAATCTGGCAATATTTGGCATGGAGATGCATTGCCGCCTTGCCTGCCTAAGAAAAATTGTCAGCAAAAGGAATCACGCATCATCCAGGATCAAAGATCAGAAAGATCACCAAGGATCACCAAGGGTTCATTCATTGCTAATCTTGTTTTCAATTTGGAATGTATTCAGCCCCTGCCCCTCCCAAATTGTGTCACAGACTGCCTGGGCATGCACTGGTGTTCGAAAGAACCTTGCCCCCTCGTGTGCAATTCTACTGCGGCTTGGCTGCGATTGAAAGTGCACGGCCATTGTCTTCAACAGCTGCAGTTAATATCAGTTAATGCCTGCATTGTGTTTGTTCTGCCATGAATATGCTGCAGATGTTCGATCTGTCTCTCTTTACACTTTTTTTAAACTTGTGACATCTTGTGACTGGGTAAGTGGAACAGCTTTCAAACATCTCATCAGGATCTGCAGATGCGAATTTTTCAAGCAATGGCAGCTGTTGTTTGAATCATGTTGATTCACTTTGTATAATTAGCCATACAGATTCGGCAATTTGGCATGATTTTCTTTCCTGCTTCGTGAGGAAATGGGCTGCTTGTCGGCGAACGGCACCGAATTTTGTGTGGAAACCACGGCTGGTTGCCCGGTCAGCTGCAGAGATGAGGCGTGGTTTGGGATCCATGGGATCCATGATCCGATGGCTTTGGTAGGGGCTTCCATAGGCTATTGCCAAATGACCAGATGCCATCGGATCCAATGACCAACAACTTGTGGACTTCACTTACCCTCTGGTTATTTAACATAGCCATGGTATAGATGGCCCATAGAAATAGATGGTTTACCGAACTTGAAAATGGTGATTTTCCATGGCTATGTTAAATAACCAGATGGTATGTTTCTCTCATTTTCAGGAATATGTTTGCCACCTCCCACCGACGTGCGACGAGTGTGTGGGCACCAACTGGAGTCTTGGTCAGAAGGATCCAGGATACCTATGGGTAGGGAACAGTGTTCCTGCACCCTCGGAGGCCAAATTGTGTGTCATTTGTTTGGAGATGTTTCAAGTCTTGTCAAATCCCGGTTCCATTCCAGAAGCCTTCCCTCATCTTCCTTTTCATACTGTAGGTGCCTTTCGAGTGACGGATTAAACATGATTAAACGATATGCTCGGCCTGAGGAGTATCTTCATAGGATCTGCTCTGTTGCGAAAAAAGATCTCTGAGGTGCTCTGAGTCTCCGTGCGCTGCGACTCTGTCAGAACGGTGACTGGAGTCTGGAGAGCCTTCGGGCAGATGGATGAAACAAGAAAGGCCAAAAAAGACAAAGTGCAGATAAGTGCAGTGTTCACATTATGTGATCATGCTGAGTGAATCTGAGTGGTTTCCTGAATGTCATCATGTTTCAACGCACTTCTTCACGGCATTCTCTGGCTGGCTTGAGAAGACACCGGAAAATCTGCCGTTTGCAGAAGTATTTTGGCTTCAGTGATCATTATAGTTGGAATTTCCGGATTGAACGTGGTGACGCCATGGCACTCGGAGGTGGGAAGTTTATAGAAGTGAGTTCATTGCATGACCAGCTGCTATTCCTTCCGTAGCCGGGCATATGTCAAGCCTGGTTCAACCTTGTTCGTATGTCCCACTGCCGTGTACAGTAGTGGCATCGGATGGTATCGGTATCGTGTCTGTGGACACATTGTAGGCCCCGGAAAGAACATTGGGAACCTTTACATCATATTTTAATGTTCATCATGGCCATAGTTCATGCTTTCATGTGGCTTCAGGTGTCATAGACTTTCACCTGATTGTTCCGTATTCTTGGAGCAACTTGGAGGTCTTGCCGGAATCAACTGCCACTGCCAGTGGGGGCTGACTGGGCTTTTGGGTGGCATCGTCATCATGCTGGCTGCAGGTCAGGGTGTCCCAAAATCCGAAGGGGCGGCAAGTATCAGCAAGTTGTCCAACAGCTCTCTCGCTCACCTGAGAGAGAGAGAGAGAGTACGAGTCTCATTTCGAAACAAAAATCATGTATAATCTGTATAATCATGTTCATATTCATTCATTTTTGCTCGATCTTCATTCCTACTTTTTCTTCCATATAGACTGAGCATCCGGAAGCCTTCACGCATTTCTACCTAGACAGTGTCGGTCACACTAGAAGAATGGTGTGGAAGGTGCTACAAGTGCTGCAAGAATCAACGATGATTGCGATGTGGGTTCATTAAGCCATTCCCGCCACTACTCACTGCACCTCCCTACGCCCTCCCATGATGCTGCAAAGGCGTCTTCACTGCTTTGCCTGTCTTTTTTGGCTGGTTCTGCTACCAGTGGTACTACGCAACTTGGACAAACACAGGATCATTCATGACAATTCCAGATACTGTCATTCCATGCGTTTGAGGTCCTTTTGAAGTTTTGGGCAATGCTCACGTGTGACAATGAGGGACATCAGTGGGTTGTAGGGGCCTTAGCACATCTCGGCACTGCGATGCGAGGCCCTTTGCTGGTTCTGGTTCCTCCTCGGTGTTGCCATGACGGTCTTTGGAGCGTTCTACGAATGCTTCTGCTTCTCGCCAGTCTACAAGTCAGTGCAGGCACTGGAAAGATTGAAAATGATTGACATATGGTGTCTCTGCATGTCTCTGCATAATTTTGCAGAGATGCCATCATGGTCTTAAGCTGCAACTCCCGTCCATGCAGATGTGAGATAACGCGAGTTGAGTTTTGGACGAGAATGGCAGACATGGCTTCTCACAGTGTATCACCAGGCTATACCAGGCTATAGGCAAATATTGCGTTATATCGTGTCGGCCTTAGAGTCTGCAGGCCCGGGAGTGGGCGGAGGAAGATGGCTCTGGCCCAGCCTCTGCACCAACACCGTACATCATGATCCAGTGAGCCAGCGAGCCAGTGAGCTGGCCAGAGTTTCGCGACGTTTTTCTAGAGTGCTGAGTTGGTATAGGATGTGATTTGCTGTGCTGGGCGCCAAAGCCAGAAGGCCGTTGAACTGATCACTCAACAATATAACAATCCTAATGAAATACCGCAATATCTGCAATACATTGCAATAGGACGGGTAGGAGGGATCTGAAGCCTCGCACCCAGCTGAAGTCAGACGGTTGAATTAAATGAAGTAATGGAATCATGCATTCAATGTTAGTGAAAGTATTTGTCCTAGCGTCCTGCAAGAGTGTCTTCCAAGAGCGTCCAACAAGAGTGTCCGACACGAGGGTGTCTCAAGAGAGTCTTACAGAGTATTCCCCAAGAGTGTTTGCCGGGAGTCTCCCAAGTGTCCCACAGGAATGTGTTATATATTATAGTGTTTTACATGTTTGAACTGTTTGTCATGAGTTCCTCCTAAGGGTGGCATGGGCTATCCCAACGACATGCTAGCCATTTGGTCACAACAGTGTGCATGACAGGATTCTCAGATAAGTTGTTGTTAGCTTAGCTGCACTCATTCTTAAAATAGCTAAAGATTTAGACCTGGCTTTGTTGCCTGGCGATTCTCAAGCCAAAGTCGTCAGAGCTTCGGGCAGTGACCTAAGTGGCCACAGGCCTTTGCTTCAGAGACGAGTGCTGGCACCGAGACGTGTGTTGGTTTAAAAAAGTTGCCAATTTCCCTCATGTTATTTCTTTTCCAGTTCATTTCCATTCTATTCTGCTTTGCCGCTTTCTTGCCAAAACATGTCAAAACTATTCAAAACTTGATGTTGCGAGTTGCGTTTGAGTTCTTTGCTGATGTTTTTGTTCGGACATTGCTAGCGGTGTCCGTGAAGCGGCTGAAATCACACCTCCTCTCAAGGCATTTTTGCGGCCCCCAGTGATCATAGGAACTGGATTGAACTTGACGCCATGGCACTCGGAGGTGCCACAACGCTGTGATTCATGACCAGCTGCTATTCATGCCATAGAAATCCATCGAAGATGTGGGATTTCACAAAATATCACAGACTTTCACCTCATGTTTCCTTGGACTTGGAGGTCTTGCCGGAATCAACTGCCACTGCCAGTGGGGGCTGACTGGGCTTTTGGGTGGCATCGTCATCATGCTGGCCGCAGGTCAGGGTGTCCCAAAAACCAGCCGAGCAGCAAATTGTCGAACAATGACCCATCCCTTAAGCCTTAAACAATTATTCCAGGGTATCAGCTAGGTTATGGAATAATATTTGTTGGAATAATTTTCCTGGAATAATTTTTTCAAGGGGTAGGTATACGAGTATTATGCATCATTATTTTCAAAATCCCATATATCTCATTGAGTTCTTGGAATATTTTTTTTTGAAGTCAAGTTATGCCGGAATAATATTTTATTATTCTGAGGTATGTTGACGGGGGTATACCCTTAAGGCATCCCTCATGTCGAACGGCTCTCATTTGGGTACCTGAAACAGAGGTGCTGTGTGGTAGAAGACTATATTCTGCTCGGAATATCATCACACTGCATAGAGGTTTCTTTTACCTTCAATTTATATAGGTGCCCGACATGTCGCCTCATGGAGCACCTGATATATATATATATAATACTATGTATGTGTGACATTATATATCACATATATATAATATGTATTATATATATATATATATATAATTATACATATATTATATATTGTATAATATCTCTCCGTGTGTGTGTGTGTGTGTGATGTGACGCATTGTGACGCAACGCGATGCGATGCGATGAGATGTGATGTGATGATATGTGATTCATCATTGTTTTAGTATTTTATTCTTTCGAAAAGCGCGCACACACACACATATCGTACATAGGTGTTGATGAATTTATCTTCCACTATCTTGGGCCGACTTTTTCCACACTATTTGCTTACTGCAGGTGATTTTGTGCTGAATGGATTTACGACCTTCTGTGACGGGTCCTGAACCAAAACCCGACAACACATTTCAATATTGTTTCTCTTTTTTTGTTTTTCAAGAAATATTCTTTATATTGTTTCAGCAGTTGTTTCACATTTAAACATGTTTTCAGACATATTCTTTATACAATTGTTTTAAATCGTTGTTTCAAAAACATATTCTTTATTCAACAGTTGTTTTAAATTGAAACTATTGTTTGAACTATTGTTTCACATTGTTTCATGTTTGTGCCACATTCTTCGATCTTGGGACATTTACAAAAAATCAACTCTGCCACTTCGCATTGAAGAGTTTTTTTATTGGCAACTAGTTCAAAACCAAACAGCTGTTGGTCAAATATGGTCTCCACAAACCTGCATCTCTAGTTGGAAACAGCAACCGTGGAAGAGTTTCAAAGGGTTTAATTTCAGATTTCATGTTTGTTTTAGCTTGCTGCTGATGGGCTGGTGTGAGTGATGGCCACTGGCTGAAGTGTAGTGTATATATAATATTATATAATAATATAGGTATAAATAAATGAGCATGTATTAATATATAATTATATATATATAGATGTATAATTTGCAACTTTGACCGAAGTAGTAATCAGATAGGTTTCTGCTTATCTTGTCCCGGACAAGACGTCAGAATCAGTTTTGTCAGCGGAAATCTGCAGCAGCAAGAATCAGCAGTTGAAATAGACTGCATATAATGTGCATCCATACAGCCATTCCCGCCACTACTCACTGCACCTCACTACGCCCTCCCATGATGCTGCAAAGGCGTCTTCACTGCTTTGCCTGTCTTTTTTGGCTGGTTCTGCTACCAGTGGTACTACGCAACTTGGACAAACACAGGATCATTCATGACAATTCCAGATACTGTCATTCCATGCGTTTGAGGTCCTTTTGAAGTCTTGGGCAATGCTCACGTGTGACAGTGCAGTGGACATCAGTGGGCTGTAGTGGCCTTAGCACATCTCATCACTGCGATGCGAGGCCCTTTGCTGGTTCTGGTTCCTCCTCGGCGTTGCCATGACGGTCTTTGGAGCGTTCTACGAATGCTTCTGCTTCTCGCCAGTCTACAAGTCAGTGCAGGCACTGGAAAGATTGAAAATGATTGACATATGGTGTCTCTGCATGTCTGCATAATTTTGCAGAGATGCCATCATGGTCTTAAGCTGCAACTCCCGTCCATGCAGATGTGAGATAACGTGAGTTGAGTTTTGGACGAGAATGGCAGACATGGCTTCTCACAGTGTATCACAAGGCTAAGCGGCTATACCAGCCTAAAGGCTAGGCAAATATTGCGTTATATCGTGTCGGCCTTAGAGTCTGCAGGCCCGGGAGTGGGCGGAGGAAGATGGCTCTGGCCCAGCCTCTGCACCAACACCGTACATCATGATCCAGTGAGCCAGCGAGCCAGTGAGCTAGGCGGTCACTGGCATAAGTGGGCCAGAGTTTCGCAAAATTTTGCTAAGAGTGCCGCTGAGTAGAGTAGGATGGGGATTTGCTAGACGTGCCGGGTGTAGAGTCAAACAGCTGCAAGTGACACGTTTTGAGTTAAAAACAAAGGATTTTATAGGTTCGCTCACACGATACATGCTCGCCAACAGCAGATTGCCTGAACTTTTTGAAGAACCGCTCGTCCCCTCCCCAAGTTGGTTCCGGCCTGACTTGTGCTCTGTGGTAAGCCGCCCAGTGCAAGAAAGGCACAGAGTTATAGTCACAGTGCTGTTGGCACGTCAGTCTCGGAGAAACAAACGTTACAAGTGCTAGACACTGCCAGACACAGAGAAACAGGCCTAGCTTTTGATGCTGTTTTGGGTCACTGGATTTAGGACTTGTTTCTGGAAATTAATTTGGGGCAGTAGAAACTGATGCCGCGAAGTTCCAAACATGTGCATAGAAAAAGCGGCAATAGACAGAAACATACCGGACACATCTGGACACATATTTTATTCCTTTGAAGTGTAGGGCCTGGGGTTGGTGCTGGGACATTGGAAACCGTTCATTTGCTTGCTGCCTTCCCTTCTTGCTCAATCTGGCTCAGAATGTTCTACCACGATCTACTACTCCCAAAAATCCCTGAAGGCCTCCTTTGCCTCTTTGGAGGCGAAATAGTGGAGCTGTGTCAGCTGTGTGGCACAGCACGTGACCAGGCGCAGGCTGCCCAGGCTGCCCAGGCTTTTCATGTCGTGCCAGGCAAATCTACATCACAGGATGCGACTGGCAAGGTCGATCCAGAAAGCCAGTGCATTGGAGACGACACTTCGCCAGCACTGGGTGGCCGAAGTGGCATCGAAGTCGTGATTGGTTAGTGCCGTCCAGTCATGCCCAACCTGTCCAAGATGAGGCACTATCAGACCAAACATCCACTCCATTTGATGTACAAAGATGCTTGGCTTTCGCGTAAGTTGGTGCTGCTGTTTAGTACTCGTGCGGGACGCTCTATGGCGAGATTCTTTAAGGCTTCCATTCACGACTGTTCTACTGTAAGTAAATCACCTGTTACCTGGACACGAAGCACCTTCACCCGTCTTACAGTCCAACTGGATTAATGATTAATGACTCACTTTGACTTTGAGGATGTTCTAGATGAAGTGGCTGAAGCCAGGCAAGCCGTCAAACTGCAGGGTGTGGAAACTGTGAATCAGGTGGAAGGAAGACTCATGAAGACTCGCTTGCTCTGGATTGGATCATCCTGGATCATCCTGGATCATTCATCCTCATAGACTCACATCACATCATATCCTTTCAGCTGTTGACTGCTCCGATGCAGGAGCCATTTCGACCTGGCAAATGTTTGGTCAAATCTGGCACCATCAGGGAACATCTATCGGCTGAATGGCTTGGAACAGGCTTGGGACCTTGGGACCTTGGGACCCATGGCCCTGCTCAATGACTCAAAATCTATGTCAATTCCTATGATCAACAGTCGTTGCCATAGTTGCTCATGATTGTAGGTTGATTAATTCATGTTGTAGCTATTTCAAAATACTCTTAACATCTTTTTAACTAAGACTAATTATGGCCAAACATCTGAAGCCAATTTGCCAGCCCTGCACGTGCTTCCTGTTTTGGCTGATCGCAAATCTCCGCCTGTGCAGATGAGACTAGCCCATTGTGCTGACCTACAAGCACAGCTGAGAGATTTGGCAGAGGCTGCGGGAAGAGCACCCCCATACTGACCAAGTTTGGTGGACACAGTGACAATAGACAATTTCAGACAATTTCAACATACTTATCAAGATCTTTCAACATATTTCGACATACCTAAGGCATCCTAAGGCATCCTAAGGCATAGATCTTTAGCTTTGGATCGGTTTTTTCGTTGGCCAGGAGAGAGCTGACATCTTGGGCGATCGGCCTTTAGACGACCGCTGTGATGATTTGGTGAAAGCATTGCAGAAAACCAAGGCGCTGGTCTCGGTTCGGCAGAAAACCTCAATGGCGACTGAGTTTGGCCAGGTGGGACTTGCCCTTGGAAAGAGCGAAAAGGACCTGGTGGTTCCACAGATTCCGTCGCACAACACATTATATTACATTATAATTGTATTTATAGTTTAATAATGCTTACTTATATGATCTTATATGTATAATTATATGCATGTTTGTATATATATTTATATATTTATGTGCACATATATTTGGTATTGCTGTTTAGATCTGGATAAGGCAAAGGTTCAATAAACTATTCAAACAGAATTAAAGAGAGAGAGAGAGAGTAACATGCAGGGCTCCTTGGTTGATGATGATTTACATCCATTTGGTGACGCAGAATCATTGCAAAAGAACATGATCCGGAAAAATTGCATGGACACTCTCTCTCTCTCTCTTCTCACAGGCGTAGGAGCTAGAAGGCCTCATGCGTGTCCATCATGTTTGGCATTGGCCTTTCTTCGCCAGGACGAGGAGATTGGCTGGGACGATGATGTTCTTCAAACGGAAGGCTTTCCGGTCTTGGAGGAGTTCCTGGCCACATGGCTTAAGATGGCTGCACGGAAGGTATGTGGTCGCATTGGCAACATGACCCGGGTGCAGAAGCCAGCCAAAGAGTTCTATAGATATTTTTGAGGAAGTCTAGAAGTCAAACTTCCAGCTTATGGACAGATGCAGCAACAGTGGTGAGAGCAGTCAGAGAAGAGAAGAGTCAGAAGAGAAACAGACAGTGGAAAGAAGATCCAGGAGCTAGAAAAAGCAGAAAACAAAACACTGTGTTTTGCCAATGATTTGTGGCTCAGTATGGCTCAGTAGAGGCTCGCTACTACAGCGGCGGGTGCGGAGCCATCTGGTCAGATGAGAGCTCAAAAATTGAACGCTGTCGTGGCGCGAAGCACATTTCGAAGTCAAACTCTGAAAAGCACACCACGTTCGGACCACTTTTGGAAGTTCGGAGATAGATAGACAGAAAGATAGAAAGATAGAAAGATAGAAAGATCGATAGATCGATAGATCGATAGATCGATAGATAGACACATCGATAGATAGATACATCTATAGATAGATACATCGATAGATAGATACATAGACAGATAGATAGCTAGTCAGATAGATAAGTAAATAGATAGACAGACAGATAGATAGAAAGATAGATGTATAGATAAGTAGTGAGATAGTCAGATAGACAGATAGACCGACAGACCGACAGACAGATAGACAGATAGATAAACAGACAGACAGACAGACAGATAGAGAGAGAGAGAGACGCAGGCACCTTTCAGGACCATCAGTTCGCCCTGCCATCCATGAATCGCAACAACTCACCCCTCCTATAGGTTTCTTATCTTTGAAACTTCCGCCACCGCCCTGCGCGGCACTACTGGTAAGATGAATTAACAATGAAGTAACATGGATGGACAGAATATACACTGTCACATCATGTCAAGCTAATCTAAATTGCATGTGCTCAGGTGGGCAAAGTGTCGGTCGGCTGGCCAGTAGTGGTTCCTCTGACCCCAGTTGGATGGAGTGCTTGGTGGAACTCACAGCTGATTGGTTGCATAGCCACCTGGGCACGCTTTGTGCTCGAGCTGTTGTGAGTTCTGCACAGTGTCAGCGGTTGATGAGATCATTTGTATCAAAGGCAGGTCACCACAGCACTGCAGCAGCAACCAATGCAGAAGCATGCAGAAACTATGGAGCGGACTGAAGCCGATGTGATCTACTTCGCCAGGTCGCTTTTGTCCAAACCATCGGTCCAGTCCTGGTGGTTCTCAGCTTGTGGCAGGCCCGTACTTTTGAACTAAATCGGATCATTATGTGGCGACAGCCGTCCATCGTATCTAAAAGGTATCTATTCAGGCTTCAGAATGCTTCAAACTCTTCTAACTTAACATAGCATTTTATATTGCATATTGCATGGCATGGAGAGAGGCTGCTTGCCAGCAAATTCAGTTGTTGATGTTGACGAACTGCCTCCACTACCACATGCCCAGGGTCCTACCAACTATTTGCGCGATCCTTTGTCGACCTGGGAGCGGCTGACTCTTTCAAATACCTTCTGCGAGAGTCGTGCCCTCTCCGTGCCTCGTCAAAACAAAGAGGACCTCAATACATACTGCCTAAACATGGCAGTATGTAGAAGAAAGATGAAGAAAGGACGGCAATGGACAGCAGATCGCAGAAGGTCTCCATTTTCCAAGTTGTTACGATGCCGCAGAAACGATTCTGGTTTCTTTCGGTGCCTGGGTGATTTGAACGCTGTGAAATGCAGCCAAGGACTGGTGTACGGTCTTAATGGGTGTGATGTTCTCCTTTTTCGTCGTGGTGCAGCTGCTGAAGTGCGCTTGCATGTTTTTGTGCTGCAGCATTTCGCTGCTGAGAGTGGAAGTGTTTATCAATAACATATCAATAACATTCAATAACCAGATTCAGGGTTTGAAGTAGGCAGGCACGTTTTCTTCGTACGTTTGCGTGTGATTGCATGTTTACTTCCTCTGGCAGCCCCATTGGCGGCCATATCCACTCCAGTGACTTCGAGAACCATGGCTTATGGACTGACACACCCTTAATCTCTAGCCAAGGGGGTTAGGTGCAACAGGGTGCAACCCCTGTTGCAGCTGCATCGCGGCGGATGAATCACCTTTGGCCGATCCTATCTTGGTTGCCCACGTCTTTGAACGTGGTATTGTTACTTTTTTCCAACAGCTTGCCACTTCGTTCCACGTTCTTTTTTGCAACCTGACCTGCCATGCATGAGCCGCAGTGACGGTGCACCCGTTCCCCAATTTTGCCAGTTACGCTGCTTCGGAGCTGGATGTGCGGGGCCTTGAGCTGTGAAAATCTCGCACCTGCAAGCAGCTCCGCATCAACCCTGGGTTCTCCAAGGATGTGTACAAATTTGGTCGGTTGGCTGGGTGCACGTCTTTTTGGTCAGTGGCAGGCCAGGGGAAAAATATGAAAACATGGATTAAGTTTAAATGCAAACATGTTATAAAATGTTCAAGTCTGCCAGGTGCTTACATCAACATGTGGTGCGTTTGCGACTTAGTTTGCGGGGAAATCATGCTGCCAAGTACTTATTGCATCTTATTGCAAGAGTTACAACCCCTTCTATAACATTTTCAGTTTCCGTCATCATTTTGTCAAGCACGAGGTGCTTTGGAACATAGTTGCACTTCCTTTATCCTTTTGGCGAATGGAGCATGCTGTAGATGTAACTCGGCAAGGGCCTGGAACAGTTGCCTGCAAGTGAGTTCGGGTTTGAGCATGGAAGTTGGAAAGGTTCTGGCAGATGCAAGCTCCAGGTGTGAAGATTGTTTTAGCATTTTCCAATTTTCTTTATGCATGTATGTGGGTTTTTGTCCTTTGTAATTCTTTGTAGAAAGAAGATGAAAGAAATACCCTTGAATTTTCTGCAGCACATATCAAAGCCATACAATGCTATATATATATATTAGCAAATGGACGCATATCATATGGTACTCGTATCCTTTTGTGCTTCTTTCCGTCTCCACTTCATGGCCGATTGACACGGGCCTACAGGGCTGGCGTGTGCATCGGGGCCTAGGTGATCCTAGGCTCGTGGGGCCTATTGTTTATGTTCAATCTGGATGACCTGACTGGTGTTGCGGGCGAAATCTTGGGAAGTACTGATGACCAATTCCAGCGCTGTCTTTGCTGGAACTATGCATCTTGGGCTCAATTTGTGGTGTGGTGAGGGCATGTCAGGATTTCAGAATAGGAACGGAGATGTATTGGTAATTCAGCAGAGACACTTCAATCTCTTATAGCAACTGAGTAGATGGTGAGATCAGTGAGAAACCCTCGGTTTTCAGAAGAGTTCAACAGGCCAACTTGCTTGTCAAACATTGATCACTCTCGAACCTTGCTCACATCTCGCAGCCGTTTCGGCCACCCCTCGAGACCCGATAGTGAAATCAAAGAGAGAACTACCCCTTTCTAACTCATGTCATTTTGAGCTGTCCATATGCAGGCTGCGGCTTGGAAATCAATCCCCTGAATGGGAAAATCATTTACAAGTGGTGGATTTTCATTGATTTCCATGGTCATGACGTCATGTTTGATTACCAGAATACCTTCCGCCGCAGCTTGAACGCGTGCAAAGCTCCCGTCAGGCCAATTACGGAGCTGCGAGCAGCTCCAGGTTGGTACGCTCGAAGCATGCGTTCACGAGCATTCACGAGCATTCACGAGCATTCACGAGCATTGAAATCTTCATTTCATGCGGAACATTGCCGAACACTTGTTTCATCACCAGGCTCAGTAAGGATCCAGAGGAAGCCCGTTTCTTCAAGCGTGGAAATTCAGCGCCCCTCACTGCAACTGAGCAGCATTTAGGCCTCAAAAGCAGCCATGGCACTTCAAAATCATTTGATATCAACAACTTGTCAACAACCATGTGGAATTCCCTAACTAATAAGAACAATATTAAACGACTATCAAAAATGTTCTAAAACATTTCAAGACTACTACTCTAAAATCTATTAAAATCTAACATAAATAAGATATTATATTACTTATTCAATCTTATTCAATATTAATGTCGTTAATTATTCAACAACATGTTCATTGTTCGGAACTTGCAGCACCTGTCAACCAGGCTGGCCTTTTGATAGCTGATGTCGTTGGCGCTGGAGTTCTTGCCATGGGTTACTTGGAACAGACCTATTCGGAACAGAAGGGTTGGGTTGTCGTTAGGTGGCCAAGCAGCAGCTGCAGCTCAGGTCAAGCAGTTGCCCAGCTGGGATGGATGGTTGCGATTCCTGCCATCTTTTTGATGCTGGCCGCTTGCTTGGAATGAAATGGAATGAAACATGATGAAACTTGCAAGGGTTGATTCATGTTGATTCACAGAGCTCTGGACCAAGACCAGGATGTCCAGAATATGTCAGGGTGAGGGAATCATAGGTAATCCAGTTATATCCAGTTGACCAAGGCCATGAATGCTCACATTATGATCTTGGTATGGCGGGTGGCTTGACTTTCAGCAGATCAGTTCCACCCGCTGATGATCGTGTCCCTCGATGCACTGAAACTGGTGCCTGCTGAGGTCCAGAAAATTCACCCAGAGACTCAGCAGAAACGTTCCGTTGCGTCGTTTTGGACTGCATGATGCAATGATGCAATGTATTGCAAGGTATCCAAATATTCCTGACATATCCCTATATGTATTATTATGTATTTATGGATTTATGATTGATGCTGGGGAAATCATTGCTGCAGCATGTAGACGGATGAGTTGGCACAGCGACCCAAGTTGCAGGCCGCAAAGTCCTACAAAGATCTGGCATGCATGACCATGGAGCGTGCGCAACCGGAATTTCTGAACCTCGCGAAACGAGTAGTGACCCTTGGCATCACTATTCAGATCGACTTTCAGAACGTTTCAGAACGAAGATCGGAGGAATGCGCTTTTGAATGCTTGAATGATCTGGCATTTGCGTAATTATTTGAGAGTGAAAAGCTAGAAGAGAGTAAGAGAGACAGCTGAAAAGCACCTGACGTGCTGTTGTCGCACTTGCACTGGAAAAGTGAAGTAGCCTGGTGTCTCTCTTTCGATTTCTCAGGGTGGTTGGGCAGTACACCTTCATTTTTGCTACTTTATCGCTCTATACCCTCAGTATCGGGCAGGGACTCGGTATGCAGCTTGGCCGCAATCTGCGGGATCGAATTCAAACGCCTTTTCTGTTTTAAAGTTGTCAGTTTTTTTGGTCTTGATAACATCCAATTGACTACCCATCTTTCAGCTCCAATGGCTGCGAAACGCTGTAGAGGTTCTTCTATGATCTTCATAGTTGCCTTCCTATGGTGACTTTCATTGGCTGTATGCTGCTGCTTCCAATGAACACTTCTGCACGGTTCTTGGGCTCTTTCTCTGGCTCCGTGGTGTTCAACTGTCTTTGCACAGTTGGAACTGCACCTGGGCAGGATATGGCAGGATGGATCAGGATGGCAGATTCCATTTGGATCATTTGGGCTCTTGAACTGTTGGAATACTGTTGGATTTCATGGATGAAACACATTGAAACACATTGAAACAGAAGTCATTAAACATCATTAAACATCATCAAACCATGCAGCCAGTTTTTGATATCCAAGATGACCCAGCTCCAGTTGAGGTGCTGATCCCCATTCTTTGGTTGATGCATGAAGGCCGGGAAAAAAAAACATGGAAAAAGATGGAAAAATAACCATGGGAGTAAGGGCGCACTGTAGATGTTTGTATGTTAGATGATGTTAGATGTTATGGTGATAATCAATGTTCCTTACTGGTGATGTTCTTTTGGTGGGGTTTGGAGAGTATTGTCATGCCAAAGTGATGTTTGCTTTAGATGACAGGTATAATTGTTTGGACCGCTTGGGTTTTACGCTTGGGTTTGGGTCTCTGATGTTTATCCATGTTTATCCTTTCTCCCTTCCAAGTGTTCAATGACTGTTTTAATATGTTTTAATCATAGAAGCCTGTGCGCCTCGATCAGAAATCTGTGTCTCCCAATTACAGAAATCCTGTCTCCGTGTCTCCCGATCACAGAAACTCGTGTTCGCCAATCACAGAAACACCCGTTCTTCAAGCACAGGTTCTTGATGGTTCTTGTAACCTTGGACAGTCTATGATGCTGATATATAATTCAAACATGTTGATGAGATCGAGTCGAAAAGTTCAAAGTATGAGTTATATATGTGCTTGACCTCATTTTTGAAACAAACTCAAAACATCAAAGAGTTCATCAAACAATGTCATTTACTATTTCTCCAACCGTAGAGGAAGAGTCGACTGAATTCAGATCTTGCGAATTCAAACATGTATTCATTGGAGGTTTGCGTCAAACTTTGCTTCACGCTGATTTTTCCCACAGTTTGATAAGCGTGGTACAGATGGTAAAATCCAGTATGTGTCGGACAACCGTCACGGAGGAAAAATGCTTGATGCGGTGGATAATTGGTGTGATGAAAGCTATGACAGAGTGAAACTTGGAACACTCTACTTTCCAATAGAATTTTAGATTGACCGAAATACAATTAAGTGAATATGAGTGAAACTGATTGATTATTTCACAATATCTTAACAACATGTAGTGCTGTATAAAGTAATCACCCATCCAAACGCTCACACAAAGCAAAACAGCAATAACAATTAAGGCACCTCATCTATTCATTCCAAACATCACCATATCACTTTAGCATCAAACTATCCGCCACAACTCAATCTGAAAAAAACATCAAATTCACGAATAAAACATGATAAAACATGGAACCAACAGAAACCATAACAGACAACACATTAACATCTACGCCCTGAAACCCCAACTTGCATTTTTTCCTCCAGGACTCCCTTTGGCTTCAAACCCTAAGGGCTCTGAATGTTTGTTGATATTTGGCGCATATTTTCGTTCAATGCTCTTCATAGTGGTAGTTTTTGATTGTTTGTCACTTGCATCAGAGGAGAGGTTTTCATATTTGTAAGGCCATGCAACAGTCCCATTTTTAGACAATATTCGACAATTGTCAGAGTCACAATGTTCACTGGAAGGTGTGGAAGTCACAAGACCAGCACATAGCGAGTTTGTCGGGGTGGCCAGCCAGCTCTCTTTGAGCTCTTTGGTCACGTCTGCCAGGACCTTACAGGACCTTACCTGGGGGGTCCCTGGGGCCCAGATGCCAGGCATGGAGACATTGGTATCATGGGATGGTGACATAAGGCCAGTACCTTTGCCTTTGCTTTCAGCGGACAGCTCCGGAGCTGCATTTTTTTGGCATTTTGAAGATTTGACACGATCAACACGTGTTTCGGAACTGCTTTGACATGTGTGCTCGGTTTTAATGGAGAAACATGGAGAAACTATGAGAAACTGCACTCTGTGGTTGCCTTATGTTGCCTTCTGCCCTCAGGTTCCTGCTTTGTGAGATCATGTCAGAGATGGATGACCTCGAAGAGTTTCCCAAGGCCGCTGCATTGCTCCATGCGTAGAATTTTTCTAGGAGTGGTAGGACCTGGTAGGATTGTTTCTATGAATTCTTCATTGACAGTGGGGTGACATCAAGATGAGACGTCGCTACCGAGTTGCTTTGTGGCAGTGTTTCAAGATTTCATCGCCGTGGCTAGCAGCTCAGGCATACCTCGTCTACTCCCTGCCCTTTCAAGCAGCCGCTTTCCTGGGCGTTGGTCTTTCAGTCTATTACTTCCGAGGAGACCCGCTTGAGACCTCCGTGGAAGAAGCATTGCAGTGATGCTGTAGTGACACTTACACCTTTGGTATGCTTAAGTAGCGCGCTGGATACATCTGGATACACAATGATACACAGCGCTCATAGCGCTACCAGTACCATTCAGATGATTCAGTGCCTTTGGTGATGGGTCCATGTCCACATTGTCCACTGAATGTGATGCGGATCTGCCAGGAAGTGCAGCTTTGGGTATGATCGTTCAGGAGATTCCCTTTGGCTTCATTGAACGACTAGCTGCATCCTGCCTCGTGGGCCACATTCTCATCACTTATGTGGGCAGCTTACACACAAGACTATTGAAATCTATAGGATACCCAAATCAATCCAACGTTGTCCGAAGATCCAACATAATTAGATTATAAACGCTTCTGTTTAAACATTTTAAACCGTATTTCCACTTTCGTCATGTTGTATGGCCTTCTACGTCCCTTCGGTGCACTTTGAGACATCTTTGGAAATGGAACAGTGGCATTTGACCTTGTGCGATTTGCACCTGTGCAGCGCATTGCTTCCCTGGGAGGTGATCAAGAGCGTAGTGCTTTCCAAGGGCCTGCTAGAAGAATTTGAAAAAAGCAAGATCATTGCAAATGGAGACACCTGGCTTTCATGGTACTGCATGGCAGCTCGGTTGCAATCACTGTGTTGGACCTGATGGTGCACTGTTTGTCTCATGAGTTGCGAGTTTGGCGTTTGACATGCGTTTGAAACGGTTCGAACTTCAGCCCTCGGGCCCTGATGTTGGCTCAGATGGTTCTGATCGTGGGTGCTTCTTGGTTCATGGCCCAAATCGTGCCCTTCTTTGCGGACTTTGTAAGCTTGCTCGGCGCGACCCTGACGCCGTTGATTGCATTTATCGTACCACTTCTGCTGTATGGATTGTGTATCAGCACGAATGATGCTCACTTGCAGCAAAAGCCTATACCATAGCCAAGTGTCCCAGGGAGTTTGAAGGAACTCTTGGTATATTTTGTTGTGGCCCACTTTAGAGGAGATGCAAAAGGCATGGCCTTCCTAAAGCGCGGAGCATGTTGCTGAGCTGTTGCCATTTGTCGCCCCAGGATGCGAAAGCAAGTGTTTTGGAGAAGGCTGTCATGGCACTGGAGCTCCTTCTTTCCTGTGTCGTGTTGGTGTACGGTCACTTGGCCATGTTACCATCTCCTTGAAGTCTTCGGGAGCTTGGGATGATTGGGATGATTGGGATGGGAAGGGAATGATGGGCCTCGAGGCACTGCATCCACCTTGGTAAATATCTTCGAGAAATGGGATCAGTATGGATATCCCTTTGCCTGCCATTGCCAGAATCTTTGGCATCTTGGCTGCACTTTAAGGATGTTTAAGGATGTTTGGTTGGCTCATAAATCCAGCATCTCCGCATCTTTTTTTTGGAGGGCTCTTATTCAAACATGTTCGGACTACTTAGAGTAGTATGAAGAGTTCCCTCGGCCCTGTTCATCACAGCCAAGTGGGGCCTAAGGAGGACCTGCTCTTGCTCACCCAACAGGATGGAATGCCCAGCTTAAAGCTTTTGAAAGTGCAGCTGCCAGCTCAGACCCGAAGTTGTACCACGATTCTGATTTTAGAGCCATGGACTCTCTATACATCTTGATTGTATGTGCATGCACGCAGGAGACAATACCAGGCGTTTTCTTTGATGATACTACACGAGAGCCCTTGAGGTCCTAAAAGTATCCTGTGAGGGAATCCGAGTCTCTGTCCTCGTCATGGGCATGGCAGGATCAATATAAAGTTCACTTGAGTCTTATGACTTATGATGCTTTGAAGAAAAAGTGCTTCTGCAAAACAGCGGCTTGGGAGCAGCCAACTTTGTTGAGTTCGAGTGACTCCTGCTTTTAGTGGTCGATTAATGGAAGATGTAATTCAGGGAGAGGCCTACAGTAGTTTCCGCCATGCTGTACGGCATTCTTGAAGCAGGATTATATATGCATCAGCCGGAATTTTGAAATTTGAGGGGTTCACCACTGTTTGCACCAACCACTGCATGGGGGGGCCAAGCATTGGCAGATGATCCAACAACAAGAGCTGCACAGATGACTCAAACCTCCACCAGTGACCTGCCAAGCGGGAAATGATTTTGCAGTGGAGGTGGCACTCTTCGTCACACATTTCTGAACTCCAAGATCAACCTTGTAATATTAGCAATTTGTTCTCCCAATCAAGTGTGGTGATAGTATGGGCCCAATTCAAGACTATCCCATATATCAATATCAATATATATATATATCATTTATCCATATTTATCCCGCATTTTCAACCCATTTAATTGACATTTAATTAGCATTACTCATTTTGATCACTTGGGTGTTGGTTGAACCACCCTGGTCCTCGCCGCCGAGGCTTTGCTGTCGCAATGCCCGGTGGAGTTGAAGGATGTTGTAAACCCACAGGACGCCCGACCCGGAGCCATCTTGGGTGAAGAGCACTATCGGATATAATGTTATTACCCATAGGATCCATGTATGGTATATATGCTAACATTTGGGGTATATTGATGGTCAATGTTACCATATATAGCATACATGGATCCTATGGGTTATACATGATATAACTAAGCAACGAACATGATATATAGAACTATAATGGTATCTAGTGGCCACCAAATTTCTATTAAAATCTATTAAACTAACATATCATGATGCCTATGGCTTCGGAGAGACTTAGTGACTTGCATCAGCCAAAAACTCTGAGAGCTGCTCAGCTAGTGCCAGATGTGCCAGGCTTCCAGTGCGGACGACTTCTGGATCTTCACCCTGACAGACAAAGCGCATCTGGGACCCAGAACAGAGAGAGAGAGAGAGAGAGCAACTCCAGGTACAATCCCAGACACAGCCTGGTGCGTGAGAGCACTATCCAGTTGAAACCGTAAGTTCCGGCTTGTAGTGTGAAATCATCATACTGAGACCTATATTACTTATATTACTAACAATAATTGATGAAATGATGCCCAGTTGCGCAAGGGCACTCCAACCACCATGAGATCGCGGTGAAACTCTACCACTGGCAGGTTCCAACATGGGCTGCTGGAGCTGTTCTAGGATCAAAGCTTTGGAGCCACGCCGAGGGACAGGCTTCAACAAAAGCGGTTCATGCAGAATCAGAATGAATCAGAGGTTCTTTTAGAGGCACAGAGTGAGACCTGATACAGCAGTTACTCAGTAGTTTAGGTTTCTTGTTTCTTTTTGTATCATACTTTACCCCTTGAAATCGAAGTGATGTTTGACAAACATTCCGACTTGACATGGCATAGATGGCAGACCAGAGATTAGTTTCACAGGCCAGGGATGCCAGCTACATCCAGCTGCATGTTATGTGAATCTTATCGCCTCAGCACGGGCCATGGCCAGATTCAATGCGATTGATGGCGTTCGTTCGGCTTCTTGGACTTCGTGGTGCCGGTCGGGCCTTGGAGTGGGAAGGCCGTAGCGCTCTGTGCCGACGTGCCTGCCCTTTCAATTCAGCCTGGTTTGGAAAGTCGGTCGGAACGTCAGTCGAATTCCGATTTTTTGTTTGGTTTGCTTTTATTTTCTGCGCGTTACAAGTAAGATTCAAAGTGTAGTTTCAACGGGTGATTATAGAGTGGTTGGGGGCATTCGACTCTATCGCTGGTTAGGCCCTGGTAAAAGCACAGTCAATCAGAGTCAAACACTTCAGCAATCAATTATTTTTGAAACACATAGCGGTTTGTGACTCACTTCAATTGAGGTGCAGCCTCACAGGCCAAAAAAGTGAAGCCCAAAAGGCACCTAGATGAGTTCCCCAGTGGCTATCAACGGGAGAACCCCATGTCGTTTGATGATTCGAAAGAGATTCTGTTTGAAGACATCTTTGAAGCTGGCAATGGATCCGAGAGCTTCAACTCGGATCAGGATAGTCAGGAGGAATTCAAAACAGAGCCAGTGGAAAGCAAACCACCACCTTTGGAGGATGCAGAGCTTCCTAATGCCAATTTTCTAACTTTGGCAAAGGACGAGTTTGTTTGGGCTGTTGGTCGTGCTGCGACTCTGAAATTGTCACCTGAGTCCCGGGTATGGAAAGATCTGCCCCATGCAGTCCATGCCTTTGGTGGCCCTGGAGACTTCACACCTTCAGAGGTGTGCAGATTGCTACAGGCGCTTGCTTATGCTCCTGCAGATGCTCCAATCGACAAGAAACTCCTGCAGCGACTCTTCAAAGTATTCGCGTTAAGAGCGAAGGAGTTCTCAGATGAACGGCTCATGCGAATCATGTATGCCTACGGGAAGCTCTCGTCCAAAAGGGGCCTCTCGCTGCCACGCTTCATGGACTTCGCAACCAGTGAAGTTGTAGAGAGGAATGCTACACTGCGCTCCTGGCGAAAGGTGCGAATTTTGGAATCCGTGGGCTCCCTGCCAGAAGCTGGACGGGAGTTCAAGACCCTGTCACTTGGCCTGAGCAAATGCTCCGATATCTGATGGAGAGGTTCTCAATGTTCTCAGATGCTTCTTACATTGTCTAATGTGTTCCAAGGTGCAGCTAGTTGATGCTAACTATGCTAACTGCTGGTTGCAGGATGTTGCAGGTCAATTCGGTCGGCTAGAGGTTCCCAGATGTTCCCCTCACAAAATTCGGCGATATTTTACGGTTGCTAAGGCTCGTTGCTCACATCATGAAGATCGGAACTCAACAGCTCGACGCAGAGTGCTTTGCAAAATTTGTTCCAATGATTGTGGACACGAAGTACCATGAGCGTCCTGGAGCTGTTGAAAGGATCAATGCTGTGTACCGCCGCAAACTGAAGCACGTGCGCTTTAGCAATCCTGATGCTTTGGATTTGAGTTAGGCTTTTTTTTAAACCCCCTCGAGCCTCAAACTAGTCACAGAAAATGCAACGCCTCATACTCTGTATACCACAGGTGGAGGAAAATCGGGGGTCTTCAATCTGACTTAGTAAAAAACACCAAGTGATATAAGTGATGAATTATTGTTCTTGAAACTGCGGAATCTTGCTCCTGCTGTATATTTTTTCATTGTTGTAGGAGCATCCGCCTTATCCCACCATTTTTGATGTTGAGAGCTGGTGGTGCATGATGGCGCATGCGTGTGCGAACTCTCGTGATATCTCGTGCTTCACTTAGGAATTGATTCTGGCATCCGGCATGCCTCTCTTCCTCTTTGATTTGATGAAAACCTCTGTCTTAAGCCGATGGTTGGATCGCCTCTCACGCTTGCACTTGCCGCTCACTGCTGGTGCTACAGTCCAAAGTGGCTTGATTTTCGTGGCTGGTGCAAACCAGGATTGGCTGAAACCTGCAGATGCCGCAACTTGTTCAAATTGGTGCAGCCGCCAAATTGTTTGAGCTGATTTGTCTTTTGAAAGCTTCCACCCAGTGTGCAAGCAGCAAGGATGCCCTATCCTCCTTATGCCCTGTCTTCCAAGCAACCCCTGTAGATGCTGATCACCTCTGACTATTCTGAGTCATTGCTGCCAAGGGGCGTGCATCAAAAAACTTGGAAGCGCTGAAAATGGTAGACTTTGTGTTGCAACATGAGCGCCCCAGCAGCTTGGAAGTTCTGACCCCACAGGGACTGCAACTCTTGGCAAAAGCACGTGCTACTCCTTTGGAGCCACCTGATGACCATGCAATTTGTCAGCATAAAGCAATCTGTTTTCAGGTGTTGAGTATGAGGAAATCTCCGATCAGAGCAGGCTTCAGCCTTTTGTTTCAGGAGGTCACATCAAGCTGACATTACTAATCTTATATTAAATTACTGTAATTTGTCATTTAATCTTTGTGGGGCAAGCTCGATACCGTTGCCGGAAGGACATGCCCGAACTTCCACATGTTTATGCTGGCCTTTCCAAGCTCTTCCGGAAGCTCGGGGTGCTTTTGCATCCAACCACTTGTGGCCCATACCTGCTGGAACTGGCAGATCCTTTAGGCCAACTGGTGGTTGAATGGGATAGCAGCTGGACGTTGTATCCCCCCTGGCGCCAAGACAGGCACCGAGAGTTTGTCCAAAGGAAGCATTTCCATCTTCGAGCAGAGGGATGGAAATTGATAGTGATACCTTTGGACACTTTCTCAGCTCTAAGTTCTGACGAAAAACTTGGTTTTCTTGACACTTTCTGCAACGAACAGAAGCTGAACTACCTGCGTGTGGGCAACATGCCTGAAGCAGGCCAAGTAACCGAAGAAAAGCAGAGCGCTGGGGTGTGGGGTCACCGCTGAGCACACTGTCTTCAAATTTTGTCTTCAAGGCCTCCCTTCAGTAGTCTTATAATGTCTTATACAATATCTATTTGGTGCATACTGTAGCATAGCATAGAGAACATTTTGATTCCACTAATTCCACTCCAAGTAGAATTCATTGTAACTGCTTGGTATGTGTCAAAGCTTGCAGAAACACTTCACCTTCCAACCCAGAGATATTATATTGATGAATATAGATGATCTTGGATAAAATTGATAAAATGTTATGACATGTCATTATTTTTCAATATTTTTTGCATCTTATCTAACCTGCAGAAAGCAATTTCTCCCGCACCACCCCTGCCACGGGTGACTTCAATGCCGCGTCACAGCGCAGCGACTCAGGATTCGCTCGACCCGCTCCGAAGAGAAGGCGAACGCACTCACCAGGGTCGCCGCGTCCGAGCAGCGACTTGGAGAAGCTGCGGAAGTTAAAACACGGGCAGATGGTGGTTAATGATACTCTCACTCTCCATCGCCCTCTCCGGGAGGATACTATATATATGTAATTAATTATACTTGGCAGCATAATGGGTAGGTAAACATTACCAATGCATGCGAATGCCATAATGAGGTATATATAATATAATTATATATATATATATTTAGATACATCATGAAATGTGTTATATATATATATCATGAAACATCTCTGTGTAAGCCCAGTCCCAAACCAAAACAATCATGCCCGGTACATAGAATGCATAGAATATGTAGAATGCACGTTTGACTTCATGGCAAAGCCACGTCACCCTGCTCAGGACGCCACTGCTGGATTCTTGGTCGCATTGCTGCTGCATATGTTTCTTTGAATATTTCTAATGATGCATGCGTTCTTCGACATCCTCATCATCAATTGTCGTTTGTGCTGAATAATTATATATCTATAGTCTATATTAAAACTATTATGTTTTATTATTATATATGTAATGAATTAATTACGTATCACACATTTCTTTCTCCAAACTTTACGTTTGGATGCCGACAAGTGCATACATTGGGACAAGTGGCAAGCCTGAACACAGAACACACCCTGTCGCTAAATACTGCCGGTGGGCAACAAAAGACACTGTCTCGGTTTGAAACATGGTTGTGCGATGCTGTCGTGCGACCCTTGGTGCTTTGCATTGCTGTCAAGTGCCTCCTAAGACACAAGACGCTACAGTAGTGCGCTAGTTTGTCGAAATTCAAAGTAGAATTCCAGGCCAAAAGTGGTGGTGACCGAGCCAAAGCTGCAAGAAGACTGCCTGTCAACATGCGCCGAAATAAAAACATCGCAAAAGACCGCAGAGCTGTGGATGATGGATTCCTAAAGTGAAAGCAAGGTGATCTAATGCGATGCATTGTGGATTTGCTTACAACTTTATTGAACAAGAGAAGATGCTGAATTGAAACCGGGTTGAACAGGTCGGTTTCTCATGACATTTCATGGACCACCAAGCTCTCATCATAGACAACACTGATGTATTGATCCACCAGATTCCAGAAGCCTTTTGCTTCCAAGGGCTTCCATCAATGGACAGCATGCGGGGTGCTATGCGTTTCTCCCCTACTGGCTATGTGTACAACTTGCCCAGCGCCAACACTGTGACAGCGGTGGGCCGTGAAGTCAACTTATCCTCTTGTTATCTAACCTGGCAATGGAATTATTATCATGGAACATCCATGACTTCGATGCAAAGCAACATGTGCAAACTGATGAATTCTTTTTGCCATTTTCGATTGCCAGAGGATTTGGACCAGCATTTCATGGATGTAGAATTGGAACTGTATGGGATCTTCTTTGCATGTGTGCTGCTTCTCCTGACTCCTTACCCTATCTTACCATGTTTGTTGCTTGCAGTAAAAGAACAGGGTTTCGAACGATGTTACAAGCGCCACTTTTTGAGAGAACCATGCAGATGGGGGGTTAATAATGGATTAACAGCCGAATGCAATTGGGATCCGGTCCTCTTTGACTCTTTCCGCCGCGCTTGGCGAGGCAGCTCTATGGCGGATGATTGTATATGTGTTGCGGCTGATGCAAGTTCTGCTGCCTCTGCACCTTGACCAATGTCGGAAAAGTAAGATAGTAAGTGTCCGCCGGAGGGAAAGCCAGCTGATTGACCAGGTGTTGCTACAAGTTGCAATGTCCCAAGATGTCCCAAGATTTTCAGCACAAGTCACTTGACAAGTCCTTGTATCATACTGTATGACATTTTTTGCTTGTGCCTTGCCTGGCAAGATTCCCGGCCTGCGCATGAGATTGCATGAGTATGGAAAGCGATGGAAAGTGCAATCTTGGAAATCTCTGAGGTTCTTCGTCGTTAACAAGCCTTGCCTGCCAGACATCCCTCTGAAAAAGTGACTGTTCAGAACCGGCCTCGTCTCAGACGCCTTTGGAAAAAGTGCCGCAGTGCGTTCAGATTTGGTAATTGATTCAATTGAATGAACATGTGAAAAGATTGCACTTCAACTGCAACTCTTTTGCGACTTTTGTGTTTGTCCACTTGTGGTGTCTTGACATTTGCAGCGGCTAGCTCAGAGCTGCTTGCAACCACTTGTCCAGAAAAAATCCACAAAATATCACAAGGATCTCGGCCTAGGCAGCCCCAAGAAAAGATAAGCAAGTTAGAATGCTTTTATTGCAAAGCTCCCTTGGCCAGCTCGAGCCCTCCAGAAACATGCAAGTGACATGGGTGACATAGGAGTTTGAATGCAAAAGAGCTCCAAAAGCAGCCCGGATCGTCTACAGCGTTTTGAATTTGCCTTTAAAATACCTTGGCGCAACCAGCTGAATGGCGCTATGGCGAGCCTCGCTCTTTGGCTTGGGTGTTGATTTTTCAGGAGGGGGAACGGGACAATTGAACATGATAAACATGGTCTGAAAGCAGAGCGGCAGCTTCGTTCACATAAAATGCCGAGGAATTTGACCATAAATTGACCTATATTTTTGTATTTGCTTTTTGAATCAGAGAGAGAGAGAGAGAGAGAAAGAGATGTATATTATGAATATATACATATACATTATATATATATATATATATACATATTATACATAAACATACATAAACTTGGGGCCTTGCCGTGTTGCATCGCTGCTAATTAATTTTAAGATTTTTAACTCTAGACATTAGTCTCCTGTTAGAGGCCCTGAACAAGTGCAGGAGCCAATGCAGCTTCGACAGATCACGTGGAAGCTTGGTTTTTGACTTTGGCAAGCATTTTGAAGCGACATTCCATACATGGAATCTCCTAGGCACTTCTGGGCTGGGCTGTGTTTTGAGACCGTAGATGCGTAGCATCACTGCCAGGGCCGGAGCAGTGGTAGCTTGTGCTGCCGCAAGGTTTTGAGGCGGGCAGCCGGCAGCCTGCATATTATGCATAGAGTGCCCAAGAGCAGTATAGCGGGAATTTGACCATATTCACTTATCAAAGCTAGCGGCAGCAAACTTGTCTGAGCAAGTTCCCGAGAAGCGACTTAAAGTGACACCAGTTGAAGCGTCGTTGAAGCGTTGTTGAAGCCTCAAGCTCCAGCACTTTCCGGCACTTTCCGGCACTCTCCCTCCCTTCGCGGATCGTGGCGTTGCTCCATGGCACGACGCACCTTCGACCTGGCAGAACGCGATCCCAGGGAGGCCAGGGAGCACAGCCCCATTCGTAGCAGGGCCGAGCTGGAGGCCATGATCGTTCCGACGGAGTATGAACGCCGTTCCTGTGCTGGCACGGTACCACGGCTTCGTGCCATGGAGCTACGAGAAGCACGGAAAAATCCCAAGGTGCGATTGGGGGATGAGTTGTCAGCAGCGGCTGCGTCCAATGACGCTCGAAAGGTCCAGGCTTTGTTGGATCAAGGTGCTGATCCAAACTATATCAACTTCATGGTGAACTGTGACCATCCGTTGTGTCGTACCAAGAGTGCTGAAGTGGCGAAGGTTCTACTTGCCCACCCCAAAATCAATGTCAATGTAAAGGACATGAATGACTACAGCATTTTGAGTAACATGGTGCTCCACAATAGACACAATGTGGAGTTGGTGGCTGCCATTTTGCAGCACAAAGATTTGGATGTCCATGCAAGCTGCCCCATCCAGACAGCCGCACGCTTTGCAAGCGTGAACATGATCCAGAAATTGTTGGAACATCCCAACTTAGACATCAACGACCGCTGCGGCCTGCTCCATTGTGCCATGAAGCGCACAGATCCTGTGGCTGTAGATCTAGCAGCATGGCTTTTGCAGCATGACACTTTGGATCTGAATCTGCGCAGGGAGGATGGCACCACCGCCTTGATGCACCTCAGTGGTACGGACTCAATGACAATTGAAATTGGTGAGAATGAAACCGTGAAGCGCAAGAAGATCGCAGCACAACAAGTCCAGATGTTGAAGATGCTTTTGGTGAGACCTGACTTGGAGGTGAACGCCACGGACTCCAAACAGCTGACTGCTTTGCATCATTTCAGCATTGCTGGGCGAAGCGATTTGGTTGAGCTTTTGCTGCAGGATGCCAGGTGTCTCCCAAGCCTCCTTCAGCACGATGCCGAGGGGCGAACTCCACTGGACGCCGTGATGGCAGAGAAGAACCTGGAGCGCAAACCCTGGGCGCCGGCACCGAAACTGGCGAAGTATGATGAAGTCATTGCGCTGTTGACCAAGGCGATGGAACGGCACAAGGCGGAGTTGAAGAAACTTTGTCCTGCTGAACTGTCGAAACATCCAGGCACTTGGTCGATGGCAGTGGAATCCCTTATGACATGATGACTGAATGTTATCAAGCAGGACCATGTACAGTGAGTTGTCCTGTCTTTGCACTGGCTAAGAGCACGAATGATGCGAGAAAAGCGAATTTGCCAAGCTATACCAAGCTGATCCAGCTGCCATTTCTCGCCTCATTTGCCGCGCTCATACTGTCCTGCAGAGGCCCGGCTTTGTCCAGGACTATGCCAAGCGGCCAACCGAAGATCTTTGGCCACCTTCTTGAGCTGCTCTCAGCGTGCTTCAGCGTTGGGCTCGCCATGTCATCCAGAATTCTGCTGGAGATACTCCGTTTAAATTTTAGTTATTTAAAACCACGTAACGGCTTTCAAAAGGCAGATATCCAACTCATCAGTTTTCGTTATGGAATTCTGGATGGCCGGTGCCCACACGCTAAGGCCATTGGCAGAGGATACTCCTGTTGAGATTCTCGTCTCCTGAGACCTCTGATGAGGCTGACAGTAAGTGTATCTGCGTGTGTGTGTGTATGCATCATATTGCATACACGTTAATGGGACATCATTTGATGTACACCCTGCTTGAGCGATGGAACATGCAGTTTTTGGCTGTGTTTCTTGCTGCTGCCGTTCAGACAGACCTACGGCTGCTCCTGCAAATCTGTGAGACCTGGAAGCATCTTGGAGCCTTGGGCCGGAGTGTATTCTGTTTGACAGTTGAGTTAAGTTGACGTTCCTGATTCATGGTGAATTTCCATCATTGTTTCATGATGAATTTCCATCTTTCACTTGGAATTCGTGTTGAATTTCTTGGTGGATTACGTGCCATCACCCGAAACAGCTCCGAAACTGCACGAACCGTTTCGGCAATGCTGGGGCCATCTGGGGCCCAGGGCCGGAAGACGAGATCTTCACCCTGTCGGAGAAGAGCCGAGCACTTTCACCTTGGTGGAGGTCGATCTTGGAGCCTCTAGCAGACTTGCCAGAACCTGGTGCCTTGACAGAAGTGACCCAGGAGGTACCACGGCTTTTTGTCTTTGCTGATGGATATCAATGATTCAAATTGTCCTACAAATGATTGTATGGTGTTTTGAGATCCTCCGAATTCGTTGAGATGTCTTGACTGTCGCCATCTGTCGCTTCAAGACCCCACATTTGAGTGCCAAGGCTATGCTCAATTTGCCGCTGCTGTGGTCCAGCGAGTCATTTGCGACTGGTGGCACACGCAGGGGCAGATGGTGGTGGTTGCCTGGAGCCCAAGGTGTGGCTGGCCGCAATGGGAGGTGAGGATGGTCATGCAATGCCAGCTGATTAGCCTGTCATTAGGCTGTCAGGCAGTCTTGGACCGTTGGAATGTTTTGGAGGGGGCATATATAATATTATATAATCTGTGCAATCTGTATACACCTTGAAAAGCCTTGAACCCTCATGGCCAGGACTCGGAGTCCTGCGACTGTGCTGCTTTGCAGCGCGAGCATTTGCAGCTCCTCTTCCAGGTGAAGCGCTGCAGACCCACAGAACTGGTCACCAATGTGTATTCAAACATATTCAAACTTTAGAACGTACTAGTGCGCACATGTATCAACATGTGTGTGACCCATCCATTTTTGGGGGGGATTGCTGTGGGAAGAACGAGGTAGACCAGGTGGACAGTCTTGAGTTTTGAGCCATGTCCAGTATCAAATCGGTCGACTGGACTTTGCAGGCGGATGGAATGAATCGATCCTTCGTGGATGGGGGGTTCAACCGCAATCCCAATATCCATCAGCAACACTTGCCAAAATTGGCAGAGCGTGGCGAGAATATGGGGTGACTTGGGCCAAGTTCTTCTTAATCTCAGGTCTTCGGGGACGCGAGAACATGTTGGTCCGCCACGGACAGCCGTTATCATCACTTTGACTCTATCCCATGGTTTGTACACACCAAATGTATCCTGATTTCCAGGGGTGTTTGGTTGGACCCTTGTATGCACCGCCATTGCGTGGAATTTATATAACACATAAATATTTTGGGATGAACCCCAAATAAGGGTTTTTGTAGGGGTACAACCAGCGGACCCTTGATTGTGTTTTTATTTTTGCCGGACCAGTCTGCGAAAAGATGGGATGTAGAAACTGCTTTGAAATCATCCTTGAGGGCATGTGTGATGGAGGCACACGGGTGTGGGGCACTGCTCAGAGGCACTGCTCAGAGGCATGTAATAATTGTAAAGGGAGTTGTGAATTGTGTCTTGCGCCAAAGACTTCAGGATGATAGGATGCGAACATGACATGTTCATTTCCAGATCCACATCCTGTGCCTGGCAGATCCTGGCAGCTCAGGTGGGCCCGTTTCTTGATCCGTGCTCCCACCATCCATCGGCTAGATGCCACGTTTGCTGCCCAGGTTGCTCGGCTGTGGGATATTGCAAGCTACTGCAAGGAACGGAGGTCACAAGATCTAGGTCTCTATAGGTGCAAAGATTATCAAAGATGTGCGAAGATTCAATTAGCTTCCTTTGCAGGACCTCAAGTGAATGGGCAGCTGTTGTTTGAAGATTTTTTGAGGTGAATTTCGGAGAGCGGATGAAGACAGCAGCACTGAAGCTGGCGACGTGGATCAGCGAGACCAGTGACTTCAATATGACGGACCTGCTGGACCTTGCTGGCGAAGTGAGGACAGCAACAGCCAACGCGGCCAACGCCTGTGCAATCTGCCGCTGATCCAGCTGTCTTCTTGGCCTGTTCGGTTTCAAAAATGCCGGGAAAGGGCACGCAAGAGAATTACGAAATATCAGGCATTCAGAATTGCAGGCAACCAAGTCCGGTCACTCTTCGTTTATTCGCGATGCCCGCCAGTGACTTCCAGGAGCGAATCAACAGCAAAAGGCGAAGAGGCAAAAATTGGAGCCAGACGTCTCTTCCAGGAGACTCTTTGAACCAAGAGCAGCATTTTTTCTTCCTGTGGCAAGGAATTTCGTCATCACTACTACATGCTACAACTATAACCCTGCAATTTACGAAGGGCAACATGAGGTTTTTTGAGGATCTTAAAGTGATAAAGTCATGAGATGTTGCGAGCACAGTGCCAAGTCTGCTGGAAGGAGACGACAATTGGAAGCTCGGCCACATGAGGACATGAGGATGTGCAATTTCTATTTAGGACAAGTGTTGAATCCCAATCCGCGTTTGGCTCGGACCTGCAAGATGAAAAGATCTTATTAGATCTTATTAGCAGACAAGCTCCTGCAAAGAGGCCGGCCATATTTATTTCATATCATATGATTATTTCATATATTTCATATATGTTTGTTTAGATTTCCAACATTTTGTCCCTGAAATTCGAAGTAATAAATTAGTTCTACACCGTGATGTGCACCATGCAGCGATGGGTGAAGTATGGTGTGCATCGAATCTAAGGCATCTCAGTGTCCCCCATGCGTCGCTACGGCGCCTTCTGGCACCCGAAAACGCTCGCGGAGCCGTGGCCCAGCGGGCGAACTCAGTGACCCAGCAGCAACCACTTTTCTGGGGGAAGCCACTGGTATATGGTAGTTTATGGTAGCTTAACATAGTTGAGAAATGTTGGGAATGTTAATTTAATATAATTAGTTTTATAATCAATAATACTAACTTTGATTGCAAATGTCTACAAGCCGTGTTTTCTATCTCTCTCTTCGGCAGGGTTTTGTCAGTCTGAATTTCAAAAATTGAGATGTTCGGACCTGTCCTGATTGAGAAATTCATTTCCAAGTCTTAATCGGTCTACAGAGCTTCTCAGAGGTTTCTTGACATTTGGCATGCTTGAAAGTGCGACCTTTGTCAAAATTCCAAATCGCTCAAGAAGCACCTGTGTGAATGATTCAACCCAAGGGAGATCAATCGAGATCATTGCTGATCATTGTCATTGCTTTAAACTTTAAACATGGCCATGCATGGCCAAAGCCTCCTCCAAAGCCACCAGCTGTCCTCAGGATCTGTGAAGCCACAGTGACGTCAGTGCAGGTGGATGCCGAGTACTGCAGGATGGAGTTGAGACGTTTTGCTTGTGATGCCTTGAAAGGCTTGAGGCCATGCTGTCTAAGATTGTCGAAGGTTTGAGTCGCCATGGTGTGTCTGAAAACGGAGAAGATCCCAAAACCATGTTAGGGGTGAACATGATGATCAACTAGTGGATTTGGGGATATTTGGAGGTATACCCTATTTTCCGACGAACCCACATGCCAACACGCTGTAGATGTTGCGTGTTCATTTGTTACAGTCGATACTGTGGTTGGTACTGCAGACGGTTTGGTGCGAGCCGGCGATCCTGGCCTTTTCCTTCTGGCCGCCATGTTGTGATGGCCAGGACTGCTTTGACCATGCTGAACATCAGCAACAACTCCGAGCAGAATGCTTCAATGAAAGAGAGGCCGGAGATGGGTGAAGCATGGTGAAGCTGTGATTCCAGGGGTTGAAAGGCTCCTTAATTGGCCTTTGGCAGGCAAGCTGGCGTCTATCTCAATGACAGTTGTTTGGTTGTGCTGACACGCACCATTGGAGTCCCTGCACTGGATGGTTTGCTGCTGGGCTGGGAATCTTGGCTTGGGCATTCGTTTTGGCCGTATTTTTTGTTTTTTTTGATGATAGATAGCACTTCATCACGATGACAGCAGAAAGCATTGCAAACTCGAGCCGAAGAGTGGAGATTTGCATGATTTGCAGCACCAAGGACTGCTACACTTGGTATGGGCAAGAGTCTGCCCCGCACTTTGATAGGACAGGGCGGACAGGGGTGATCATGGATGTAATATGTTGATTATGTTGTAATGCATTCAGATGGGGTTGATGCGATGTCGAAGCTGCAGCTTCGGCTGCTGATTTGTTGCCACAGGATGTGGGGTGTGATTTTGCACAGCTCTGTCCTTGCAACAGATGTGGTCATCGGTTCACTGATGCAGGCGCTATCAGTCAAAGATTTCTTTTCTGTATTTCTATTTCCCCCCCCAGCATAGTTATCAAGTGGCAGATGCCATGTGTGATATTTAGAGATAGCTGTTTTTTTTGGCGCATAGTTGCATAAATTTGCTAACCATAGCTTGGCAAAATTTGGCAAAACAGAGGCGGAGGTGGCACGATATAGAGCAGCTATGAAATCCTTGGCTCCTTGGACAGGCGGTACCAATCGGCGCAATGACAGCTAGAAAGTCGAAACCAATCGAATCAAACACTCCTAGGTGGGATTCACTAAAGGTGCTACACAATTTTCATCAATTTTCATTGGCCTCCCATTTTCCTTAATTAACAACCTTCCATCATTTTCCATCACTTTCATTCACTTTCATTCACTTCCGTTCACTTTCTACTGGTACCCTCTGGTTATTTAACATAGACCCTGAAACTACTCGTAGCCTAGTTTTAATGGAAACTCATCTTCCAACCCCTATCTGGCAGGGTCTATGTTAATTTACTGGTGGGTATATGTTTCATTGACGTCTGAGGCCGACCTTGGCTGCAGGCTGCCTGCTTGGCCTCAGCCAACGTCCATGGCGTCCATGGCGTGGGCAGAGCTGCAGAGCAGCACTGCACGGCTGGCATGGCTAGGCGGTCACGAAATGTCATGACATGTCATGAAGTCGTGATATGTGTTGATATGTTTTGATGGGAAGATATGGGGAAATCAATGACATCCTCCCAACACTTTGGTATTTTGGTGTGGGGATGAGTTGATGAACAGGCTGCGAATGGTTGCGACACATAGGTTTTTCGCCAAGTAAATACGCGAACTCACCTCCAAAAGCACAGGGAACGGTATTTGCGTTGCAGTGGTTGTAGATGAACGGGGAGAGGAAGAGAGCAGGGGGGCATCGCGGTTGTTTTGGGACGAACAATCAAGCACATTGAGTTCTGTATTCATTGTGTTTGGAGTTGCTCCACCTCATTTGTTTTCATTGAGATTCCTTGCTCACTTGGAATTTGTGCACGCATGTTTGGAATTTGCGGTTTTGTGTGAGTCTCAAGAAAGAATGTTACCCTTGATTCGTGATTTGCCAACATTTCTGGTCTGTTGTTTTGAACAAATACCCAAAAATCACGTCAAAAAATCACGACCCAGAGGAGGTTCGTGGTTCTTTCGGTACAGGTTTTAATGCGATGCCTTACAAGCGAGGAAACCCATCAACAGTGCCTTTCCTTGCATCATGAGTCAGCTGGTGAGATACAGTTGCGCCATGTTATGCCAGATTTGCAGTGGTTTTGAGGTTGCCACGGTCAAGTTATCTGAAATTTGTGCGCAACTCTTTCCAAACCGCTGGGTGATATTTTGTTCCCACGTTGTCCCGCGTCAGGCAAAATATGGGTGTTTAAGACTAGAACACCTCTAAATCCACAGGTTTATCACAATTGTCCTTATTAAACATAGCAGTTTTAATGCAATTTTAGTGTTTACCATGGTTTACCCCATTTTCAGACACACCCCTGACATCCCCTAAGTGCCATAAAACGTCTTGCGGAGCGTTGGCTCCTTTGCTCTCCATGAGGTGCTGATGATTCACCATGCACTGTGGTTGGCGCTCTTCCCTGAGGGTCGAGACTTGGTCCTGGCGAAGTGTTTGCCACGGCTGCGTCAAGGCCCACGGGTGTGACAGGCTGACAGGCAGGGACACTCACTGGTCTAAGGTGAAACACGCCAAGATAAAGTATGATTAAAGTATGATAAAGTAAATTAGAATCAATATCAATATAGCACGGAGATTGGTGTAATGTGGTGTAATTAATTGTAATTATATGTTTCAGGATTTTGTGACAGATGGGTCAGGCCTGCTGCCTGACTTGGAAGCGTTCAGTGTCGACCTTGAAACCTTCGCCCAGGACGTGTGGCCTAGCTGCAAGGATCGTCGCTCACTAGTCACTAGTGCTGATTTATGGGAATTTATTGATGATTTTTAATTAATGATTTTTATGGATTTATATAGGATTTATTATTATTATTTTTTTTTAATATATATATATATAACAACACCAATTGTTGAACATTTGCGGGACCGTTCTCTGGGGTTGAGCTCGGACAGGTGGTGGAAAGCCTTTGAAGGTGAAGGGGACTGGCTTGAATGTTTGATTGAGAGCTATAATTCTATGAGCCGCGGCAGCCGCGGCACAGCTGGAAAAGGTAGCGGATGTTGCACGTATGCTGCTGTGTGCAGATCAAAGAAAAGCAAACTGTTCACAAACTATCAGCAAATGTCTCTTGAGCCACGGCATGGCATCTAATTGTTTCCTATCTGCATTCAAAGGTTGTGATTCCACTTTTATCATTTATCCACTTCTCGTGTTTGGCTCCAGAATCTCACTGCAAGCTCCGGCACTGCAAAGCACAGGTGGCCATGACAAGTTGGCCAGGCCTGCAGTGCTCACCTGTGGCCCCTTCACCAGCCCAAGCTAGGAGGAAGCCGAGGAGAGCAAAGGCTCAACCTCAACAACTCATTGAGGCGCACTTGAAGGATCCTAACTTTCTCCTGGCTTTGCTTCGCCATTCGCCCACAGCAGACTTTTTGGCAGAAACTTTGAAGAGAAGGGCTTCCCAGGATGAAGTCTTTGCTGATTTGGTGGTGCAGTGTTGTATGCCAAGGACCCCCAAGATTACAAAAACTCCCTCTACCCCATGCAAGCGGAGTGCATCAACCATGAAGTCCCGAGTCAAGAGCGAAAGCACGGCAATTTGGCAGAGCGTTGCCCCCCGCTCGCTCCTAGCAGCTTTCGAGGAGTCCCCAGAGTGTCCTGCCAAAGCTGCCAGGCTTCTAGATGTTGAAGCAAGCGTCTTGGATCCTTTGCCTTCAGTGCTGGTTGCACAAGTGTCATCCTATCTGAAGCTCCGTGAAAAAGTGCAATTGTTGGGCAGCAACAGGCAAGCCCGCAGTCTGCGGCAGCTGCAGTGCACCTGGCAACCCCTTGTCCTGGAGGCTGAGGATTGTGCCTACATCCTTCGGAGGATAAGAAAGTGTGATCCCCAAGGCCATTTGGAGCCCAAGTTTTACCCAGGACCAGCTTGTCCAGCCTGGACCGAAGTGACAGATGTTACAGTGGAACTAATGGAGCCGGACCGAGCTGATGAAAATGGTGAGCCTCTAACATCTTTTCGGAAAGCCTCCTCCATGGCCAAATACATTCTGGATCCCATCCATGAGTTTGCCAGGCGCCTCTCAGCTGGTTGGTTTGCTGGTGCTTGGCACTTGCGCCTCTCAAACATTGAGGCGAATTGCATGGATTCCGGCTTCCTGGATTTCCGCCTCACTGCTTTCCGAGATTACAGTCAGTTGAAGTTGGAACAGGATGGCCTTGATCCCACGAAATATTGCTTGCGTGCCTCACGGGCAATATCTCGTCCGCCCAGCATCAGCGATGGATTTGCAATGGTGCAACAGCGCTTCCCACAAAGCGCTGGGATCAATCTATTGCTGAACTCGCCTGAAGAGATCACGGAGTCTGAGGCGCTGTTTTTGCAAGAGCACACTTTGATGTTCAAAACCGGCCATACTTTTCGCAGCGTCGAACGTTTGTGGCATGTCATTGCTGAGAGTGAGGTTTGTGAACTATACGACTCGCTTCATGCACAGCTAATGCACGGACTTCAGATGCCTGAAAGGGCAGGAGTGATTGCAGTGTAATGGTTTGACAAAGCTCCTATTTGTGAATGTGGGTATGGGCCAAACTTTTGTGCATAGCTCCCATAATAGGGAGCTTTATGCCAACATCTCAAGCTAAGCCGCGAACTAAATCTTACGCAATTAAAATAAAGTAGACGCAGTCAACACACTTTCTCTTGCACCATTTGACATATTATGCCTTGTGCTGAAACCACCTTTATCAAACAATAGTTGCCCATACCTGCCAGTTGCTAGTTCCAATCAACTCGAATGTTGCAGTTGGATGTCACTTCAGATTTGTTTCTTTGGCCTTGCTGCATTAGATTCGGATATTGGTTTGCTTCCTTTGTTGGAAGTGCTGAAGTGGCGTTCAGCGGTGCCACATGCCAACGTCATTGACGAATGTGCCAAATGCTGCGCGAGTTTACGCCTAAAAATCAGAGACTGCACCAAAATTCGGCGGCCAGAATTTCAGAAACTTTGCAGGTGGTTTCAGGATTGTTGAGCTCAGCATTTGTACAAGCATCATGTGTGCTTGTGTTGCTCGCAGCTTTGCACGCCGTGCATTTAAATTTAGAGCTCGCGCAGCCATAAGATTGCAATAACAAAGGAAAAGATCACGCAGCATAGACACCAAGGAGGCCTGCAAGATCCGAAATGAACAGGCATGTATATATATATATATATTATATATATATATATATTATATCGTTTAATTTGATCTATGGCACTCGTCTTCTTTGCTGGAAGCCCGCATGTATCATGTAATTTCATTGTCAGAGGCAGGAACAGCAAAGGATAGCAAACTTCAAACTTATCCAGAGCATTCCGGAGCAGATTCCCAAGTCAAAGTCCAATGACAAGGACCTTGCTTGCGCAGATCTCTCCATGGCAATCGTAGCTGTCATCGCTGGCCATGGCAAGGAAGGCCCATGGACTTCTAGGCTTGGCATTGGTGCTGGGGCCATGCTTCTGCAACCTGCGGTGCGGAACTGAGCCATTGGGTTTGGTGTAAGGTCCATTATGGATCATCATGGTATATTATGGTGCATTAGGATGCATTGATCAGAGCTAATGCTTGGAGAATCATAAGGATTCTGCTGCAATACTTTTACACACCTATGCAGCCTGCAGTCAAGCCTCATGCCTGTGGAGCCACTTGAGGCCCTATGTCCGATCAACAGAAGAGTATGAAAAGTTGACCGTGCCCAGATTGCAAAAGTGAAACAATCTGGGCTAGCAAAGACAACGTAAGCCAACGTCTTTGATGTTCTCATTCCATGCAAGAAAGACTATCGAGAAGGAAAGTGCAGAAACATTGAAAACTAGATGGATCATGATGGACACATTATAATGACATATAATGACAATACTCGTACATCATAATATATCATAATATGACGTATTACAAAAAATATAAACAAAATCAATGATTTGCATGTCGAAATGAGCTTGGCAGTCAACACAGTCCTGGTCTGTGGCATTGTAGCGTGGCCTGAGGCGCAACAGCTGCGAGATCGCTTGAAGGCCTTGGGACTTCCAACCAGTGGCCGAAAGGCCCAGTTGAGGAGGCGCTTGGCCGGCAGAGAACATCGAGTCGAGGCAGGTCCTGTGTTGGAGTTGAGCCACTGAGACCGGGTGGATTTTAGTGGTTTCCCCTTGGCAGAAAAGTATCCAATGCATCCAGGAACCTTGAACAATCTGCAGCATATTACAGCATCCAGCACTCATTTATTGGCTCTCGCTAGCAGCTTTTCATGTGCCCCAAGATCTAGAGGCTCAGCCTTTGTCCAACCGCAAGCGTCTTCGTGTGCGTTGGGCTTTGAAGGTGCCGATGAGTTTTGCTGCAATTGTTACAATAGTTGTTGGACTAGACTGGTGGCCATGGCAGCAGAAACCGTGCTCGTAGTAGTGTCGTGGAATATAATTGGAAACGTGTCACCATAATTTTGCACTGCCACTTATTTTCCTTGGCCCGGATATGCCCGGATGAACATCTTTTTGAAAATTGCCAGGAGGGGAAGTGGAACCTGACCGTAGCAAAGCACTACGTGCACCCGCCCCAAAGTTTGGGCAGGGGATCTCGAAACCCGCTGTGTGATTTGGGAGAATGCGGAGACATCAATTGTGCAGCCCCCAGTCACAGAGGTTGCAAGTCGGGCTAATTGTTTGACTGGGGATGTCCCATTGATACACCGGTGCATTCATTGGAAATGATGTGGGAAAATGCGGAACACATCATCTACAACATCCCGGAGAAAACAACTCACAACTCACTACTCGTATCTTTTTTGGGCTTGCTACACTTCAAAAACTCACAGCCGTGGTAATTAAGTGTATGCCCTTTGGTGACCTTAGTGGTTGTGAACCAGGTACCAGCCAGGATTCACAACGCATCCCCCGCTTGGCTCAGGTGCGCTTTACCGCTTCAGGGCTGGAAGTGAAACTGTGCGGAGTGACTTCCTGAAGTTTTGCTACAAACACATCGAGGAGCATTTCATCAAATGCAAAGACGATGGCCTCGTGTCACTCGGATGCGTTCTTCGTATTTCACCATTCATCACCTTTTTTTAATGCCCAAAGGATCCAAAGTCATTTGGACCCCTCATGGAGGAAGGGACCCTCGGGGTCAAACTGGTGAGGGTTCAGGCCTGGCTGGGGGACTGCCTTGGCTCAAACAAGCCGTTTTTCCACGCGCTGAAATGCGCAGCTCTTGTGACGTTCGGTGCCCAAGAATGTTGAATGTCTAGGTAAAGGATAACTAATCTTGTATCACCTTTTAAATAGTTTAGTTTCAACATGCCTGGGTTTCATCCTCCCGCAACTGCTTTGAAAGCTCTGCTAACTTTAGGGCCATCTTTGCAGCCCATCTATCCAAAGTTCGCCTGGACACTGTGCTCCTGTGGCATGCCCGGGCTATTCGCCCAATTTCACCCACAAACGACTCGGCAGATAGGAGCAAACTGTTTTTGGGGTTGATCAAAGTTTCCAGCGTGTCAAAAGCTAGGTGCCACAAATGGTGGAGCTTTGGCAGCAGCAGCCAGCACCTTCTCCCAGGCATCTGCCGTGGAGCATGCATCGACATCCCATGTTGGTGGAGCCAAATGTAAGCACGCAAGTGCCTCATAGTGCACCCATGGAAGTCTGCCGCCTCACTCTCAGTCATGATGTGGTTCGCCCCATCCATGATCTGAATCATCCTGAAGTATGAATACAAGCAAATGGACATGACACGGTCAGCTTTCGTCGCACCAGGACGTTGAGCAAATTGAACTGCTCTATTGCTAAGCCAACAAGTGATCACTTTGCTCGCCACAGCTTTCGATTGCAGCGCAGGGAAACCTCAGCCATACAAAGCAAACCAGCAAAAACCAGGCCCCATCAAAACCCGCAGATGGGCATTTACTTTCCCAAAAAAAAAGGTGGATGTCTCTTGCAGTCCTCCTACTGTGGCCTTCTTTGAGCTTCGGGAACAGTTCCAAGACTACAAAAAAGTTTGCCCACAAGCTAAAGGGCTGGTCTGGAGCTTTCGGTTCAGTCTGGCCGGTGTGAAGCGCGGCTGGCTGCAACTAAGCTTTTCGAGTTTCTTGAAAAACAAAAAGTCTCGATGGGCTCGGCGAAGTACTGGCGCAAGACGGTCTTCGTACTTTCCAGCACGGTACATCATTGGCCCCCAGTAGCCCGCTTCAGCCATGTAAATCAAAGCGGCTCCTGAACGGCAAATCTGGTCCTAGAAGCAACACAACAAATCCTTTACATGTTTGCCCCGGGGCTCAAACTTAAAATAAATAAATCAATGCAGACCAAAGCCAAGGAACCATTTGTTGTTTTTCCTGTGCCAAGAAATTGACTGTGTGCCACATCGTGCATCACGCGGCTGAGGCACATTCCAGGGAGCCCCAGGAGCGGGGAAAAGGCTTGCAGTTGCTCTGAAGAGTAGGTGCGAACTGCGTGTGTGTCTGGATCATCACCCATGTTCGGCAAGGTCAACGCTGGGTTTGGATCATTCTTCACACATTCACAACGGCTGCAAAAGTCGTTGCGCCTATAGTTATGTAAACCACCCATGCGGGAATTTATCCATTTCAGGTCGCCCTGGCAGAAAGTGTAGGCCATCAGATATCCAGCATCCGTCCAAGGCCAAGTCTCGGATGTGTCAGACAATCGGCGCCATCGTGGGAGCAAGTGTTGTTCCAGGTCTCCATACGTAAACTCGGACTCGCAGTGCTCTGACCAAATAGCGATCGGGTAGTATCTCAGAAGAGGAATGTTGTCAGTGCAAAACTCTGATGTCCAGGCCGTCACACTGACCACCCCACACTCACTGTTTCTGTAGCATTGGATCTCGTCTCCATACATTCCAAGGCTTGCCACCTTCCTCTGCCACTTCCAACCAGACGCTGGGTGTGTTGAAACCCACTGGCAATGCTTCTTCATGTGCTTCCAAATCTGACGTATCTCATCTTCGGTCTTCATGCCGAAAAGGCAATATCGGAAAACATCTTCACCAGCTTCCCAAAAAGCCTCGATCAAAGCATCGGGAAACAGCACCGGCAACGGTTCCCAACCAATCTCCAGGGTCGACGGGTTCACCATCCGAACCTGAACGGTTTCATGCTTTGCAGCAAGGGACAGCGACACTCTTTGCAGAAGCCGATGAAGATCACGCTCAGCATTGTTCTGATGAAGGCCTCCGGCACCAACAGCAGAAATTCTAGCAACCATGTCCGTTTTGGTTGTGCTGCCACCGTGCTTGTGCAGCCAGCGCAGTGCTGAGGATGCAGTCCTCTGAACCTTCAGCGGGCCACAGTGAAACCCAGGCATGTTGTCATATATATATATATACAGTATGGGTTATCTGTTGATGTTTGGTTCTTAAGATATAATGTATATGTAGACCGAAGGATGGAAACAACATCGGCATGTGCGATCAAAAAAACTATTTCAAAGTCCGGCACTTGAAACAATGTTTTCGAACCGGGGAGCGCGAGACGCACTTGATGCTCCTGATGAAAATTCATCCACTAATAGCTCAGCCAGATTAGGCTGTGGAGTAGCCCGTTTACGTTGTTGGAGTTGTTCCTCAGTGGGTGACCCCATATATCTGTTTAACCGTGGGTTATACAATTATATATACCATTATTTTCGCATTGGGACATGTGGGATATGAATATTAAACTTCGCGGGTTATATCGACAACTTTTGAATTGGAAGACTATATGGCAATTACACATATACTTGGGAGCGTTGTTCCAACTATAAAGGAATACTGATTATGATAGTGAGGGGGTTTGCCAAAGGTAATATTCATTTTGTTTAAACATGGATCGAGGATATAATTATCCCATGGCAGCTGTTTAACCATGTATTTTCCAGTGCACCTCAAGATAAGGGTCAACATTTTTTGGGCACCGCCACGAAAATACGTCAAATTGAAACTTTTCCAAATTCAGAAAATGTTTGATCAAACTGCAAGTTGTTGATATATTCTTTTTGTAGGTTTCCCAAAACAGGTATATCCCAAATCAATGTAGACTTGAATACCTTTCATCAACCCATGGTTTTGGCGATCCCTAATTTTCAACGGCATTTGTTGGCACCATATCGAAAAACAAAAGGCACTATAGTTGTTTCATATTATGGGAAGTTCAAGATCTTAAAGTGAAGGTACAAAATTCATTGGCCATATATTGTGGTGATATTACCATTAGTTACATACCTTCAGATAGGTTTTATATATGGAAATATGGTAGGTACCAGTTTAGGTTCCTGACATGGCTGTTGATTGTTGGACCCCAAAATCAACACAGTACCAAGGTTCTAAAGCATCCTTGGCCTGGGGCAGGACGTATGGCCGCAGCTGTACCCGAGGCACTACGGATGGCTGGCCAGAAGTGACATTCTGTTCCTGCGATGTGCGAGGCCGACCCAAGTGGAGGTTTGGCAAAGGGATGGCATCTGTGGGCGTGTGCAAACAATATTTTTTCTCTATATATAGGCATGTAAGTTTTGGTTTGTACATGGCCCATATGTATAGCCTTTCAACACATATAAAGAACATTGGGTGACTGCATTGTCCTGGTCACGGCGTGGACGTTTGTCATCCCGATGTCGATGTTCCTCATGGCGTAGCAATCCTGCGACAAGAGATGGATGCGATACACTTGGCAATGGTGCTAATGTTCTTACAATTTCCAATGCCAGTGTTGGAACCACCCCACTGGCACCATGAGTTGCCACTGACAGCCTGTATTGTGATTTGATTGTGGGTGAGCACAATTGCACCCTTTTGACTTGCTTGGCCGCTGAGGATTTTGATTTCACGTATCCATGCGTACGTATTCGCACGCTTGGCTCTCCAGTGCATGGTATGCATCACATGATCAACTAGCCTCTCCAGTCAAAAATGAAAATGAAATTCATGGTATATATATTATATGGGTTGGCTAGTGTCATTCTAAGATGCCCACGCATTACCCATGACATGATGTAAACGAAGGCTCGTGCCATTTTTTTTGGCATGGCCCGTGATGACATTTCCCCAAGTCATCGAAGTCACGAACCCGAACTGTCGCTGCACTGCCCAGCTCATGCATCAGGCTGGAACTCATCATCGGCCTTGCCGGGTAAAGGAGCTGATTGGTTGGATGAGATCGTATGGGCAGGGCTGTGATATCTTGATTGCTTGGAAACTCCCCCCAGCCGAAAGACAATAAAATCTGAATGCCCTATATAGCGTGAACTGCCCCATAATTATGCAGTTTGATTTTATTGGCTTTCAGCCGTGAAATTGTCTCATGTGTTGGGGCCTTCTTCCTTCTACCACCTTTCGGTTTGCAAAGTTGGTGTGCCATCGCAGCTGATTCCAAATACGCCGCACGAAGATTCACAGCAATACCCAGCCAAGTCCCAAGGTCAGGGAATGCATGAGATTCTGCATCCTGGAACATGAGGAAAGTCTGGGGAATGAACAGTATAACAGGAAACACTTGATCGGGGAATTATAGGATCCATGTTGGATGACGAGAATCTATATTGACGATGTGATGCATGATATACAAGATCGATCAAATCTTATTCAAAATTTCACCGGTCCTTGGGGATCTGATCCGCAACTGCCTTCAGTTGGAAGTATGAGCTCTCCAGGTCCCTGGCGTGCTCCATCAAAGTTGTGCCTCAGTGTTTGACCGCACATAGGCACTATATATATGTTGAAATTGAATGTTACTTTCACATTGCTTGGTTGTCGATTTCTCATGGGCTGATTCAAAACCCAAGTATAACATAGATAAGCCACAAGCTTTTACCTTGACCATCAAAACTCATGATGTTTTAGCCAAAGAACGCAACCCATCCTGATGTTTCATATTGGCCATCTTAATGGGAAGCACCTTTGCGGTCTGCAAATCCTTCAGAAGTTGGTCCACCAACCAATGGGTAGCGGCAATCGGCATCTCATTGTAGTCAGGCATCCTTGGGAGTGGAACTAAATTTGGGGGAATCCAGATTATATATTTTGGTCGAACCACATCTATAAATCAATATATGACGAGGATCTCTTTGTCCTTTTTACGTGGGACATCCTCACCATTACCGATCCTCCTGTTTCCTGCTTTGGGTTTGGCTTTGGCCCTGGGCACTCTCCCATTCCCGACATCCACTTCAGGAGTGGGCTTGCGGTACGAGGCCGGACGCTCCAGCCGGCCACTTGGCCTAAGGACCTGGGAGTGGTCCAAGCCAGCGGTCAACTTCAGGGCGGCCTGAGGTGACGGGTGGCAAACGGAATTGTTATTGTTGAGGGAAATCATAGTCGGGATTGAAACATAACCAGTACATGCATGAAATATAACCAGGCCTCACCACCATTGTTGATATTTGCAGAACTGCCATACTTGAAATGATCTGCCACTTCCTCCTCTTCCTTCTTTCCAATTTCTATGCGCACCTTAGAGGGTTTATAACTTGAGTTTCTAGAGGTTCAACCGGAATCATCCCACAGCAAAAGCAACTCACAAAAGTAGTGAGTATATATATATATATATATATATTATTATATTTAAGGGCTGCCGCCCCTGCCGCCGACCCCGGAAGAAGTGGCAAGGAAGCAAAGCTGGCAGAAAAACGCTTCGGTGCGTTGCACCTTGAGGTTCTCGACCTTTTTGCTATGTACATCCTTGTGAAATATATTTGATAGGTTTGAATTTTCATGTGTAAATGGGTTTTTCATTTGAGTGCATGTTAATACTCTGATCTTATGGTTTTATGGGTTCATGGATCTAAGTAACAGTATAATAGTTAGATATATATATATATACACAATATTTTTGGCCCTATTATTATACAGCTAATGTTGCGCCGCACAGGTGCATGGTTGCGCCGCACAGGTGCATGATATTTTATGAAAGTATATGAGGGCGTTGTTTTTTTTGATCCCCCACCTTGTTTGTTTGACTTCCCCCGTGTTTTTTTGACCCCTCATGAACGAAATCTGAAATGAAACTCTAAAGAAACTCTCAAGAAACCCACATGAATGTTTGAAAACTTTGACAAGATTTTCTGATAAGAAATTCACATAACACTCGAAATTAAACGCGAAAGGAAATCGGAAAGAATCCCTAAATGAAACCCTACATGAAACCCGACAGAAACGCAAAAGAAACTCGAAATAAAACCCTTAAGAGATGTAAATATCAAGAGAATTCCTACATGAAATTGAAATCCTACTTTTTTTGTTTTATTCTTTCCTGTTTGTATCTTAAATGAAAGTTTAAACACCGTAGGTGAAACTGTGAAACCGAAAGAAACCCGAATGAATTGCTGCCAGAAACCCCTACATGAAACACAAAATGAACCCTAAAGAAATCATAAATTGACCTAAAGAAACTATAAATGAAAGCCTGCAATTCAATGCAATGCAATGCACTGCAATGCAATGCAAGGCAATGCAATGCAATGCAAGGTAATGCAATGCAATGTACTGCAATGCAATGCAATGTAATGGAATGCAATGTAATGCAATGCAATGCAATGTAATGTAGTGCAATGCAATGTACTGCACTGCAATGCAATGTAATGCAATGCAATGAAATGCAATGCAATGCAATGTAATGCCATGCAATGTACTGCAATGCAATGCAATGTAAGGCAATGTAATGCAATGCAATGCAATGTAATGCAATGCAATGTACTGCAATGCAATGTAATGGAATGCAATGTAATGCAATTGAATGCAATGTAATGCAATGTAATGCCAAGCAATGTAATGCAATGCAATGCATTGCAATGAAAAGCAATGAAATGTAATGCAATGCAATGCAATGCAGTGAAATGTAATGCAATGCCATGTAATGCAATGTAATGCCATGCAATGTAATGCAATGCAATGCCCTGCATTGCAATGAAGAGCAACGAAAGGTAATGCAAAGCAATGCAATGAAGTGTAATGCAACGCAATGTAAGGCAATGTAATGTTATGCAATGCAATGTAATGCAATGCAATGCATTGCAATGTAACGCAATGAAATGTATCGCACCTTGAAGCGCAGCAATCTTGTTATCTAGACTTGGAACAGCAGAGGACGCAGCAAAAGTACTTGGGCAGAGTTGGGTGCCCACTTGGGATGGCTGGAAAGAATTGCAAACAAGCACGACAGAGGCTCACTGCGTTGCAGTTGCGGACCGTCTGTGTGACATCGCGCAGGTAAATGCTCCTGGCCGAAGCATGACTGATACCCAAGCTTTAAAGGCTTTGGCAGCTGAAGGGTTCAGGTGGCAGCAGGCGCTGTCACACGGCGTCAACAATTGCCTAATCGATTCCTTGATGCTGTGCTTAGCGTATGAAGGTCTTTTGCCAAGCAACTTGGGCGCAGATGTTGCAGCAAGACGACGCAGTGCAGTTGCATGCAGAAAGCATTTGGTTCAAGCGGTTGGGCAAGCAGTACTTCCAAGCGCGAAGGGATTCTTTCCATATTTAGATGCGCACCGCGATGGCCCGCACATTGTGACATTTCTGTTGCAACGATTTCGGGCTGTTGCGCGCGCTAACATGATAATTCGTGTGCACGACCGATTTGGTGAGTGCACGGCAGACCCAGATCGGAACAAGATTCTTGTCCATCTTGGGTTCGAGCACCCCGAGCATCATGCCTTACAGCTGCATATATACAATCACACCTCTGTGCAAGGCAGGGGATATCATTTTGATAGTCTGTTGCGCCAAACCACTGTGCGTGAAACTGAACCAACCGTAGAGACGGACAGCACGAGGACAAGCGCCAACATAGACAGAACAGAAAAAGACGTAGATCGAAGAGCAGAAGCAGTATTTGCCAAGCTGGCATGGCGCCTTTGCGGTTCTAGTTTTGATATCCCCTGGCTTGAAGCATTGCTATTGAATTTGCTTTTTCATGGATACCTTTCTATGGGACCTTCTGTGATGGCATCGCAGAAAGCACGACATCAACTATGCAGATCATGCCAAAGACAGCTAAAATTGGAGCCAAAGCCGGACGAGGCAGAAGCACAGACTTTCGACTTGCAAAGCCACCTTGCGGCCGCAATATTTTTTCTTCTGGGCACCAGCTACAAGAGTGTGAATGCTGATGTATATGTTCATGATGCAAGTACAACTGACTTGAATGTACCACGAGACAGTTACAGGATTGGTCCACCCGACAGTTTGCTAGTGCCAATTTTCCGACTCTACTGTTTTCAAAATGGTCAGTATGCCGCGTTATTGCCTCTGCCTCTGCTGCCTGCTGCTGCCTGCTGCTGCTGACTGCCTGCGGCTGCCTGCAGCTGCTGCTGCTGCCTGCTGCTCCCTGCTGCTGCCTGCTGCTGGTGCTGCTGCTGGTGGCTGCTGCTGCTGCTACTGTGGTGCTGCTGTGGTGCTGCTGCAATCAAACAGCCTCCAAAGCAAGAAACAAACAGCCAGACACCCTTTTCGAAACACATCCGAAACAGCAAAACACAACCTAATTTCGTACCCAAAACGTAGCAAAGGAACCCCAAAAAAGGGCCTAACGTCACTTCTGAAACCCTACTTAAAATTGCAACTTTGCCGCTGCCTGCCGCTACCTGCCGCTGCCTGCTGCTGCCTGCTGCTGCCTCTGCTGGTGTCTGCTGCTGCCTGCTGCTGCCTGCTGCTGCCTGCTGCTGCCTGCTGCTGCCTGCTGCTACCTGCTGCTGCCTGCTGCTGCCTGCCTGCTGCTCCTTGCTGCTGCCTGCTGCTGGTGCTGCTGCTGGTGGCTGCTGCTGCTGCTGGGGTGCTGCTGCAATCAAACAGCCTCCAAAGCAAGAAACAAACAGCCAGACACCCTTTTCGAAACACATCCGAAACAGCAAAACACCACCTAATTTCGTACCCAAAACGTAGCAAAGGAACCCCAAAAAAGGGCTTAACGTCACTTCTGAAACCCTACTATATAAATAAAATTGCAACTTTGCCGCTGCCTGCCGCTGCCTGCCGCTGCCTGCTGCTGCCTGCTGCTGCTTCTGCTGGTGTCTGCTGCTGCCTGCTGCTGCCTGCTGCTACCTGCTGCTGCCTGCCTGCTGCTCCTTGCTGCTGCCTGCTGCTGGTGCTGCTGCTGGTGGCTGCTGCTGCTGCTGTGGTGCTGCTGCAATCAAACAGCCTCCAAAGCAAGAAACAAACAGCCAGACACCCTTTTCGAAACATATCCGAAACAGCAAAACACCACCTAATGTCGTGCCCAAAACGTAGCAAAGGAACCCCAAAAAAGGGCCTAACGTCACTTCTGAAACCCTACTATAAAATTGCAACTTTGCCGCTGCCTGCCGCTGCCTGCTGCTGCTTGCTGCTGCCTGCTGCTGCCTCTGCTGGTGTCTGCTGGTGTCTGCTGCTGCCTGCTGCTGCCTCTGCTGGTGTCCGCTGCTGCCTGCTGCTGCCTGCTGCTGCCTGCAGCTGCCTGCGGCTGCCTGCGGCTGCCTGCCTGCTGCTCCCTGCTGCTGCCTGCTGCTGGTGCTGCTGCTGGCTGCTGCTGGCTGCTGCTGCTGCTGCTGCTGCTGTGGTGCTGCTGTGGTGCTGCTGTGGTGCTGCTGCAATCAAACAGCCCTCAAAACGTAGCAAAGGAACCCCAAAAAAGGGCGTCACTTCTGAAACCCTACTTAAAATTGCAACTTTGCCGCTGCCTGCCGCTGCCTGCTGCTGCCTCTGCTGGTGTCTGCTGCTGCCTGCTGCTGCCTGCCTGCTGCTCCTTGCTGCTGCCTGCTGCTGGTGCTGCTGCTGGTGGCTGCTGCTGCTGGTGGCTGCTGCTGCTGCTGTGGTGCTGCTGCAATCAAACAGCCTCCAAAGCAAGAAACAAACAGCCAGACACCCTTTTCGAAACACATCCGAAACAGCAAAACACCATCTAATTTCGTGCCCAAAACGTAGCAAAGGAACCCCAAAAAAGGGCCTAACGTCACTTCTGAAACCCTACTATATAAAATTGTAACTTTGCCGCTGCCTGCCGCTGCCTGCCGCTGCCTGCTGCTGCTTGCTGCTGCCTGCTGCTGCCTCTGCTGGTGTCTGCTGTGCCGCTGCCTGCTGCTGCCTCTGCTGGTGTCTGCTGCTGCCTGCTGCTGCCTGCTGCTGCCTGCAGCTGCCTCCGGCTGCCTGCGGCTGCCTGCTGCTACCTGCTGCTGTCTGCTGCTGCCTGCCTGCTGCTCCTTGCTGCTGCCTGCTGCTGGTGCTGCTGATGGTGGCTGCTGCTGCTGCTGTGGTGCTGCTGCAATCAAACAGCCTCCAAAGCAAGAAACAAACAGCCAGACCCCCTTTTCGAAACACATCCGAAACAGCAAACACCACCTAATTTCGTGCCCAAAACGTAGCAAAGGAACCCCAAAAAAGGGCCTAACGTCACTTCTGAAACCCTACTATAAAATTGCAACTTTGCCGCTGCCTGCCGCTGCCTGCCGCTGCTTGCTGCTGCCTGCTGCTGCCTCTGCTGGTGTCTGCTGCTGCCTGCCTGCTGCCTGCTGCTGCCTCTTCTGCTGTCTGCTGCTGCCTGCTGCTGCCTGCAGCTGCCTGCAGCTGCCTGCGGCTGCCTGCAGCTGCCTGCCTGCTGCTCCCTGCTGCTGCCTGCTGCTGGTGCTGCTGCTGGTGGCTGCTGCTGCTGCTGTGGTGCTGCTGCAATCAAACAGCTTCCAAAGCAAGAAACAAACAGCCAGACACCCTTTTCGAAACACATCCGAAACAGCAAAACACCACCTAATTTCGTACCCAAAACGTAGCAAAGGAACCCGAAAAAAGGGCCTAACGTCACTTCTGAAACCCTACTTAAAATTGCAACTTTGCCGCTGCCTGCCGCTGCCTGCTGCTGCCTGCTGCTGCCTCTGCTGGTGTCTGCTGCTGCCTGCTGCTGCCTGCTGCTGCCTGCTGCTGCCTGCTGCTACCTGCTGCTGCCTGCTGCTACCTGCGGCTGCCTGCCTGCTGCTCCCTGCTGCTGCCTGCTGCTGGTGCTGCTGCTGGTGGCTGCTGCTGCTGCTGCTGTGGTGTTGCTGTGGTGCTGCTGCAATCAAACAGCCTCCAAAGCAAGAAACAAACAGCCAGACACCCTTTTCGAAACACATCCGAAACAGCAAAACGCCACCTAATTTCGTGCCTAAAACGTAGCAAAGGAATCCCAAAAAAGGGCCTAACGTCACTTCTGAAACCCTACTATAAAATTGCAACTTTGCCGCTGCCTGCCGCTGCCTGCTGCTGCTTGCTGCTGCCTGCTGGTGCCTCTGCTGGTGTCTGCTGGTGTCTGCTGCTGCCTGCTGCTGCCTCTGCTGGTGTCTGCTGCTGCCTGCAGCTGCCTGCTGCTGCCTGCAGCTGCCTGCGGCTGCCTGCGGCTGCCTGCCTGCTGCTCCCTGCTGCTGCCTGCTACTGGTGCTGCTGCTGGCTGCTGCTGCTGCTGTGGTGCTGCGGTGATGCTGCTGCAATCAAACAGCATCCAAAACGTAGCAAAGGAACCCCAAAAAAGGGCCTAACGTCACTTTTGAAACCCTACTTAAAATTGCAACTTTGCCGCTGCCTGCCGCTGCCTGCCGCTGCCTGCTGCTGCCTGCTGCTGCCTCTGCTGGTGTCTGCTGCTGCCTGCCGCTGCCTGCTGCTGCCTGCTGCTGCCTGCTGCTACCTGCTGCTGTCTGCTGCTGCCTGCCTGCTGCTCCTTGCTGCTGCCTGCTGCTGGTGCTGCTGC